>OZ024743.1:52680244-52682744 GCA_964016885.1 Eledone cirrhosa | reverse complement strand
CCTACGGGACGTGGGTATTACAACCTTACATTTGTAGACAATGTTACTAGAGAGGCATTTCCCGGATAGGGGGCAATCAGCCCGATTCCTACAATTACAGTTAGTACTAACTACAGGGTTGCACGTGTTCCTACGGCTAGGTAGTTTAGCTAAATTTGAAGCTGTGATGTTATGTGCAAGGTTAGGAGTCGTAGAGTAAGAAATTTTAATAGTATTTCTATTAAACATTTTACTATATTTATGAGTTTCAGAAGATCCCATTAAGGGTGACAGCAGCGATTCTTTACTTAAACTTTAATCTGTTATTTTAATAAATATTTGCTCTATGGTTTTACATATTTTGATATATACGAGGGTAATCCCAAAAGTAAGGTCTCCAAAGCGATGGGGACGCAGAGAAACTGTTCGTACGGCTGTTGGCAACACTGTTGTGATTGGTGCTTCCTTCTCTCCCAAACAAGCATGCGCGCACTTCTCTGGGATGGTCAATCTTGACTTGGCAGCCATTGAGAATGGAGCTCCCGTTGAACGCTACCGCCAAGTGCGAATTTCGCGCAGTTATAAAAGAGGGCAATCCCAAAAGTAAGGTCTCCTTCCGAGGAAAACATGAGTAAAGATCGGCGGATCACTCTGGATGCTTTTTGCATTTTGGTTCCAGAAGCCTAACATCAGTCCAGACAACATTTGAATGTCGCATCATATCCCTCCGACAACATCTACTAACCTCCTTGAGAGATATTCCCTGTGTGATAATCAAAAACTCACACCCAGGGATGTTGCTCAGTAGTATCGCAGTGAATCCATGGATGAAAAACTGCATGCCTATCAGCAAAAAATCATGCATGGACATGTTGCCAGGAAGTTCGAGAGTGAGAGTAATATAGATAAGGAAAGTAGTCTATCTTGGACCAACAACCGCTATATTGGTTCCCACTTTGATGGATACGCTTTTGCAATCCAGGAACAGGAGATTAGCACGAAATACCTGATTCACAAAAGAGATAGGGATGCAGGCAAAACACCTAGATGTGATAACAAGTGCAGATTCTGCAGAACTAACATCGAGGATATCACCCATGTCATCAGCAGCTGTCCAAAGATGTCATCGCGGTACTATCTACACTATCTACCTATGAGGCATGATGTAGTGGCCAAAACACTGTACAATGCAGTTCGTAAAAAAGATAGCCCCGATAATAAACACATTAAAAGCTACAACAATGTGGAAGACATCCATGTACATAATATGAAAGAGTACTGGTGGAATGTTCCAGTAAAAACCCCAATAAAATGCAGGCATAACAGACCAGATATTATGATATGGGACAGGAAGAAGAAAACATGCACAGTAGTGGAAATTAGCTGCCCAGCAGATCCAAATATAATATCAAAGATTAGTGAAAAGGAGAATATTTATGCAAAACTGATGAGAAATCTGCAGATACTCCACCCTGATTACACCTTCAGATTTATGCCTGTGATTATTGGGGCACTGGGATATGTTAGTAACTGCCTCAATACAAATCTTGAGAAGCTAGGCTTCACAGGAACAGAAAGAACACAACTAGTTAGGAAATTACAAGCACAATCCATTAATGGAACAGTAAAAATATGTAAAACATTCCAAAAATGTTGCATCTAATAACTGAATATACACATGTACAGATACAAAGCATATACACATGCACACATACAACTCAAAACATCCACATCCACACATACAATAACATCCATATCTACACATGCATGCATACATACATATCTACCTAGTTGATGTTGTGTAAATTCCAATGAGAGAGTCTTGTGTCTATGGTAGAAACCGACTCTCTCTCTCTATTGGTAAAGATTTGTGAAATTATAAAACTAGAAGAACATACATAAATACATACATACATACATACATACATAGCTCCACACATAATAAATTACGAGAAATAGCACGTGACGTTGCACTCAATACAAGTGTAGGTGTTACAGTTAACCCTATATCTAAGGGAGACTACAATAATTAGTTTGACACCAAAGTGTAATCAAAGAACTTGGTATTTACCAATCTGAAGAATCTAGAATCTGTAAGAGAAGCCTGGCAAGTATTATCTAGGGATTGGTTTTGGTAACTTTAGTTCTTAGTGGTGGTGGTGCTGTAGGTGGTGGTGGTGGTGGTGGTGGTGGTGGTGGTAGTAGTGATGGTGGTGGTGGTAGAGGTGGTGGTGGTGGTAGAGGTGGTGGAGGTGGTGGTGGTGGCGGCGGCGGCGGTGATGGTGGTAGAGGTGGTGGTGGTGGTGGTGGTGTTGGTGGTGGTGGTGGTGGTGGTGGTGGTGGTGGTGGTAGATTTGGTGGTGGTGGTGGTGGTGGTGGTGGTGGTGGTGATAGTGATGGTGGTGGTGGTGGTAGAGGTGCTGTAGGTGGTGGTGGTGGTGGTGGTGGTGGTGGTGGTAGATTTGGTGGTGGTGGTGGTGCTGGTGGTGATAGTGATGGTGGTGGTGGCAGAGGTGGTGGT
>OZ024743.1:52640244-52677744 GCA_964016885.1 Eledone cirrhosa | reverse complement strand
CTCCATCAGGAGTTAACAGCCTATAGCATTGACCTGGACGGTATCCCTGCCTCTCCATCAGGAGTTAACAGCCTATAACATTGACCTGGACGGTACCCCTGCCACTCCATCAGGAGTTAACAGCCTATAACATTGAACTGGACAGTACCCCTGCCACTCCATCAGGAGTTAACAGCCTATAACATTGAACTGGACAGTACCCCTGCCACTCCATCAGGAGTTAACAGCCTATAACATTGACCTGGACGGTATCCCTGCCTCTCCATCAGGAGTTAACAGCCTATAACATTGACCTGGACGGTACCCCTGCCTCTCCATCAGGAGTTAACAGCCTATAACATTGACCTGGACAGTACCCCTGCCTCTCCATCAGGAGTTAACAGCCTATAACATTGACCTGGACGGTACCCCTGCCTCTCCATCAGGAGTTAACAGCCTATAACATTGACCTGGACGGTACCCCTGCCTCTCCATCAGTAGTTAACAGCCTATAACATTGACCTGGACGGTACCCCTGCCTCTCCATCAGTAGTTAACAGCCTATAACATTGACCTGGACAGTACCCCTGCCTCTCCATCAGGAGTTAACAGCCTATAACATTGACCTGGACGGTACCCCTGCCTCTCCATCAGGAGTTAACAGCCTATAACATTGACCTGGACGGTACCCCTGCCTCTCCATCAGTAGTTAACAGCCTATAACATTGACCTGGACGGTACCCCTGCCTCTCCATCAGTAGTTAACAGCCTATAACATTGACCTGGACAGTACCCCTGCCTCTCCATCAGGAGTTAACAGCCTATAACATTGACCTGGACGGTACCCCTGCCTCTCCATCAGTAGTTAACAGCCTATAACATTGACCTGGACGGTACCCCTGCCTCTCCATCAGTAGTTAACAGCCTATAGCATTGACCTGGACGGTATCCCTGCCTCTCCATCAGGAGTTAACAGCCTATAACATTGACCTGGACGGTACCCCTGCCTCTCCATCAGGAGTTAACAGCCTATAACATTGACCTGGACGGTATCCCTGCCTCTCCATCAGGAGTTAACAGCCTATAGCATTGACCTGGACGGTATCCCTGCCTCTCCATCAGGAGTTAACAGCCTATAGCATTGACCTGGACGGTATCCCTGCCTCTCCATCAGGAGTTAACAGCCTATAGCATTGACCTGGACGGTATCCCTGCCTCTCCATCAGGAGTTAACAGCCTATAACATTGACCTGGACGGTACCCCTGCCACTCCATCAGGAGTTAACAGCCTATAACATTGAACTGGACAGTACCCCTGCCACTCCATCAGGAGTTAACAGCCTATAACATTGAACTGGACAGTACCCCTGCCACTCCATCAGGAGTTAACAGCCTATAACATTGACCTGGACAGTACCCCTGCCTCTCCATCAGGAGTTAACAGCCTATAACATTGACCTGGACAGTACCCCTGCCTCTCCATCAGGAGTTAACAGCCTATAACATTGACCTGGACGGTACCCCTGCCTCTCCATCAGGAGTTAACAGCCTATAACATTGACCTGGACGGTACCCCTGCCTCTCCATCAGTAGTTAACAGCCTATAACATTGACCTGGACGGTACCCCTGCCTCTCCATCAGTAGTTAACAGCCTATAACATTGACCTGGACAGTACCCCTGCCTCTCCATCAGGAGTTAACAGCCTATAACATTGACCTGGACGGTACCCCTGCCTCTCCATCAGGAGTTAACAGCCTATAACATTGACCTGGACGGTACCCCTGCCTCTCCATCAGTAGTTAACAGCCTATAACATTGACCTGGACGGTACCCCTGCCTCTCCATCAGTAGTTAACAGCCTATAACATTGACCTGGACAGTACCCCTGCCTCTCCATCAGGAGTTAACAGCCTATAACATTGACCTGGACGGTACCCCTGCCTCTCCATCAGGAGTTAACAGCCTATAACATTGACCTGGACGGTACCCCTGCCTCTCCATCAGTAGTTAACAGCCTATAACATTGACCTGGACGGTACCCCTGCCTCTCCATCAGTAGTTAACAGCCTATAACATTGACCTGGACAGTACCCCTGCCTCTCCATCAGGAGTTAACAGCCTATAACATTGACCTGGACAGTACCCCTGCCTCTCCATCAGGAGTTAACAGCCTATAGCATTGACCTGGACGGTACCCCTGCCTCTCCATCAGGAGTTAACAGCCTATAACATTGACCTGGACGGTACCCCTGCCTCTCCATCAGGAGTTAACAGCCTATAACATTGACCTGGACAGTACCCCTGCCTCTCCATCAGGAGTTAACAGCCTATAGCATTGACCTGGACGGTACCCCTGCCACTCCATCAGGAGTTAACAGCCTATAGCATTGACCTGGACGGTACCCCTGCCTCTCCATCAGGAGTTAACAGCCTATAACATTGACCTGGACGGTACCCCTGCCTCTCCATCAGGAGTTAACAGCCTATAACATTGACCTGGACAGTACCCCTGCCTCTCCATCAGGAGTTAACAGCCTATAGCATTGACCTGGACGGTACCCCTGCCACTCCATCAGGAGTTAACAGCCTATAACATTGAACTGGACAGTACCCCTGCCACTCCATCAGGAGTTAACAGCCTATAACATTGACCTGGACGGTACCCCTGCCTCTCCATCAGGAGTTAACAGCCTATAACATTGACCTGGACGGTACCCCTGCCTCTCCATCAGGAGTTAACAGCCTATAGCATTGACCTGGACAGTACCCCTGCCTCTCCATCAGGAGTTAACAGCCTATAACATTGACCTGGACGGTACCCCTGCCTCTCCATCAGGAGTTAACAGCCTATAGCATTGACCTGGACAGTACCCCTGCCTCTCCATCAGGAGTTAACAGCCTATAACATTGACCTGGACGGTACCCCTGCCTCTCCATCAGGAGTTAACAGCCTATAGCATTGACCTGGACGGTATCCCTGCCTCTCCATCAGGAGTTAACAGCCTATAACATTGACCTGGACGGTACCCCTGCCACTCCATCAGGAGTTAACAGCCTATAACATTGAACTGGACAGTACCCCTGCCACTCCATCAGGAGTTAACAGCCTATAACATTGAACTGGACAGTACCCCTGCCACTCCATCAGGAGTTAACAGCCTATAACATTGACCTGGACAGTACCCCTGCCTCTCCATCAGGAGTTAACAGCCTATAACATTGACCTGGACAGTACCCCTGCCTCTCCATCAGGAGTTAACAGCCTATAACATTGACCTGGACGGTACCCCTGCCTCTCCATCAGGAGTTAACAGCCTATAACATTGACCTGGACGGTACCCCTGCCTCTCCATCAGGAGTTAACAGCCTATAGCATTGACCTGGACGGTATCCCTGCCTCTCCATCAGGAGTTAACAGCCTATAACATTGACCTGGACGGTACCCCTGCCTCTCCATCAGGAGTTAACAGCCTATAACATTGACCTGGACGGTATCCCTGCCTCTCCATCAGGAGTTAACAGCCTATAGCATTGACCTGGACGGTATCCCTGCCTCTCCATCAGGAGTTAACAGCCTATAGCATTGACCTGGACGGTATCCCTGCCTCTCCATCAGGAGTTAACAGCCTATAGCATTGACCTGGACGGTATCCCTGCCTCTCCATCAGGAGTTAACAGCCTATAACATTGACCTGGACGGTACCCCTGCCACTCCATCAGGAGTTAACAGCCTATAACATTGAACTGGACAGTACCCCTGCCACTCCATCAGGAGTTAACAGCCTATAACATTGAACTGGACAGTACCCCTGCCACTCCATCAGGAGTTAACAGCCTATAACATTGACCTGGACAGTACCCCTGCCTCTCCATCAGGAGTTAACAGCCTATAACATTGACCTGGACAGTACCCCTGCCTCTCCATCAGGAGTTAACAGCCTATAACATTGACCTGGACGGTACCCCTGCCTCTCCATCAGGAGTTAACAGCCTATAACATTGACCTGGACGGTACCCCTGCCTCTCCATCAGGAGTTAACAGCCTATAGCATTGACATGGACGGTATCCCTGCCTCTCCATCAGGAGTTAACAGCCTATAACATTGACCTGGACGGTACCCCTGCCTCTCCATCAGGAGTTAACAGCCTATAACATTGACCTGGACGGTATCCCTGCCTCTCCATCAGGAGTTAACAGCCTATAGCATTGACCTGGACGGTATCCCTGCCTCTCCATCAGGAGTTAACAGCCTATAGCATTGACCTGGACGGTATCCCTGCCTCTCCATCAGGAGTTAACAGCCTATAGCATTGACCTGGACGGTATCCCTGCCTCTCCATCAGGAGTTAACAGCCTATAGCATTGACCTGGACGGTATCCCTGCCTCTCCATCAGGAGTTAACAGCCTATAACATTGACCTGGACAGTACCCCTGCCTCTCCATCAGGAGTTAACAGCCTATAACATTGACCTGGACGGTACCCCTGCCTCTCCATCAGGAGTTAACAGCCTATAACATTGACCTGGACGGTACCCCTGCCTCTCCATCAGGAGTTAACAGCCTATAGCATTGACCTGGACGGTATCCCTGCCTCTCCATCAGGAGTTAACAGCCTATAGCATTGACCTGGACGGTATCCCTGCCTCTCCATCAGGAGTTAACAGCCTATAACATTGAACTGGACAGTACCCCTGCCACTCCATCAGGAGTTAACAGCCTATAACATTGACCTGGACAGTACCCCTGCCTCTCCATCAGGAGTTAACAGCCTATAACATTGACCTGGACAGTACCCCTGCCTCTCCATCAGGAGTTAACAGCCTATAACATTGACCTGGACAGTACCCCTGCCTCTCCATCAGTAGTTAACAGCCTATAACATTGACCTGGACGGTATCCCTGCCTCTCCATCAGGAGTTAACAGCCTATAACATTGACCTGGACGGTACCCCTGCCTCTCCATCAGGAGTTAACAGCCTATAACATTGACCTGGACAGTACCCCTGCCTCTCCATCAGGAGTTAACAGCCTATAACATTGACCTGGACGGTACCCCTGCCTCTCCATCAGGAGTTAACAGCCTATAACATTGACCTGGACGGTACCCCTGCCTCTCCATCAGGAGTTAACAGCCTATAACATTGACCTGGACGGTACCCCTGCCTCTCCATCAGGAGTTAACAGCCTATAACATTGACCTGGACGGTATCCCTGCCTCTCCATCAGTAGTTAACAGCCTATAACATTGACCTGGACGGTACCTCTGCCTCTCCATCAGTAGTTAACAGCCTATAACATTGACCTGGACGGTACCTCTGCCTCTCCATCAGTAGTTAACAGCCTATAACATTGACCTGGACGGTACCCCTGCCTCTCCATCAGGAGTTAACAGCCTATAACATTGACCTGGACAGTACCCCTGCCTCTCCATCAGGAGTTAACAGCCTATAACATTGACCTGGACGGTACCCCTGCCTCTCCATCAGGAGTTAACAGCCTATAACATTGACCTGGACGGTATCCCTGCCTCTCCATCAGGAGTTAACAGCCTATAACATTGACCTGGACGGTACCCCTGCCACTCCATCAGGAGTTAACAGCCTATAGCATTGACCTGGACGGTACCCCTGCCACTCCATCAGGAGTTAACAGCCTATAACATTGAACTGGACAGTACCCCTGCCACTCCATCAGGAGTTAACAGCCTATAACATTGAACTGGACAGTACCCCTGCCACTCCATCAGGAGTTAACAGCCTATAACATTGAACTGGACAGTACCCCTGCCACTCCATCAGGAGTTAACAGCCTATAACATTGAACTGGACAGTACCCCTGCCACTCCATCAGGAGTTAACAGCCTATAACATTGAACTGGACAGTACCCCTGCCACTCCATCAGGAGTTAACAGCCTATAACATTGAACTGGACAGTACCCCTGCCACTCCATCAGGAGTTAACAGCCTATAACATTGAACTGGACAGTACCCCTGCCTCTCCATCAGGAGTTAACAGCCTATAACATTGAACTGGACAGTACCCCTGCCACTCCATCAGGAGTTAACAGCCTATAACATTGACCTGGACGGTACCCCTGCCACTCCATCAGGAGTTAACAGCCTATAACATTGAACTGGACAGTACCCCTGCCTCTCCATCAGGAGTTAACAGCCTATAACATTGAACTGGACAGTACCCCTGCCACTCCATCAGGAGTTAACAGCCTATAACATTGAACTGGACAGTACCCCTGCCTCTCCATCAGGAGTTAACAGCCTATAACATTGAACTGGACAGTACCCCTGCCACTCCATCAGGAGTTAACAGCCTATAACATTGAACTGGACAGTACCCCTGCCACTCCATCAGGAGTTAACAGCCTATAACATTGAACTGGACAGTACCCCTGCCACTCCATCAGGAGTTAACAGCCTATAACATTGAACTGGACAGTACCCCTGCCACTCCATCAGGAGTTAACAGCCTATAACATTGAACTGGACAGTACCCCTGCCACTCCATCAGGAGTTAACAGCCTATAACATTGAACTGGACAGTACCCCTGCCTCTCCATCAGGAGTTAACAGCCTATAACATTGAACTGGACAGTACCCCTGCCACTCCATCAGGAGTTAACAGCCTATAACATTGACCTGGACAGTACCCCTGCCTCTCCATCAGTAGTTAACAGCCTATAACATTGACCTGGACGGTATCCCTGCCTCTCCATCAGGAGTTAACAGCCTATAACATTGACCTGGACGGTACCCCTGCCTCTCCATCAGGAGTTAACAGCCTATAACATTGACCTGGAGGGTACCCCTGCCTCTCCATCAGGAGTTAACAGCCTATAACATTGACCTGGACGGTACCCCTGCCTCTCCACCAGGAGTTAACAGCCTATAACATTGACCTGGACAGTACCCCTGCCTCTCCACCAGGAGTTAACAGCCTATAACATTGACCTGGACGGTACCCCTGCCTCTCCATCAGGAGTTAACAGCCTATAACATTGACCTGGACGGTACCCCTGCCACTCCATCAGGAGTTAACAGCCTATAACATTGACCTGGACGGTACCCCTGCCTCTCCATCAGGAGTTAACAGCCTATAACATTGAACTGGACAGTACCCCTGCCACTCCATCAGGAGTTAACAGCCTATAACATTGACCTGGACAGTACCCCTGCCTCTCCATCAGGAGTTAACAGCCTATAACATTGACCTGGACGGTACCCCTGCCTCTCCATCAGGAGTTAACAGCCTATAACATTGACCTGGACGGTACCCCTGCCTCTCCATCAGGAGTTAACAGCCTATAACATTGACCTGGACAGTACCCCTGCCTCTCCATCAGGAGTTAACAGCCTATAACATTGACCTGGACGGTATCCCTGCCTCTCCATCAGTAGTTAACAGCCTATAACATTGACCTGGACGGTACCCCTGCCTCTCCATCAGGAGTTAACAGCCTATAACATTGACCTGGACAGTACCCCTGCCTCTCCATCAGGAGTTAACAGCCTATAACATTGACCTGGACGGTACCCCTGCCTCTCCATCAGGAGTTAACAGCCTATAGCATTGACCTGGACGGTACCCCTGCCTCTCCATCAGGAGTTAACAGCCTATAACATTGACCTGGACAGTACCCCTGCCTCTCCATCAGGAGTTAACAGCCTATAGCATTGACCTGGACGGTACCCCTGCCTCTCCATCAGGAGTTAACAGCCTATAACATTGACCTGGACAGTACCCCTGCCTCTCCATCAGGAGTTAACAGCCTATAACATTGACCTGGACAGTACCCCTGCCTCTCCATCAGGAGTTAACAGCCTATAACATTGACCTGGACAGTACCCCTGCCTCTCCATCAGGAGTTAACAGCCTATAGCATTGACCTGGACGGTACCCCTGCCTCTCCATCAGGAGTTAACAGCCTATAACATTGACCTGGACAGTACCCCTGCCTCTCCATCAGGAGTTAACAGCCTATAGCATTGACCTGGACGGTACCCCTGCCTCTCCATCAGGAGTTAACAGCCTATAACATTGACCTGGACGGTACCCCTGCCTCTCCACCAGGAGTTAACAGCCTATAACATTGACCTGGACAGTACCCCTGCCTCTCCATCAGGAGTTAACAGCCTATAACATTGACCTGGACAGTACCCCTGTCTCTCCATCAGGAGTTAACAGCCTATAGCATTGACCTGGACGGTACCCCTGCCTCTCCATCAGGAGTTAACAGCCTATAGCATTGACCTGGACGGTACCCCTGCCTCTCCATCAGGAGTTAACAGCCTATAGCATTGACCTGGACGGTACCCCTGCCTCTCCATCAGGAGTTAACAGCCTATAACATTGACCTAGACAGTACCCCTGTCTCTCCATCAGGAGTTAACAGCCTATAACATTGACCTGGACAGTACCCCTGTCTCTCCATCAGGAGTTAACAGCCTATAACATTGACCTGGACAGTACCCCTGCCTCTCCATCAGGAGTTAACAGCCTATAGCATTGACCTGGACGGTACCCCTGCCTCTCCATCAGGAGTTAACAGCCTATAGCATTGACCTGGACGGTACCCCTGCCTCTCCATCAGGAGTTAACAGCCTATAACATTGACCTGGACGGTACCCCTGCCTCTCCATCAGGAGTTAACAGCCTATAGCATTGACCTGGACGGTACCCCTGCCTCTCCATCAGGAGTTAACAGCCTATAACATTGACCTGGACAGTACCCCTGTCTCTCCATCAGGAGTTAACAGCCTATAACATTGACCTGGACAGTACCCCTGCCTCTCCATCAGGAGTTAACAGCCTATAACATTGACCTGGACAGTACCCCTGCCTCTCCATCAGGAGTTAACAGCCTATAGCATTGACCTGGACGGTACCCCTGCCTCTCCATCAGGAGTTAACAGCCTATAGCATTGACCTGGACGGTACCCCTGCCTCTCCATCAGGAGTTAACAGCCTATAACATTGACCTGGACGGTACCCCTGCCTCTCCACCAGGAGTTAACAGCCTATAACATTGACCTGGACAGTACCCCTGCCTCTCCATCAGGAGTTAACAGCCTATAACATTGACCTGGACGGTACCTCTGCCTCTCCATCAGGAGTTAACAGCCTATAACATTGACCTGGACGGTACCCCTGCCTCTCCACCAGGAGTTAACAGCCTATAACATTGACCTGGACAGTACCCCTGCCTCTCCATCAGGAGTTAACAGCCTATAACATTGACCTGGACAGTACCCCTGCCTCTCCATCAGGAGTTAACAGCCTATAACATTGACCTGGACAGTACCCCTGCCTCTCCATCAGGAGTTAACAGCCTATAACATTGACCTGGACAGTACCCCTGCCTCTCCATCAGGAGTTAACAGCCTATAACATTGACCTGGACAGTACCCCTGCCTCTCCATCAGGAGTTAACAGCCTATAACATTGACCTGGACAGTACCCCTGCCTCTCCATCAGGAGTTAACAGCCTATAACATTGACCTGGACAGTACCCCTGCCTCTCCATCAGGAGTTAACAGCCTATAGCATTGACCTGGACGGTACCCCTGCCTCTCCATCAGGAGTTAACAGCCTATAGCATTGACCTGGACGGTACCCCTGCCTCTCCATCAGGAGTTAACAGCCTATAGCATTGACCTGGACGGTACCCCTGCCTCTCCATCAGGAGTTAACAGCCTATAGCATTGACCTGGACGGTACCCCTGCCTCTCCATCAGGAGTTAACAGCCTATAACATTGACCTGGACAGTACCCCTGCCTCTCCATCAGGAGTTAACAGCCTATAACATTGACCTGGACGGTACCCCTGCCTCTCCATCAGTAGTTAACAGCCTATAACATTGACCTGGACAGTACCCCTGCCTCTCCATCAGGAGTTAACAGCCTATAACATTGATCTGGACGATACCCCTGCCTCTCCATCAGTAGTTAACAGCCTATAACATTGATACAGAGGCGCTGGAATTCTCCCCAAACTACCAAAACACTCCTCTGTTTGTGTATACACTACAGTTCTTATAAGTACAGAACTGTGTCACTAGAAATAGTATCTTATCGTCTTTAACTGGACCCAAACATTGTGCTAAATGAATCATAATTAACTGGGTGGTGTCTAAAAACATCTGACCGATAAAATGACAAGTCAGTCAATCATATCGGTGGCCTCCCCACAGCCCCGGCGGACAGAAGGGAAAAGGCGTTTCCCCGAAGGACGGCTAGGGAGACGCGCTGGAAAAGCCATTCCAGCTCGCGAGACTCACACCTACGGCTGGCCAGCTCAGCGCCTATGGTGGTGAGTAGGGAGGTAGCCCTAGGGCCGAGGACACCAGAAATCCCAACTGCCAAGGGTACAACCGCAAACCTGTCGGAGAGTGACTGGTATTTGAAGAGTGTAGCCTCCTCAGCCCGACGTGCAGCAGAACCTGGGTTAGTCGCAGACTGCACCAGGTTGCGGCTGGAGAAAGTGTCGGTGCAAGTGGCATCCCAGACGAGGAGTTTGCCACCGCGGAACGGGAAGATGGTCAGGCCATCTGGTTTATGTACATGTTATGTTTATCACATATCGAAGTCTTTTTTTATATCTGGGTTGATATTTGATAATAACAGCTAAACTAATCACTACAACTCCGAAATGCTTCTGCCACCCATGGGATGGATATATCGTTCTACATTTAGGCAGCTCCCAGGGGCCACTTATTAGCAGAGTGGTGGTGATGATGATGATGGCGATGATGATGGTGGTGATGATGATGGTCGTGAAGATGATGGTGGTGATGATGATGGTGGGGGTGAAATTACAAGTGCAGTCTATCTGACCACATAATTCCCGTCTACACAATTTCTCTTACGAGGCTAGGGCCGACCTGAGGCTAGGGTCGACCTGAGGCTAGGGCCGACCTGAGGCTAGGGCCGACCGAGGCTAGGGCCGACCCGAGGCTAAGGCCGACCCGAGGGTAGGGCCAACCCGTCGCTAGGGCCGACCCGAGGCTAGGGCCGACCTAGGCTGTGGTTCTCCTTCTTCTTTTCGTATCCTCGAAGCATGTGGTTATATGACAGTTTCCCATTTCTTTACACAGTCCTTTGCATTATTAAATTCTGCGAGATCTTTTAAGCTGCACTGGTTGGGTAGTAGAGGGCAAACAAGGCAGTGCTGCATCGTATGGTCCTCCTCTCCGCATCAGCAGATGTTTGGGCCGGTCTTGTAGAAAGCACTTGACCATGTTGCCGTGCAGTGGGTGGGAAAAGTGTGGAATAGGGGTAGAACATCTTCCAAAAACAAAACCGGAGAAACATTTCTTTGACACGCCCCGTCAACAAAGGGGCATTTTATTTATTTATTTTTATTTTTTGGCTTTTGTTTTTAATTGTTATTGTTGTGGCGATTGTGGTGGTGATGATGGGGATGATGATGATGTTGTTTGTTGTGATGGTGGTGGTTGTGGTGGTGGTGATGTTGATACTAGAGATTATGATGATGATGACGATGATGATGTTGTTTGTTGTGATGGTGGTGATGACTAAGCTGGTTCTTTTCTTTTGTGTGTCCTTTTTTTTAAGGTATATATACGAGTATATATATATATATATATATATATATATATATATATATATATATATATATATATATATATATATATATATATATATATATATACATATGACAGGTGCAGAGAGAAAGGGTAAGATAAACAGGAAGGAAAAGAGACAGATGCAAAGAGAAAGATAAAGAGTGGTGTATATACATATATATATATATATATAAATGTATATGTGTGTGTGTGTGTGTGTGTGTGTGTATGTGTGTGTGCGAAGAGTGTATGTGAGTGTGTGTATTTGTAGAATGTCTGTGTATATATCTGTTATATTATAAATGTACACATGAATGAATCATTGGTGAAGTAATAGCATTGAGAGTTGAGACCATCCAGTTGTGAGTTGGTGTACGTCTATGTTACACCATCCAGTTGTAAGTTAGTGTACGTCTACGTTATACCATCCAGTTGTGAGATGATGTATGTCTATATATATATACATATATATATATATATATTAGAAAGTGAGTTTTTTTTACAAAATGAAAAATAACCGAGGTGTCCTACACGAGTGAAAGTATAAAGAAAAAAAGATGAAATCGAAAATGCAACTGGAGTCTTATTTTTAAAAAAATATATATATATTTATTTGGTTCCTTTACCGGTTTCGCAGTTCTTCTGCTTTTCAAAAGTAGAGTTGAAATGGCGGGTCTGTCGTTTTTCTCATATATATATATATATATATATATATATATATATATATATATATATATATATGAGAAAAAACACATATATATATATATATATATATATATAGTGAAATAAAACAACAATCGTTCTTTTATTTCACTTTTTTATTTCACTATAATACATTCTTTCTAGCTCTACACCTCGACACTGAAATGAACCTAAACATCGAGTGCTCACCCGGGTGAAGCTACAGTAACTCCAAGTTACATTCACTGGATATATATATATATATATATATATATATATGTATATGTATATATATATATATATATATATATATATATATATATATATATATATATATATATATATATATATATATATATATACTGAAGTAAAAGTTAAGTGGAAATATCCAAGAGTAAGAGCACTCAGTCCATAGGACGAGTTTAGTATAAATAATTACAACAGTGACATAAACAGGTACTCAAGTTTTGTTCAGCCTGTCTTTTTTTTTATACTTCACATGACAGGCTGAACGAATTGGGGCCCAGAACCCAACGAAACTTGAGTACCTGTTTATGTCACTCTTGTAATTATATATATATATATATATATATATATAATTGGTGTTGGATGCTTAAAGCGTCCGTATGCGGTAGGCCGTATGAGCACTCGATGCTCTCATAGAGCAGAGTATGATATCACAGAAAAAAAGAGAAACAGTGTTGCGACGATTGTAATATGCCCAATAAATTGCATTCGTCGTAACACTGATTCTCTTTTTTTCCGTGATATATATATATATATGTGTGTGTGTGTGTATATATATATATATCTATATATATATTTATACATATATAAATACCTGTGTGTGTTTCTGTGGATATATATATATATATGTATATGTGTGTGTGTGTGTGTGTGTGTGTGTGTGTGTGTGTGTATGTATGTTTACATCTAGAAGGCTGCCTGTTACACAATCCACTTGTAACCCCACCCAGCACCCAACAAGAACAGTCCCTGTATTTGTTATGTAAAAGGTAACACCGTCATCCACTACATACTCAGGTAGGGGTGTGTGCCCCTCCCCTCAGACCTCTGATTCATAACGTCGTCCATCACACACTCTTGTGGGGGCTCCCCCGTCCATCACACACTCGGGTGAGAGGACTCCCTCCCTCTACGTTTCATTGTTTTCACACAACTTTCATTGTTTACTTTCTTCAATGTTCTCAACAATCAGGATGAATCACTTTATGTGATGTGAGAGTGTGTGTGTGTGTGTCTCTGTGTGTGTGTGTGTCTGTGTGTGTGTGTGTGTGTGTGTGTGTGTGTGTTTGTGTGTGTGTTTGTGTGTCTGTGTGTGTGTGTGTCTTTGTCTGTTTGTGTGTGTCTATGTGTCTGTGTGTGTCTGTGTGTGTGTGTGTGTGTGTGTGTGTGTCTGTGTCTGTGTGTGTGTGTGTCTGTGTCTGTCTGTGTGTGTCTATGTGTGTCTATGTGTCTGTGTGTGTCTGTGTGTGTATGTGTGTGTGTGCGTATGTGTGTATGCCTCTATGTGTGTGTGTGTGTGTGTGTGTGTGTATGTGTCAGAAAAGGAAGACAAGCTACTAGCTAGTACAGCAGGCCCTAAAATAAACGATATCGATCCCCTGCTTGCCGTCATTTCGAACAACGCCCACCATTATCCTTGCAAAAGATACGACCACCGATCATCCTTCTCTAAACCTCCCCACCTGTGTGTCATCCATATTCAAATTCAGACCTATCAACCTCTATAAACCCAAACAGGGAGTACCATAAAGAAAAGTGCCCCAAAACGGGGAGAAATAAGGCAAAATGGGGAGATTTTACATAATGAAAGCTATACCCATTTTAACAAGAGAAGACATCTCTCACCGACCCCAAAGTGGGTGGCAGATCTCCCCATTGGATGGAGAGAGTTGACAGTCTTCTTGAATTTAAAGTTTTAGGGTTGTCACCAACCAAGAAATTTATCAAAGCCAGGAGCCGGAACAAAAGCTTCAAAGCCTCTCATCCGACAGTCTCACAACTCCCTCAATCCCCGGGTAACGAAGTAATCGTCAAAATAGTCGACATTGATGGAACTACCCAGAGACTCGATTGAAATTTTGAGCAAAATCCTGACATTTGTATAAGAATGAAAATACATAAAATAAAGATTTCTGATTTCGGCACAAGGCCAACAATTTGGGGGAGAGGGCAAGTTGATTATATCGACCCCAGTTTGTTACTGGTACTTTATTTTACCGACCCGTAAGGATGAAAGGCAAAGCTAACCTCGATGGGATTTGAACTCAGAACGTAAAGGGCCTTAACTTTATACAATAAAATAATTTGACTGACGCTCTACTGATTCTGCCAGATAATATTGGTTTCTTATATAGCCACAAGGCCAACAATTTTGGAGGAGGGGAAAGTCGATTTAATCGAACCCAGTATATTACTGGTACTTTATTTTATCGACCCCGTAAGGATGAATGGCAAAGTTAACCTTGGCGGGATTTGAACTCAGATCATAAAGGGCCATAACTCTATGCTGCAAAGCATGTTGTCCGACGCTTACCGATACTGCCAATCCGCTACCCTATTCTGCCAGATAATGCAATAAAATGTAATTTCCTTAAACACGTTTTTTATTTGTAGGATTCTTCTGTCTATTTTGTTTACTGATTTATTTATTTATCTATATTTGTACATGTTTGGGGTCGAAGAGGAGTTGAGGATTCCATGAAGTGGTGAATGGTATAAAAGTTTGAGGATCCTTTGTCTAAGGTATAATGCAGTACATTTCCAGTTTGCTGTTGATTTCGGGTAAACAGGGAATTACAGGTACAGTCCATCCAACGGGCTTCCACACAATTTCCCTCTATCTAATTCCACCCAAAAGCAGACCTGTCAACTCTCCCCATCCAATGGGGAAATCTCCCACCCACTTTGGGTGGGTGAGAGATGTCTTCTCTTGTGGAAATGGGTATAGCTTTCATTATGTAAACTCTCCCTATTTTGACTCATTTCTCCCTAGTTTGGGGCACTTATTTTCATAGTACTCCCTGTTTGGGCTTTTATCGGTTGTCAGGTCTGCAAAAGGCTAAGGTAGAAGACAATTGGCTAAGATGTCATGCAGTGGCACCGAACCGGGGACCAATTGCAAAACGAACCTCTTAACAACTCGGCTATACCAGCATCTCCATCAACAAATATATATATATATACAGTATATATATGTGTGTGTATACGGTGTGTATACGGATATATATAACCATACATAAACATATATACACACGTGGTGGTAGTATGTGTATCTGTGTGTAATATATTAGTTTCGAATGAACGGTAGGTTGATCTCCATAACATTCCACGTGCTAGAATCTCTGTTTTGCAAATCCTATCATCGGCCATTGGTGCGTTAAATAAATCGCAATAAATAGAGTGTGTTAAGTCGCAAATTACTAATAACTGATAATTATGACACCTTATCTAAATATATATATATATATATGTGTGTGTGTATGTATGTATGTATGTATGTATATATATATATATGTTATCTCTTTCTCTTAATTTCGAGTATATTTTTTGACCGGCCACCGTCCTGGTGGCAAGGTTGTAAAAGAAAAGAAATTGTCATCCCTTGAATCGCAAGAATGTTTTGCAAATTTTGAAGGTGCCAGCTATCGCAGCCATTTGTAGACTATGAATTAGGGTGCTGCGCTTTTTGTCCGCAAATCCAAGTTCAGTCATACTTTGGTCCAAGCGGGTTGGTATATAACCCGTAGCTCCAATAATGATGGGTATGAAGCTAAAGGTGTATCTTAGCTACTGGATTTGTAAACTCCTCATCAATGGTCCGTAGATGTCCTCCTTCTCCTGTATTTTTCTGACAACGTTTACCTCAAGTGGGAAGCTGATCTCCACAACAGAACACGTTTTCAATGTGTGGTCCCAAACAACAATATCAGGCTAGTTGTGCTTTAATTTGGTGGCAGCTTTTATTTTCAGGTTCCACCAGTATTCCTTAGTGACATCTGTCTCAATATATTCTTCCTCGTTTGTTGTTAATTTTGTTTTCCGAAGTGCGTTCCAGATGGTTCTAGCTATCCTATCGTGTCTCATGGGGAACAATGTGGCTTACATCCTTGATCTTTGTTTTACATAGCCTACATTTATTGTCAGCTGCTGGCCCTCACCTTTTGTGCAGCAGATATTTGGTATGGAGTTCTTGTTCCTGTATTTCAGAGAGATATCCCTCAAGGTGTGATGTCATAAACTTGTCGGAACTCCATGCCAGGCTTTTTGAGTGGTTTATCTCCTCTATGGTCTGTGTTTTACGTCTCAAGTATCCATGCACAACTTTTTCTGTGTATGTATGTTTGTATGTATGTATGTATCTCCCCATCTATCTATACACACACACACACACACACACATATAGCAATAAACTAATTATTTTGGGTACGTAACGAATTCATTGTCTATAGTATGTCTACATCAATATATGACATAGACATTGTCTATAGTATGTCTATATCAATATATGACATAGACATTGTCTATAGTATGTCTATATCAATATGTGACATAGACATTGTCTATAGTATGTCTATATCAATATATGACATAGACATTGTCTATAGTATGTTTATATCAATATGTGACGTAGACATTGTCTATAGTATGTCTATATCAACATGTGACATAGACATTGTCTATAGTATGTCTATATCAATATATGACATAGACATTGTCTATAGTATGTCTATATCAACATGTAACATAGACATTGTCTATAGTATGTCTATATCAATATGTGACATAGACATTGTCTATAGTATGTCTATATCAACATGTGACATAGACATTGTTTATAGTATGTCTATATCAATATGTGACATAGACATTGTCTATAGTATGTCTATATCAACAGGTAACATAGACATTGTCTATAGTATGTCTATATCAATATGTGACATAGACATTGTCTATAGTATGTCTATATCAACATGTGACATAGAGATTGGCTATAGTATGTCTATATCAATATGTGACATAGACATTGTCTATAGTATGTCTATATCAATATGTGACATAGACATTGTCTATAGTATGTCTATATCAACATGTGACATAGAGATTGGCTATAGTATGTCTATATCAATATGTGACATAGACATTGTCTATAGTATGTCTATATCAATATGTGACATAGACATTGTCTATAGTATGTCTATATCAACATGTGACATAGACATTGTCTATAGTATGTCTATATCAATATATGACATAGACATTGTCTATAGTATGTCTATATCAATATATGACATAGACATTGTCTATAGTATGTCTATATCAATATGTGACATAGACATTGTCTATAGTATGTCTATATCAATATGTGACATAGACATTGTCTATAGTATGTCTATATCAACATGTGACATAGACATTGTCTATAGTATGTCTATATCAATATATGACATAGACATTGTCTATAGTATGTCTATATCAATATATGACATAGACATTGTCTATAGTATGTCTATATCAATATGTGACATAGACATTGTCTATAGTATGTCTATATCAATATATGACATAGACATTGTCTATAGTATGTCTATATCAACATGTGACATAGACATTGTCTATAGTATGTCTATATCAATATGTGACATAGACATTGTCTATAGTATGTCTATATCAATATATGACATAGACATTGTCTATAGTATGTCTATATCAATATGTGACATAGACATTGTCTATAGTATGTCTATATCAATATATGACATAGACATTGTCTATAGTATGTCTATATCAACATGTGACATAGACATTGTCTATAGTATGTCTATATCAACATGTGACATAGACATTGTCTATAGTATGTCTATATCAATATGTGATATAGACATTGTCTATAGTATGTCTATATCAACATGTGACATAGACATTGTCTATAGTATGTCTATATCAATATGTGACATAGACATTGTCTATAGTATGTCTATATCAACATATGACATAGACATTGTCTATAGTATGTCTATATCAATATGTGACATAGACATTGTCTATAGTATGTCTATATCAACATGTGATATAGAGATTGGCTATAGAATGTCTATATCAATATATGACATACACATTGTCTATAGTATGTCTATATCAACATGTGACATAGACATTGTCTATAGTATGTCTATATCAATATATGACATAGACATTGTCTATAGTATGTCTATATCAATATGTGACATAGACATTGTCTATAGTATGTCTATATCAACATATGACATAGACATTGTCTATAGTATGTCTATATCAATATATGACATAGACATTGTCTATAGTATGTCTATATCAATATGTGACATAGACATTGTCTATAGTATGTCTATATCAATATATGACATAGACATTGTCTATAGTATGTCTATATCAACATGTGACATAGAGATTGGCTATAGTATGTCTATATCAATATGTGACATAGACATTGTCTATAGTATGTCTATATCAATATGTGACATAGACATTTTCTATAGTATGTCTATATCAATATATGACATAGACATTGTCTATAGTATGTCTATATCAATATATGACATACACATTGTCTATAGTATGTCTATATCAACATGTGACATAGACATTGTCTATAGTATGTCTATATCAATATATGACATAGACATTGTCTATAGTATGTCTATATCAATATGTGACATAGACATTGTCTATAGTATGTCTATATCAACATATGACATAGACATTGTCTATAGTATGTCTATATCAATATATGACATAGACATTGTCTATAGTATGTCTATATCAATATGTGACATAGACATTGTCTATAGTATGTCTATATCAATATATGACATAGACATTGTCTATAGTATGTCTATATCAACATGTGACATAGAGATTGGCTATAGTATGTCTATATCAATATGTGACATAGACATTGTCTATAGTATGTCTATATCAATATGTGACATAGACATTTTCTATAGTATGTCTATATCAATATATGACATAGACATTGTCTATAGTATGTCTATATCAATATATGACATAGACATTGTCTATAGTATGTCTATATCAATATGTGACATAAACATTGTCTATAGTATGTCTATATCAATATGTGACATAGACATTGTCTATAGTATGTCTATATCAATATATGACATAGACATTGTCTATAGTATGTCTATATCAATATGTGACATAGACATTGTCTATAGTATGTCTATATCAATATATGACATAGACATTGTCTATAGTATGTCTATATCAACATGTGACATAGAGATTGGCTATAGTATGTCTATATCAATATGTGACATAGACATTGTCTATAGTATGTCTATATCAATATGTGACATAGATATTGTCTATAGTATGTCTATATCAATATGACATAGACATTGTCTATAGTATGTCTATATCAATATATGACATAGACATTGTCTATAGTATGTCTATATCAACATGTGACATAGAGATTGGCTATAGTATGTCTATATCAATATATGACATAGACATTGTCTATAGTATGTCTATATCAATATGTGACATAGACATTGTCTATAGTATGTCTATATCAATATGTGACATAGACATTGTCTATAGTATGTCTATATCAATATATGACATAGACATTGTCTATAGTATGTCTATATCAACATGTGACATAGACATTGTCTATAGTATGTCTATATCAATATATGACATAGACATTGTCTATAGTATGTCTATATCAACATGTGACATAGAGATTGGCTATAGTATGTCTATATCAATATATGACATAGACATTGTCTATAGTATGTCTATATCAATATGTGACATAGACATTGTCTATAGTATGTCTATATCAATATATGGCATAGACATTGTCTATAGTATGTCTATATCAATATATGACATAGAGATTGTCTATAGTATGTCTATATCAACATGTGACATAGACATTGTCTATAGTATGTCTATATCAATATATGACATAGACATTGTCTATAGTATGTCTATATCAATATGTGACATAGACAATGTCTATAGTATGTCTATATCAATATGTGACATAGACATTGTCTATAGTATGTCTATATCAATATGTGACATAGACATTGTCTATAGTATGTCTATATCAATATGTGACATAGACATTGTCTATAGTATGTCTATATCAATATGTGACATAGACATTGTCTATAGTATGTCTATATCAATATATGACATAGACATTGTCTATAGTATGTCTATATCAACATGCGACATAGACATTGTCTATAGTATGTCTATATCAGTATGTGACATAGACATTGTCTATAGTATGTCTATATCAACATATGACATAGACATTGTCTATAGTATGTCTATATCAATATATGACATAGACATTGTCTATAGTATGTCTATATCAATATGTGACATAGACATTGTCTATAGTATGTCTATATCAATATATGACATAGACATTGTCTATAGTATGTCTATATCAATATGTGACATAGACATTGTCTATAGTATGTCTATATCAACATGTGACATAGACATTGTCTATAGTATGTCTATATCAATATATGACATAGACATTGTCTATAGTATGTCTATATCAACATGTGACATAGAGATTGGCTATAGTATGTCTATATCAATATATGACATAGACATTGTCTATAGTATGTCTATATCAATATGTGACATAGACATTGTCTATAGTATGTCTATATCAATATATGGCATAGACATTGTCTATAGTATGTCTATATCAATATATGACATAGACATTGTCTATAGTATGTCTATATCAACATGTGACATAGACATTGTCTATAGTATGTCTATATCAATATTTGACATAGACATTGTCTATAGTATGTCTATATCAATATATAACATAGACATTGTCTATAGTATGTCTATATCAACATGTGACATAGACATTGTCTATAGTATGTCTATATCAATATGTGACATAGACATTGTCTATAGTATGTCTATATCAATATGTGACATAGACATTGTCTATAGTATGTCTATATCAACATGTGATATAGACATTGTCTATAGTATGTCTATATCAATATATGACATAGACATTGTCTATAGTATGTCTATATGAATATGTGACATAGACATTGTCTATAGTATGTCTATATCAATATATGACATAGACATTGTCTATAGTGTGTCTATATCAACATGTGACATAGACATTGTCTATAGTATGTCTATATCAATATGTGACATAGACATTGTCTATAGTATGTCTATATCAATATGTGACATAGACATTGTCTATAGTATGTCTATATCAATATGTGACATAGACATTGTCTATAGTATGTCTATATCAATATATGACATAGACATTGTCTATAGTATGTCTATATCAACATGTGACATAGACATTGTCTATAGTATGTCTATATCAATATGTGGCATAGACATTGTCTATAGTATGTCTATATCAATATGTGACATAGACATTGTCTACAGTATGTCTATATCAACATGTGACATAGACATTGTCTATAGTATGTCTATATCAATATGTGACATAGACATTGTCTATAGTATGTCTATATCAACATGTGATATAGACATTGTCTATAGTATGTCTATATCAATATATGACATAGACATTGTCTATAGTATGTCTATATCAATATATGACATAGACATTGTCTATAGTGTGTCTATATCAATATATGACATACACATTGTCTATAGTATGTCTATATCAATATGTGACATAGACATTGTCTATAGTATGTCTATATCAATATGTGACATAGACATTGTCTATAGTATGTCTATATCAATATATGACATAGACATCGTCTATAGTATGTCTATATCAATATGTGACATAGACATTGTCTATAGTATGTCTATATCAATATGTGACATAGACATTGTCTATAGTATGTCTATATCAATATATGACATAGACATTGTCTATAGTAGATCTATATCAACATGTGACATAGACATTGTCTATAGTATGTCTATATCAATATGACATAGACATTGTCCATAGTATGTCTATATCAATATGACATAGACATTGTCTATAGTATGTCTACATCAATATGACATAGACATTGTCTATAGTATGTCTATATCAATATGACATAGATATTGTCTATAGTATGTCTATATCAACATGTGACATAGACATTGTCTATAGTATGTCTATATCAATATATGACATAGACATTGTCTATAGTATGTCTATATCAATATATGACATAGACATTGTCTATAGTATGTCTATATCAACATGTGACATAGACATTGTCTATAGTATGTCTATATCAATATATGGCATAGACATTGTCTATAGTATGTCTATATCAATATATGACATAGACATTGTCTATAGTATGTCTATATCTATATATGACATAGACATTGTCTATAGTATGTCTATATCTATATATGACATAGACATTGTCTATAGTATGTCTATATCAACATGTGACATAGACATTGTCTATAGTATGTCTATATCAATATATGACATAGACATTGTCTACAGTATGTCTATATCAACATGTGACATAGACATTGTCTATAGTATGTCTATATCAATATGTGACATAGACATTGTCTATAGTATGTCTATATTAACATGTGACATAGAGATTGGCTATAGTATATCTATATCAATATATGACATAGACATCGTCTATAGTATGTCTATATCAATATGTGACATAGACATTGTCTATAGTATGCCTATATCAATATGTGACATAGACATTGTCTATAGTATGTCTATATCAACATGTGACATAGACATTGTCTATAGTATGTCTATATCAATATATGACATAGACATTGTCTATAGTATGTCTATATCAATATATGGCATAGACATTTTCTATAGTATGTCTATATCAATATATGACATAGACATTGTCTATAGTATGTCTATATCAACATGTGACATAGACATTGTCTATAGTATGTCTATATCAATATATGACATAGACATTGTCTACAGTATGTCTATATCAACATGTGACATAGACATTGTCTATAGTATGTCTATATCAACATGTGACATAGACATTGTCTATAGTATGTCTATATCAATATGTGACATAGACATTGTCTATAGTATGTCTATATCAATATGTGACATAGACATTGTCTATAGTATGTCTATATCAATATATGACATAGACATTGTCTATAGTATGTCTATATCAACATGTGACATAGACATTGTCTATAGTCTGTATATATCAATATGTGACATAGACATTGTCTATAGTATGTCTATATCAATATGTGACATAGACATTGTCTATAGTATGTCTATATCAATATGTGACATAGACATTGTCTATAGTATGTCTATATCAATATATGACATAGACATTGTCTATAGTATGTCTATATCAATATATGACATAGACATTGTCTATAGTATGTCTATATCAATATGTGACATAGAGATTGGCTATAGTATGTCTATATCAATATGTGACATAGACATTGTCTATAGTATGTCTATATCAATATGACATAGACATTGTCTATAGTATGTCTATATCAATATGACATAGACATTGTCTATAGTATGTCTATATCAATATGACATAGACATTGTCTATAGTATGTCTATATCAATATGACATAGACATTGTCTATAGTATGTCTATATCAACATGTGACATAGACATTGTCTATAGTATGTCTATATCAATATATGACATAGACATTGTCTATAGTATGTCTATATCAACATGTGAGATAGAGATTGTCTATAGTATGTCTATATCAATATATGACATGGACATTGTCTATAGTAGGTCTATATCAACATGTGACATAGACATTGTCTATAGTATGTCTATATCAATATGACATAGACATTGTCTATAGTATGTCTATATCAATATGACATAGACATTGTCTATAGTATGTCTATATCAACATGTGACATAGACATTGTCTATAGTATGTCTATATCAATATATGACATAGACATTGTCTATAGTAGGTCTATATCAACATGTTACATAGACATTGTCTATAGTATGTCTATATCAATATGACATAGACATTGTCTATAGTATGTCTATATCAATATGACATAGACATTGTCTATAGTATGTCTATATCAATATGACATAGACATTGTCTATAGTATGTCTATATCAATATGACATAGACATTGTCTATAGTATGTCTATATCAACATGTGACATAGACATTGTCTATAGTATGTCTATATCAATATATGACATAGACATTGTCTATAGTATGTCTATATCAATATATGGCATAGATATTGTCTATAGTATGTCTATATCAATATATGACATAGACATTGTCTATAGTATGTCTATATCAACATGTGACATAGACATTGTCTATAGTATGTCTATATCAATATGTGACATAGACATTGTCTATAGTATGTCTATATCAATATATGACATAGACATTGTCTATAGTATGTCTATATCAATATGTGACATAGACATTGTCTATAGTATGTCTATATCAATATATGGCATAGACATTGTCTATAGTATGTCTATATCAATATATGACATAGACATTGTCTATAGTATGTCTATATCAACATGTGACATAGACATTGTCTATAGTATGTCTATATAAATATATGACATAGACATTGTCTATAGTATGTCTATATCAACATGTGACATAGAGATTGGCTATAGTATGTCTATATCAATATGTGACATAGACATTGTCTATAGTATGTCTATATCAATATGTGACATAGACATTTTCTATAGTATGTCTATATCAATATATGACATAGACATTGTCTATAGTATGTCTATATCAATATATGACATAGACATTGTCTATAGTATGTCTATATCAATATGTGACATAAACATTGTCTATAGTATGTCTATATCAATATGTGACATAGACATTGTCTATAGTATGTCTATATCAATATATGACATAGACATTGTCTATAGTATGTCTATATCAATATGTGACATAGACATTGTCTATAGTATGTCTATATCAATATATGACATAGACATTGTCTATAGTATGTCTATATCAACATGTGACATAGAGATTGGCTATAGTATGTCTATATCAATATGTGACATAGACATTGTCTATAGTATGTCTATATCAATATGTGACATAGACATTGTCTATAGTATGTCTATATCAATATATGACATAGACATTGTCTATAGTATATCTATATCAACATGTGACATAGACATTGTCTATAGTATGTCTATATCAATATGTGACATAGACATTGTCTATAGTATGTCTATATCAACATATGAGATAGACATTGTCTATAGTATGTCTATATCAATATATGACATAGACATTGTCTATAGTATGTCTATATCAATATGTGACATAGATATTGTCTATAGTATGTCTATATCAATGTATGACATAGACATTGTCTATAGTATGTCTATATCAACATGTGACATAGAGATTGGCTATAGTATGTCTATATCAATATATGACATAGACATTGTCTATAGTATGTCTATATCAATATGTGACATAGACATTGTCTATAGTATGTCTATATCAATATGTGACATAGACATTGTCTATAGTATGTCTATATCAATATATGACATAGACATTGTCTATAGTATGTCTATATCAACATGTGACATAGACATTGTCTATAGTATGTCTATATCAATATATGACATAGACATTGTCTATAGTATGTCTATATCAATATGTGACATAGACAATGTCTATAGTATGTCTATATCAATATGTGACATAGACATTGTCTATAGTATGTCTATATCAATATGTGACATAGACATTGTCTATAGTATGTCTATATCAATATGTGACATAGACATTGTCTATAGTATGTCTATATCAATATGTGACATAGACATTGTCTATAGTATGTCTATATCAATATATGACATAGACATTGTCTATAGTATGTCTATATCAACATGCGACATAGACATTGTCTATAGTATGTCTATATCAATATGTGACATAGACATTGTCTATAGTATGTCTATATCAATATGTGACATAGACATTGTCTATAGTATGTCTATATCAATATGTGACATAGACATTGTCTATAGTATGTCTATATCAATATATGACATAGACATTGTCTATAGTGTGTCTATATCAACATGTGACATAGACATTGTCTATAGTATGTCTATATCAACATATGACATAGACATTGTCTATAGTATGTCTATATCAACATGTGACATAGACATTGTCTATAGTATGTCTATATCAGTATGTGACATAGACATTGTCTATAGTATGTCTATATCAACATATGACATAGACATTGTCTATAGTATGTCTATATCAATATATGACATAGACATTGTCTATAGTATGTCTATATCAATATGTGACATAGACATTGTCTATAGTATGTCTATATCAATATATGACATAGACATTGTCTATAGTATGTCTATATCAATATGTGACATAGACATTGTCTATAGTATGTCTATATCAACATGTGACATAGACATTGTCTATAGTATGTCTATATCAATATATGACATAGACATTGTCTATAGTATGTCTATATCAACATGTGACATAGAGATTGGCTATAGTATGTCTATATCAATATATGACATAGACATTGTCTATAGTATGTCTATATCAATATGTGACATAGACATTGTCTATAGTATGTCTATATCAATATATGGCATAGACATTGTCTATAGTATGTCTATATCAATATATGACATAGACATTGTCTATAGTATGTCTATATCAACATGTGACATAGACATTGTCTATAGTATGTCTATATCAATATTTGACATAGACATTGTCTATAGTATGTCTATATCAATATATAACATAGACATTGTCTATAGTATGTCTATATCAACATGTGACATAGACATTGTCTATAGTATGTCTATATCAATATGTGACATAGACATTGTCTATAGTATGTCTATATCAATATGTGACATAGACATTGTCTATAGTATGTCTATATCAACATGTGATATAGACATTGTCTATAGTATGTCTATATCAATATATGACATAGACATTGTCTATAGTATGTCTATATGAATATGTGACATAGACATTGTCTATAGTATGTCTATATCAATATATGACATAGACATTGTCTATAGTGTGTCTATATCAACATGTGACATAGACATTGTCTATAGTATGTCTATATCAATATGTGACATAGACATTGTCTATAGTATGTCTATATCAATATGTGACATAGACATTGTCTATAGTATGTCTATATCAATATGTGACACTGACATTGTCTATAGTATGTCTATATCAATATATGACATAGACATTGTCTATAGTATGTCTATATCAACATGTGACATAGACATTGTCTATAGTATGTCTATATCAATATGTGGCATAGACATTGTCTATAGTATGTCTATATCAATATGTGACATAGACATTGTCTACAGTATGTCTATATCAACATGTGACATAGACATTGTCTATAGTATGTCTATATCAATATGTGACATAGTCATTGTCTATAGTATGTCTATATCAATATATGACATAGACATTGTCTATAGTATGTCTATATCAACATGTGATATAGACATTGTCTATAGTATGTCTATATCAATATATGACATAGACATTGTCTATAGTATGTCTATATCAATATGTGACATAGACATTGTCTATAGTGTGTCTATATCAATATATGACATACACATTGTCTATAGTATGTCTATATCAATATGTGACATAGACATTGTCTATAGTATGTCTATATCAATATGTGACATAGACATTGTCTATAGTATGTCTATATCAATATATGACATAGACATCGTCTATAGTATGTCTATATCAATATGTGACATAGACATTGTCTATAGTATGTCTATATCAATATGTGACATAGACATTGTCTATAGTATGTCTATATCAATATATGACATAGACATTGTCTATAGTATGTCTATATCAATATGTGACATAGACATTGTCTATAGTATGTCTATATCAATATATGACATAGACATTGTCTATAGTAGGTCTATATCAACATGTGACATAGACATTGTCTATAGTATGTCTATATCAATATGACATAGACATTGTCCATAGTATGTCTATATCAATATGACATAGACATTGTCTATAGTATGTCTACATCAATATGACATAGACATTGTCTATAGTATGTCTATATCAATATGACATAGACATTGTCTATAGTATGTCTATATCAACATGTGACATAGACATTGTCTATAGTATGTCTATATCAATATATGACATAGACATTGTCTATAGTATGTCTATATCAATATATGACATAGACATTGTCTATAGTATGTCTATATCAACATGTGACATAGACATTGTCTATAGTATGTCTATATCAATATATGGCATAGACATTGTCTATAGTATGTCTATATCAATATATGACATAGACATTGTCTATAGTATGTCTATATCTATATATGACATAGACATTGTCTATAGTATGTCTATATCTATATATGACATAGACATTGTCTATAGTATGTCTATATCAACATGTGACATAGACATTGTCTATAGTATGTCTATATCAATATATGACATAGACATTGTCTACAGTATGTCTATATCAACATGTGACATAGACATTGTCTATAGTATGTCTATATCAATATGTGACATAGACATTGTCTATAGTATGTCTATATTAACATGTGACATAGAGATTGGCTATAGTATATCTATATCAATATATGACATAGACATCGTCTATAGTATGTCTATATCAATATGTGACATAGACATTGTCTATAGTATGCCTATATCAATATGTGACATAGACATTGTCTATAGTATGTCTATATCAACATGTGACATAGACATTGTCTATAGTATGTCTATATCAATATATGACATAGACATTGTCTATAGTATGTCTATATCAATATATGGCATAGACATTTTCTATAGTATGTCTATATCAATATATGACATAGACATTGTCTATAGTATGTCTATATCAACATGTGACATAGACATTGTCTATAGTATGTCTATATCAATATATGACATAGACATTGTCTACAGTATGTCTATATCAACATGTGACATAGACATTGTCTATAGTATGTCTATATCAACATGTCACATAGACATTGTCTATAGTATGTCTATATCAATATGTGACATAGACATTGTCTATAGTATGTCTATATCAATATGTGACATAGACATTGTCTATAGTATGTCTATATCAATATATGACATAGACATTGTCTATAGTATGTCTATATCAACATGTGACATAGACATTGTCTATAGTATGTCTATATCAATATGTGACATAGACATTGTCTATAGTATGTCTATATCAATATGTGACATAGACATTGTCTATAGTATGTCTATATCAATATATGACATAGACATTGTCTATAGTATGTCTATATCAATATGTGACATAGAGATTGGCTATAGTATGTCTATATCAATATGTGACATAGACATTGTCTATAGTATGTCTATATCAATATGACATAGACATTGTCTATAGTATGTCTATATCAATATGTGACATAGACATTGTCTATAGTATGTCTATATCAATATGACATAGACATTGTCTATAGTATGTCTATATCAATATGACATAGACATTGTCTATAGTATGTCTATATCAATATGACATAGACATTGTCTATAGTATGTCTATATCAATATGACATAGACATTGTCTATAGTATGTCTATATCAACATGTGACATAGACATTGTCTATAGTATGTCTATATCAATATATGACATAGACATTGTCTATAGTATGTCTATATCAACATGTGAGATAGAGATTGTCTATAGTATGTCTATATCAATATATGACATGGACATTGTCTATAGTAGGTCTATATCAACATGTGACATAGACATTGTCTATAGTATGTCTATATCAATATGACATAGACATTGTCTATAGTATGTCTATATCAATATGACATAGACATTGTCTATAGTATGTCTATATCAACATGTGACATAGACATTGTCTATAGTATGTCTATATCAATATATGACATAGACATTGTCTATAGTAGGTCTATATCAACATGTTACATAGACATTGTCTATAGTATGTCTATATCAATATGACATAGACATTGTCTATAGTATGTCTATATCAATATGACATAGACATTGTCTATAGTATGTCTATATCAATATGACATAGACATTGTCTATAGTATGTCTATATCAATATGACATAGACATTGTCTATAGTATGTCTATATCAACATGTGACATAGACATTGTCTATAGTATGTCTATATCAATATATGACATAGACATTGTCTATAGTATGTCTATATCAATATATGGCATAGATATTGTCTATAGTATGTCTATATCAATATATGACATAGACATTGTCTATAGTATGTCTATATCAACATGTGACATAGACATTGTCTATAGTATGTCTATATCAATATGTGACATAGACATTGTCTATAGTATGTCTATATCAATATATGACATAGACATTGTCTATAGTATGTCTATATCAATATGTGACATAGACATTGTCTATAGTATGTCTATATCAATATATGGCATAGACATTGTCTATAGTATGTCTATATCAATATATGACATAGACATTGTCTATAGTATGTCTATATCAACATGTGACATAGACATTGTCTATAGTATGTCTATATAAATATATGACATAGACATTGTCTATAGTATGTCTATATCAACATGTGACATAGAGATTGGCTATAGTATGTCTATATCAATATGTGACATAGACATTGTCTATAGTATGTCTATATCAATATGTGACATAGACATTTTCTATAGTATGTCTATATCAATATATGACATAGACATTGTCTATAGTATGTCTATATCAATATATGACATAGACATTGTCTATAGTATGTCTATATCAATATGTGACATAAACATTGTCTATAGTATGTCTATATCAATATGTGACATAGACATTGTCTATAGTATGTCTATATCAATATATGACATAGACATTGTCTATAGTATGTCTATATCAATATGTGACATAGACATTGTCTATAGTATGTCTATATCAATATATGACATAGACATTGTCTATAGTATGTCTATATCAACATGTGACATAGAGATTGGCTATAGTATGTCTATATCAATATGTGACATAGACATTGTCTATAGTATGTCTATATCAATATGTGACATAGACATTGTCTATAGTATGTCTATATCAATATATGACATAGACATTGTCTATAGTATATCTATATCAACATGTGACATAGACATTGTCTATAGTATGTCTATATCAATATGTGACATAGACATTGTCTATAGTATGTCTATATCAACATATGAGATAGACATTGTCTATAGTATGTCTATATCAACATGTGACATAGACATTGTCTATAGTATGTCTATATCAATATATGACATAGACATTGTCTATAGTATGTCTATATCAATATGTGACATAGACAATGTCTATAGTATGTCTATATCAATATGTGACATAGACATTGTCTATAGTATGTCTATATCAATATGTGACATAGACATTGTCTATAGTATGTCTATATCAATATGTGACATAGACATTGTCTATAGTATGTCTATATCAATATGTGACATAGACATTGTCTATAGTATGTCTATATCAATATATGACATAGACATTGTCTATAGTATGTCTATATCAACATGCGACATAGACATTGTCTATAGTATGTCTATATCAATATGTGACATAGACATTGTCTATAGTATGTCTATATCAATATGTGACATAGACATTGTCTATAGTATGTCTATATCAATATGTGACATAGACATTGTCTATAGTATGTCTATATCAATATATGACATAGACATTGTCTATAGTGTGTCTATATCAACATGTGACATAGACATTGTCTATATTATGTCTATATCAACATGTGACATAGACATTGTCTATAGTATGTCTATATCAACATGTGACATAGACATTGTCTATAGTATGTCTATATCAGTATGTGACATAGACATTGTCTATAGTATGTCTATATCAACATATGACATAGACATTGTCTATAGTATGTCTATATCAATATATGACATAGACATTGTCTATAGTATGTCTATATCAATATGTGACATAGACATTGTCTATAGTATGTCTATATCAATATATGACATAGACATTGTCTATAGTATGTCTATATCAATATGTGACATAGACATTGTCTATAGTATGTCTATATCAACATGTGACATAGACATTGTCTATAGTATGTCTATATCAATATATGACATAGACATTGTCTATAGTATGTCTATATCAACATGTGACATAGAGATTGGCTATAGTATGTCTATATCAATATATGACATAGACATTGTCTATAGTATGTCTATATCAATATGTGACATAGACATTGTCTATAGTATGTCTATATCAATATATGGCATAGACATTGTCTATAGTATGTCTATATCAATATATGACATAGACATTGTCTATAGTATGTCTATATCAACATGTGACATAGACATTGTCTATAGTATGTCTATATCAATATTTGACATAGACATTGTCTATAGTATGTCTATATCAATATATAACATAGACATTGTCTATAGTATGTCTATATCAACATGTGACATAGACATTGTCTATAGTATGTCTATATCAATATGTGACATAGACATTGTCTATAGTATGTCTATATCAATATGTGACATAGACATTGTCTATAGTATGTCTATATCAACATGTGATATAGACATTGTCTATAGTATGTCTATATCAATATATGACATAGACATTGTCTATAGTATGTCTATATGAATATGTGACATAGACATTGTCTATAGTATGTCTATATCAATATATGACATAGACATTGTCTATAGTGTGTCTATATCAACATGTGACATAGACATTGTCTATAGTATGTCTATATCAATATGTGACATAGACATTGTCTATAGTATGTCTATATCAATATGTGACATAGACATTGTCTATAGTATGTCTATATCAATATGTGACACTGACATTGTCTATAGTATGTCTATATCAATATATGACATAGACATTGTCTATAGTATGTCTATATCAACATGTGACATAGACATTGTCTATAGTATGTCTATATCAATATGTGGCATAGACATTGTCTATAGTATGTCTATATCAATATGTGACATAGACATTGTCTACAGTATGTCTATATCAACATGTGACATAGACATTGTCTATAGTATGTCTATATCAATATGTGACAGTCATTGTCTATAGTATGTCTATATCAATATATGACATAGACATTGTCTATAGTATGTCTATATCAACATGTGATATAGACATTGTCTATAGTATGTCTATATCAATATATGACATAGACATTGTCTATAGTATGTCTATATCAATATGTGACATAGACATTGTCTATAGTGTGTCTATATCAATATATGACATACACATTGTCTATAGTATGTCTATATCAATATGTGACATAGACATTGTCTATAGTATGTCTATATCAATATGTGACATAGACATTGTCTATAGTATGTCTATATCAATATATGACATAGACATCGTCTATAGTATGTCTATATCAATATGTGACATAGACATTGTCTATAGTATGTCTATATCAATATGTGACATAGACATTGTCTATAGTATGTCTATATCAATATATGACATAGACATTGTCTATAGTATGTCTATATCAATATGTGACATAGACATTGTCTATAGTATGTCTATATCAATATATGACATAGACATTGTCTATAGTAGGTCTATATCAACATGTGACATAGACATTGTCTATAGTATGTCTATATCAATATGACATAGACATTGTCCATAGTATGTCTATATCAATATGACATAGACATTGTCTATAGTATGTCTACATCAATATGACATAGACATTGTCTATAGTATGTCTATATCAATATGACATAGACATTGTCTATAGTATGTCTATATCAACATGTGACATAGACATTGTCTATAGTATGTCTATATCAATATATGACATAGACATTGTCTATAGTATGTCTATATCAATATATGACATAGACATTGTCTATAGTATGTCTATATCAACATGTGACATAGACATTGTCTATAGTATGTCTATATCAATATATGGCATAGACATTGTCTATAGTATGTCTATATCAATATATGACATAGACATTGTCTATAGTATGTCTATATCTATATATGACATAGACATTGTCTATAGTATGTCTATATCTATATATGACATAGACATTGTCTATAGTATGTCTATATCAACATGTGACATAGACATTGTCTATAGTATGTCTATATCAATATATGACATAGACATTGTCTACAGTATGTCTATATCAACATGTGACATAGACATTGTCTATAGTATGTCTATATCAATATGTGACATAGACATTGTCTATAGTATGTCTATATTAACATGTGACATAGAGATTGGCTATAGTATATCTATATCAATATATGACATAGACATCGTCTATAGTATGTCTATATCAATATGTGACATAGACATTGTCTATAGTATGCCTATATCAATATGTGACATAGACATTGTCTATAGTATGTCTATATCAACATGTGACATAGACATTGTCTATAGTATGTCTATATCAATATATGACATAGACATTGTCTATAGTATGTCTATATCAATATATGGCATAGACATTTTCTATAGTATGTCTATATCAATATATGACATAGACATTGTCTATAGTATGTCTATATCAACATGTGACATAGACATTGTCTATAGTATGTCTATATCAATATATGACATAGACATTGTCTACAGTATGTCTATATCAACATGTGACATAGACATTGTCTATAGTATGTCTATATCAACATGTCACATAGACATTGTCTATAGTATGTCTATATCAATATGTGACATAGACATTGTCTATAGTATGTCTATATCAATATGTGACATAGACATTGTCTATAGTATGTCTATATCAATATATGACATAGACATTGTCTATAGTATGTCTATATCAACATGTGACATAGACATTGTCTATAGTATGTCTATATCAATATGTGACATAGACATTGTCTATAGTATGTCTATATCAATATGTGACATAGACATTGTCTATAGTATGTCTATATCAATATATGACATAGACATTGTCTATAGTATGTCTATATCAATATGTGACATAGAGATTGGCTATAGTATGTCTATATCAATATGTGACATAGACATTGTCTATAGTATGTCTATATCAATATGACATAGACATTGTCTATAGTATGTCTATATCAATATGACATAGACATTGTCTATAGTATGTCTATATCAATATGACATAGACATTGTCTATAGTATGTCTATATCAATATGACATAGACATTGTCTATAGTATGTCTATATCAACATGTGACATAGACATTGTCTATAGTATGTCTATATCAATATATGACATAGACATTGTCTATAGTATGTCTATATCAACATGTGAGATAGAGATTGTCTATAGTATGTCTATATCAATATATGACATAGACATTGTCTATAGTAGGTCTATATCAACATGTGACATAGACATTGTCTATAGTATGTCTATATCAATATGACATAGACATTGTCTATAGTATGTCTATATCAATATGACATAGACATTGTCTATAGTATGTCTATATCAACATGTGACATAGACATTGTCTATAGTATGTCTATATCAATATATGACATAGACATTGTCTATAGTAGGTCTATATCAACATGTTACATAGACATTGTCTATAGTATGTCTATATCAATATGACATAGACATTGTCTATAGTATGTCTATATCAATATGACATAGACATTGTCTATAGTATGTCTATATCAATATGACATAGACATTGTCTATAGTATGTCTATATCAATATGACATAGACATTGTCTATAGTATGTCTATATCAACATGTGACATAGACATTGTCTATAGTATGTCTATATCAATATATGACATAGACATTGTCTATAGTATGTCTATATCAATATATGGCATAGATATTGTCTATAGTATGTCTATATCAATATATGACATAGACATTGTCTATAGTATGTCTATATCAACATGTGACATAGACATTGTCTATAGTATGTCTATATCAATATATGGCATAGACATTGTCTATAGTATGTCTATATCAATATATGACATAGACATTGTCTATAGTATGTCTATATCAACATGTGACATAGACATTGTCTATAGTATGTCTATATCAATATATGACATAGACATCGTCTATAGTATGTCTATATCAATATGTGACACAGACATTGTCTATAGTATGTCTATATCAATATGTGACATAGACATTGTCTATAGTATGTCTATATCAACATGTGACATAGACATTGTCTATAGTATGTCTATATCAATATATGACATAGACATTGTCTATAGTATGTCTATATCAATATATGACATAGACATTGTCTATAGTATGTCTATATCAACATGTGACATAGACATTGTCTATAGTATGTCTATATCAATATATGACATAGACATTGTCTACAGTATGTCTATATCAACATGTGACATAGACATTGTCTATAGTATGTCTATATCAACATGTGACATAGACATTGTCTATAGTCTGTCTATATCAATATGTGACATAGACATTGTCTATAGTATGTCTATATCAATATGTGACATAGACATTGTCTATAGTATGTCTATATCAATATGTGACATAGACATTGTCTATAGTATGTCTATATCAATATATGACATAGACATTGTCTATAGTATGTCTATATCAACATGTGACATAGACATTGTATATAGTATATCTATATCAATATGTGACATAGACATTGTCTATAGTATGTCTATATCAATATATGACATAGACATTGTCTATAGTATGTCTATATCAACATGTGACATAGACATTGTCTATAGTATGTCTATATCAATATATGACATAGACATTGTCTATAGTAGGTCTATATCAACATGTTACATAGACATTGTCTATAGTATGTCTATATCAATATGACATAGACATTGTCTATAGTATGTCTATATCAATATGACATAGACATTGTCTATAGTATGTCTATATCAATATGACATAGACATTGTCTATAGTATGTCTATATCAATATGACATAGACATTG
>OZ024743.1:52632744-52635244 GCA_964016885.1 Eledone cirrhosa | reverse complement strand
GTACCATAGTTTACTGCTACCCATCCCGACTGTGGCAGTCAGCCGAAAGCCAGAGGGGATGGGAGAGTGTCAGTTTTTACAGGTCACAATACTACCTCTCACCAAGCGTGGACAGTACGACTGACCATCAACTCATAAGAGAAAATAAACTTAATTCTAGGTATCATGGTTTTACATTGGAAGTTAAGAGTGAGAATTGGTAACAAGCTGTCTGATGATGCCACGACACTCGCACACAGAACAGTGTGGCCAGTGTCGTCATTGAAATATATATCACAGCATTATTATTAAAGGACTTGAACATCTGAAACTACTTCGCTTTTCCTTATTCGATATTTACTCCGTCACTCCTATGTGGAAAAAGTACGTTGAGTGCTTGAATTGAATTGCATCAATATTTACCCTAATAATATATATATATATTATATATATATGAAAAAGTTGGGACCCCGACGGCTGAGCTCCGACCGTTTCAATAGCTAGATCAGTTCGGATCTAGCTGTTGAAACGGCAGGAGCTCAGCCGTCGGGATCCCAACTTTTTCATATTACCCACTCTACTATGCCAGTATCAAGTATTCTGGTGAGTAATGGTCTAACTGGTTTTGACTGCCTCCATACTAATATATATATATTTAATATAGAAATGGTTTCTACAGGACTAGAACTGTTTATGTATTGAATTCCTTACATACTGTCGCTACTCCCGATTAAACTTATATATATATATATATATATATATATATATATATATATATAGTCCTATATATATATATACTAGCATTAAAACCCGGCGTTGCTCGGGGTCATTAAGTTACCAAAGTTAGGTTGCACCACCCATTTTATGGCACCACTTTTTTGTCTGCCAGGCACTGGGTGAATGAATTGCAGACCTGGAAGCATGAGCTGCGCCAGCAGTGACAATTGTAGTTTCGCCTATGGATATTATCTCTGTGCAAAAAGTGTTGAAATTTATTGTTTCACAGTACTTGCGCAACACGCGCGTAGACGATGCCATCCGAACAACAGAGCTGCGATGGAGTTGTTCTGCATGGTTGTCTGTGTGTTTTCTAAATTTAAGACAGTAGGGAGTGGTGTGATATGGGGGAGAGTTAGCTGCTGTTTCTAGCGGGTTTAGTAACCTCATAGAGGATATGTGTTTTCTAAATTTAAGACAGTAGGGAGTGGTGTGAACGGACAGTATCACCATCAAGCTTGGAAAGAGAAAGTAGCAGAAAGTATGAAGTTGTATAGATTTTGAATGGTAGTGGAAAGAGTTTAGCAGTTTAAATGACAGAGAAAAATCGTAAAATATTGAGTTTTATCTATTTTTTGCGTAATTGTGGGTGAAATTGAAAAAATGATCCGCGTCAAGACGCAATCGAAACTATTTTGATTACTGAATTGTAAATTTCAATTGAAGAAATTCTATATCGTAGATTTCTATAACGAAGGAGCATGACCACACACTGAGCTTTATAGATTATGATATACACACACACAAGGTGTTCCAAAAGGATGTATACACACTTTGATTACCTGTACAGGCAATATTTATTAGAATGCATATTGAAATGTGTATATATTTTTGGGGGACATCCTGTTTATAATCGCATGTTCCCATATGATTCATATATATGCATACACATACATACATACACACAGACATACACACATATACATACATACACACAGACATACACACATATACACATATACACACATACATACAAAGATATACACATATACACACAGACATACACACATATACACATATACACACAGACATACACACATACACACATATACACACAGACACACACACATATACACATATACACACAGACATACACACATATACACATATACACACAGACACACACACATATATACATATACACACAGACATACAAACATATACACATATACACACAGACATACACACATATACACATATACACACAGAGATACACACATATACACATATACACACAGACATACAAACATATACACATATACACACAGACATACACACATATACACATATACACACAGACATACACACTGACATACACACATATACACATATACACACAGACACACACACATATACACATATACACACAGACATACACACATATATACATATACACACAGACATACACACATATACACAGACATACACACATATACACATATACACAGACATACACAGATATACACATATACACACAGACATACACATATATACACATATACACACATATACACACATATACACATATACACACACATATACACATATACACATATACACACAGACATACACACATATATACACAGACGTACACACATATACACATATACACACAGACATACACACATACACACATATACACACAGACATACACACATATACACACAGACATACACACATACACACATATACACACAGACATACACACATATACACATATACACACATATACACACATATACAC
>OZ024743.1:52607744-52630244 GCA_964016885.1 Eledone cirrhosa | reverse complement strand
CACACATACACACAAACACACACACGCTCACACTCTCATACATACACACACACACATACACACACACATACACACACACACATACTCACACATACACACGCTCTCACATACACACCTACACACACACACACTCTCACACATACACACACACACACACTCTCTCTCCCGCTCTCACACTCACACCAACACACTTTCTCTCCCACTCTCACACTCTCACACTCTCATACTCACACACATACATACACACACACACACACGCTCTCACACACTCTCTCACACACACATACACACACACACACAACATATGTCAAGAGAATCCTATATAAAACATTCAAGGTCTGACCCTGGGGGTGATACCAATAATTCTTATTCAGTTTGCTAGATCTACCGAAAGAACAAACAATGCTGAAACTACTGCAAGGGCCCTCAAATGTTACTCAAAGGGAGCCCTACATATGTGAGAAAGGAGGGTGTGGGACCCTGCTATAGCCCAGAGCACAGGAGGCCCACACATCTCTTACACTAACACATCAACACTTACCGCCACACTTTTATATATACATGGGTGTATATATAGTATAGAGAGGTGTATATTGTATAGAGATGTATATATACTATATAGATGTATACACAAGTATGTACATAGAGGTGTTAGTATATATGCTATATAGATGCTATATATGCTTTATAGATGTATACACAAGTATGTACATAGAGGTGTTAGTATATATGCTATATAGATGCTATATATGCTTTATAGATGTATATACATACTTGTGTATACATCTATATAGCATATATAGCATCTATATAGCATATATACTAACACCCCTATATACATACTTGTGTATACATCTATATAGCATATATAGCATCTATATAGCATATATACTAACACCCCTATGTACATACTTGTGTATACATTTATATAGTATATATAGCATCTATATAGCATATATACTAACACCTCTATGTACATACTTGTGTATATATCTATATTGTATATATAGCATCTATATAGCATATATACTAACACCTCTATGTACATACTTGTGTATACATCTATATAGTATATATACATCTCTATACAATATACACCTCTCTATACTATATATATGAGATGTATATAGTATAGAGATGTATACAACTATATAGATGTATACACAAGTATGTATAGAGGTGTTAGTTAGAGGGTATATATACTATATAGATGTATACACAAGTATGTATATAGAGGTGTTAGTTGGGGGTATATATACAATACAGATGTATACACAAGTATGTATATAGAAGTGTTAGTTAGAGGGTATATGTTTCGGGTAGAATTTCACCTGAGACCAAGCATGAATATATATGTATATACATACGTACATACATATATATATGTAGAGAGAGAGACAGACACATATATATATACACACACACACACGTATATATATATATATACAAAGACCTACATATATACATATACACATACATGTATATAGAGAGAGAGACAGACACACACGTATATATATATACATACACATATACATATACACATACACATATTTATATACTGTCAGCTACATGTACAGACAACCATGCACACTTACACAAAGACTGGCGAGGGGTACAAACGGGTGGGGGTACAAACGGGTGGGGGTACAAAACGGGTGGGGGTACAAACGGGTTGGGGTACAAAACCGAAAAGAAAATAATAGAAGCCACCTGCCACCCAATAAACATGTGGGGGGGGGGAGTGTTGTGTATGTGCGTCATGTGTGTGTATGTGTTATGTGTGTGTGTGTGTGTGTTGTGTGCGTGCGTGATTGTTTGTGACAAGTGGGGCACATTCGATTCGTTTATATATGTATGTGTATATACATATATATATGCGTACACATATACATGCGTGCATGCATGCACGCATGAATGCATACATACAAACAACATAGATGCATACACACATGATGGCTGCCAACTCGTTTTCGAGTACGGCCACTACTTTATATCCATGTAGGAGAACCCCTACCAATGCGCTGAACGAGTGTGACTTTTTAGCGACTTGAAAACTCTGGTACAAACACTACACTTGTGACAATTATTGACACATAGTGCTGGGCCCATGGTACCATGTGACAAGTGCAGAGAGATCTCCAGATATAAAGCAATGCCTGTGCCGTGAAGCTTTTATAGTGAGCAAAGGCACTGCACAAAGCCAGTCCCACTCTCTTAACCAAGATTATATTTACCAAAAAGAAGAACAAGTCAACATCATTGGATACCATCAGGGTTGCAGGTGTTATATCAGAGGTTTCCTTCTCCTAGAATTCTGCCTTGACAAAGGCTAAGGGGTCATCTCTCCCGGTGATTTTGGATGGCCATTGACTCTTAAGAGCTCCTTTGCTCTTTGACAGGTTTTGTTTTTAGTCCTGCAGGATGTCCAAAGTCACCATCCTCACCAAGAAAACTTGGTGGGGTTGCCAGTTTAGTCGCCAAGAAACCCGACCATCAGATAGGTTTTACACACATACATACACACATACATACACACACACATACAACCATACATAAAGAGAAACTTACATACATACACACATACATACATACACACATACATACACACATACATACATACACATATACACACATACATACACACATACATACACACATACATACACATACATACATACACACATACAACCATACATAAAGACATACATACATACACACATACATACACATACACACACATACATACACACATACATACACACAAACAGACACACACATACATACATAAAGACATACATACATACATACACACATACACATATATACACATACATATACACACACACATACATACATACATACATACATACATACATACATACATACATACATACATACATACATACATACACACACACACACACACACACACACACACACACACACACACACACATACATACATACATACATCCATCCATCCATCCATCCATACATACATACATACATACATACATACACACAAACACACATACACACATACACACATACATCCACACATATACATACATACATATATACATACATACATACATTTGAAAGAACTATTGCTCCTACACTACATCAAAAACATACGAAATAAGTGAGGGTACCCTTGAGACTATGATAGGAAAACTCCAAGATAAGAAAACCCCAGGAAGAGACATGATTGTCGGCTACTGGTACAAAAAACTGATATTCTATCGGAGGTATTTTACTGACCTCTACCAACAAGTTCTTAAGGGAGATACACTTATACCAGAATGGTTGACATTAGCACAAACATTACTGGTCCCCAAGAACAAAGACACCCACTTGGCAAAAAACTACCGACCCATTACATGCCAGAACCTGATGTATAAGATGTATACAGCCTGCCTAAACCTATTCCTCCAAGATCACTGTGAAAATAATAACATCATCACAGATGAACATGCAGCTGGAAAGAAAGGGGTTTGGGGATGTGCTGAACAACTCCTAATCAACAAAACTGCAATGTCGGAGGTGTGACAACTTAGGAGGAATATGGCTAGAGTCTGGCTGGACTACAGGAAAGCTTTCGATTCTGTTCCCCACTCTTGGATGATAGAGGCCCTCCAACTTGCTAAAGTCCCAGACATTATTGTCAGAGCTATAGAGAGGCTGTCTTCTTCTTGGGCTACTAAGGTTAAAGACAGAGAGGGAGGACTCTATTTTCACTGATAAAATAAAATATTGCAGGGGTATATTTCAGGGGGACAGTCTCTCTGTGATATTATTCATCTTGTCATTAAACCCCTTGTCCTTTCTGCTCAAGAAATGTGAAGGATACATAATTGGCTCACAGGACAGAAATACGAACCTAACCCATAATTTCTTTGTGGACGATCTGAAACTCTATGCCAAGAACATGGATGTGATGAAGAAAATTCTTGACCTGGTTACAACGTTCTCAAAGGAAATAGTAATGGAGTTTGCCCAAGATAAATGCTCATATATGACTGTAAAGCGGAGAAAAACAACAACCTAGCAACATTGTCATCAATGGCCTAACTGTTTCACTGATATCTGATGAGGGCTGCTACAGATACCTAGGGATCGATGAGAACATATCCTATAATGGTATCTGTTATAAGGAACTCGTAACCAGGGAATACTACACCCGATTAAGAAAGATCTGGTCATCGGAACTCCCTGCGCAAAACAAAACAGTGACTCACAATGTGTTTGCTGTGCCTGTCCTAACACCAACGTTTGGAATACTCAATTGGACGATAGACGAAATCCGAGCAGTTGATGTTGGAACTCGAAAAATACTAAACAACACCGGAAACTTCCACATCAACAGTGACATAGACCACCTTTACTTGAAACGTAAGCAGGGAGGCAGAGACCTCAGATCAGTCCAGACAGCATTTGAATGTCGCATCATATCTCTCCGACAACATCTACTAACCTCCTTGAGAGATATTCCCTGTGTGATAATCAAAAACTCCCACCCAGGGAAGTCGCCCCAGCAGTATCACAGTGAATCCATGGATGAAAAACTGCATACTTATCAGCAAAAAATCATTCATGGATATGTTGCCAGGAATCTCCAAAGTGAGAGTAATATAGATAAGGAAAGTAGTCTATCTTGGACCAACAACCACTATATTGGCTTCCACTTTGAAGGATACACTTTTGCGTAGAACAGGAAATTAAAACGAAATATCTGATTCACAAAAGAGATAGGGATGCAGGCATAACAGACCAGATATTATATGGGACAGGGAGAAGAAAGTATGCACAGTAGTAGAAATTAGCTGCCCAGCAGATGCCAATATAATATCAAAGATTAGCGAAAAGGAGAATATTTATGCAGAACTGATGAAAAATCTGCAGATACTCCACCCTGATTACACCTTCAGATTTATGCCTGTGATTATTGGGGCACTGGGGTATGTTAGTAACTGCCTCAATACAAATCTTGAGAAGCTAGGCTTCACAGGAACAGAAAGAACACAACCATTAATGGAACAGTAAAAATATGTAAAACATTCCAAAAATTTTGCATCTAACAACTGCATATACACATGTACAGATACAAAGCATATACACATGCACACATACAACTCAAAACATCCACATCCACACATACAATAACATCCATATCTACACATGCATGCATACATAATCTACCTAGTTGATGTTATGTAAATTCCAATGAGAGAGTTTTGTGTCTACGTTAGAAACCGACTCTCTCTATGTGAAATTATAAAACCAGAACATACATACACACATACACACACACACATACACACACACACACACACACATACATACATACATATATACATACACACACATACATACACACATACATACACACATACATACATACATACACACATACATACATACATACACATACATACATAGACACATGGTGGCTGCAAACTCGTTTTCGAGTACGGCCACTACTTTATATCCATGTAGGAGAACCCCTACCAATACGCTGAACGAGTGACTTTTTAGTCCAGCCAGCGACTTGAAAACTCTGGTACAAACACTACACTTGTGACAATTATTGACACATAGTGCTGGGCCCATGGTACCATGTGACAAGTACAGAGAGACCTCCAGATATAAAGCAATGCCTGTGCCGTGAAGCTTTTATAGTGAGCAAAGGCACTGCACAAAGCCAGTCCTACTCTCTTAACCAAGATGATATTTACCAAAAAGAAGAACAAGTCAACATCATTGGATACCATCAGGGTTGCAGGTGTTATATCAGAGTTTTCCTTCTCCTAGAATTCTGCCTTGACAAAGGCTAAGGGGTCATCTCTCCCGGTGATTTGGGATGGCCATTGACTCTTAAGAGCTCCTTTGCCCTTTGACAGGTTTTGTTTTTAGTCCTGCAGGATGTCCAAGTCACTCTCCTCACCAAGAAACCTTGGTGGGGGTTGCCAGTTTAGTCGCCAATGACCCGACGATGAGACAGGTTGTACTGGGATACATGTTACCAGTAGCACCAACTGGTGACCTGACACACATACATACACACATACATACACACATATATACATACAGCCATACACACATACATACATACACACATACATACATACACACATACATACATACACACATACATACACACACACACATACATACATACATACATACGTACATACATACATACATACATACATACATACATACATACATACATACATACATACATATCCTGTGTGCCTATAACCAGTCTTTAAACACACGCTGAAAACAATAGAGTCGGTCATGAGACCAAGGAAGACAAAGTTTCTATTGGTCTTTCCATTGGTGACCCTCTCCACTGATAGCAACTTCAGGCAGAGAGACTCCCATCCAACTCTTTAACAATTCCACCATTACAATGACTTGGTATTTGTCGCAGAGAGCCGGAACAAATACTGAGGTATTTAACCTGACACTCTGACGGTTCTGGCAAACACAGAGAGGGGGGGGGGGCAGACAGAGGGGGGGGGCAGACAGAGAGAAATGGGAGAGAGAGAGAGACAGACAGATAGAGAGAGAGAGAGAGAGAGAGAGAGAGAGAGAGAGAGAGAGAGAGAGAGAGAGAGAGTAGGCGGCAGACAGAGAGAGAGAGAGGGGGAGGGAGAGACAGGCAGACAGACAGGTAGAGAGAGAGAGTGGGGGACAGACAGGCAGAGAGAGTGACAGGCAGACAGATAGAGAGAGAGAGTGACAGAGAGAGAGAGAGACAGACAGAGAGAGAGAGAATTCATTACAGATAGAATCTGTACAGTGTTAGAAATCAAGCTTCGAGTTCAATTGTTTTGTGTGGCTTACAATTTGAACAAATATATTAGCAAGAGAGGCTGCTTCCTTTCAACTACATGGATGTTCAGTAGCATATACTGGGGTGGGTGGGGACAAGGGGGAAGCAAGGAGGACCCCCCCCCCCAAAAAAAAAAATTATATTTTCTTCCCAAACTACCAAAACACATCTATTTGGATATACGCTACAATTTGTTCCCCACCCCATGCTTACACTTACACACACACACACCTCACACACATATACATAATGTTAAGGCGCGTGGCTGAGTGGTTAGAGAATTGGATCGGCACTCGTGAGGTTGTGAGTTCCATTCCTGGACCGAGCGATGCGTTATGTCCTTGAGCAAGACACTTTATTTCATGTTGCTTCTTCTACCTGGAGTTGCGACCGATATATAGTATTAGCAATTGTAAAGACCAACGGATTTGACGAAAGTCGATCGATTGTCGATATATATATATATATATATATATATATATATATATATATATCGACAATCGATCGACTTTCGTCAAATCGGACCGAGGTAACAATGTTTCCGTTGGTTTTTCCAATATATATATATATATAGTGATAGAACACTGGAAGGTAATATCCGTAGTGGTAGAGCACTCAGTCCATGGGACGAGTTAGGGAGAAGTGGTTACACAACAGTTAGTTCACCATACCGAGAACAATTGTTTCACCTTAGCGGATCCTCAGCTCGATTACGAGCTGAGGATCCGGTAAGGTGAAACAATTGTTCTCGGTATGGTGAACTAACTGTTGTGTTACTACCTATATATATATATATATATATATATATATATATATATATATATATCAATGATATTATCAATGATATTAATAAATGGAAACTATATTTATAAAACCATATTTATTCTATTATATATATATTTCAAGAGTACCAAAACTTTCGTACGCCCTCATCAGATAAAATACAAAGTTTGTTTTATAAATATTGACATATCCAGGAACGAGATGTTGACGGTTCAAGTTTTTCTTGGATATGTCAATATTTATAAAACAAATTTTGTATTTTACCTGATGACAGCGTACCAAAATTTTGGTACCCTTGAAATCTAAACTATAATAAAGGAAGGTCTGCGGGACTGCGTACGGTTTTTTTTTTACCCCATTAGTAAAATAAGTTGGATTACTTTGAATAAATAATGAATGAATATTACATAATTTATCTACTAAATTTCGTAAACAAAAATAATTTCGTAAAAATAAATAATTTAAAATTGACTTCTTTTCAAAGTTGCACTTCCGGTATATCGTCGCCACCACCATCACTTCAACTACCATATATATAGAGAGAGGGAGTGTGTGATGTCAACACTTCCGGGTGCGATCGCTTAAATAAACATACTAATTTTCTGTCACTAATTTTCTCCTAATGCAGTTTATATATGATATCGTCTTTTTTTAATGTATCATGGATTACGTTACTGATTAAATAAGACAGTGTAACGTAGTCTTCGTTCAATTTCTGTTTATATTGTCAATTACGATTTTATTTGATGTATCATATCAACATGTATATATACCTGCGTATAATATCAATATACACACTACACATGCTAGCAGAAAACCACCCGAAAGGTGGTTTTTCTGCTAGTATATATAATAGAATAAATATGGTTTTATAAATATAGTTTCCATTTATTAATATCATTGATATTATACTCCAGAAAATCTGTCGAGTGCTCCGAATCAGTTATAAACATATATATTTGTTGAATTACCAACAAATTAAATATCCCTTTTGCTTATATATATATATATATATATATATATATATATATATATACAAAATCAAAAATATCAAAGATGCAACCCTTTCATTGGCAGCAGACGACATATCGTTGTATTCTATGAAAATAAAACGAAACAGTCATTATATTAAGTTGATGACAGGACACTTAAGGAGACTAATTAAACAAACCTTATTTACACTGAACTAACCACTTAAGCTAATGTAAGATTGTATTACATATATACCCTGACAATTTGAAACTAAAGTATCTCTCCCCCACTGATTTCTTTTCAAATATACTTCCTTTCAACCGTGCACAAATGATACCCACATAGTCAACACTGTAACTAGTAATTATTATAACATGTGAGAGCCAACTAAAACAGACAATTTATATGGAGGGAACGTTTGGGTGAGAAAATGTCACATTTAATCCTTCCGCCAAATCGATGTCATCGGTGGACAGCTAACTTACAAATACATTTTTATTCCATTTTGTACTTTATAAACACAATTCGGTGGCGGTGGAAGCCTTTCTGAATTGGGAGGGGGGGGGGGCATATTTGGTCAATTCAGTTGTAGTGATTAGTTTAGCTGTTATTATCAACCGGTAGATTGGCAGAATCGGTAGAGGGTCGGACGCCATGCTTTGCAGCATACAGTTACGGCTCTTGCCATTCTGAGTTCAAATCCCGTCGAGGTTAACTTTGCCTTTCATCCTTACGGGGTCGATAAAATAAAGTACCAGTAATGCACTGGGTAATTGCTGGCCTTGTGGCAAAAGTAGAAACAATTATCAACCAAGATATAAAAACAACTTCGGTATGTGATAAACATAACATGTACATAAATTGTAGTGTATATACAAATAGTTGTGTGGTTTGGTAGTTTGGGGAGAAAAATATAATTATTGGGGGAACCCAATGGCCAGTGACACCCGCGGCAACAGCCAGCCCACCACACGGGATCCTTCCTCAGACGGGATGCTGTCATTCCGATTTTACGGAAAGGTCAGCTGTACGGGGTTGAATGACACTTGGGGTCTTGGCAGTGACCGGTGCAAAGTGGAAGCGGCTGGACAAGCCTCGATATTTGCTTATCTTCCTGACCTCTGCATTGCAGGTCGCGGCACCGGAGTTTGAGGCCGAAATGTCTAGGTTGGAGGCGGAAAACGTGTCACGGCATGTCGCATACAGATTATCAGTGGTAAGAATCCCCTCAGGGGAGATGTATGGTGACTATCAAGAAAATCGGTAAAAATTGGAATGAAAGGGTTCACTTGACTTTCTGACTTCGCCCTCCTTAAAAGAGAAATGATATAATTATCAGAGCCACTGTAAACTACATATGACTAAGTCTAAACTTTGTCTTGAGCCACTGTAAACTACATATGACTAAGTCTAAAGTATGTCTTGAGCCACTGTAAACTACATATGACTAAGTCTAAAGTCTGTCTTGAGCCACTGTAAACTACATATAACTAAGTCTAAACTCTGTCTTGAGCCACTGTAAACTACATATGACTAAGTCTAAAGTATGTCTTGAACCACTGTAAACTACATATGACTAAGTCTAAAGTCTGTCTTGATCCACTGTAAACTACATATGACTAAGTCTAAAGTCTGTCTTGAGCCACTGTAAATTACATATGACTAAGTCTAAAGTCTGTCTTGAGCCACTGTAAACTACATATGATTAAATATAAAGTGTGTCTTGAGCCCTGGGGCTCATCAGGTTCGTGCTTTTCCTGGTTTCCATGTAGTGAAGTGAGTGAGAGTATAAGACTCTCCTCTGGATGGGACGCCAATCCATTGTAGGGTTAAATCCCCAGCTTTTGCGTATACTGGAGAATGTGAAATGAAATGTTTCGCTCAAGATTACAGCACACAACTTTGTCCAGGAATCGAACCCACAACATTATGGTCATAAGTCCAATGCCCTCACCACTAGGCCACACGCCTCCACAATCATCAGATCGGACCAAGGAAAATATTTCCACTGATCTTTCTATTACTGATAATATATTTCGGCGGTAACTCCTGACAGAAAGAGGTGGAGTTTAAACTCAGACTACACACAGTGTGGTCAACAATTGCAAAGGATCCCGTTTGACTTTGTAACAATTCCGCCAGTCCACCACCCCTGGACGGGTACTTTATTTATCGATCCCCGAAAGGGTGACATGAAATGTTCACCACGACAGTATTTAAACCCAGAATGCAGTGAGCCGGAACAAATACAACAAAAAACTGTCGGCCAAAAGACAGAAACTCTCTTATGGACTCCATCTTCTAGATTGGAGGTTTCCTGTCAGATCCCATTGTCACTGCGTCAGTTGTCTCTCTCTCACTCTCTCCCCTTACCGCCTCTCTCTCTCTCTCTCTCTCTCTCTCTCTCTCTCTCTCTCTCTCTCTCTCTCACCCCTTACCGCCTCTCTATCCCGTCTCTCTCTCTCTTTCTCTCTCTCTCTCCTCACCGCCCCTCTCTCTCTTTCTCTCTCTCCTCCCATTCTCTATCTCCTTCTCTATCCTCCCTCTCTCTTCTCCCACTCTCTCTCTCTCTCTATCCTCCCTTTCTCTCCCCTCACCGCCTCTCTATCCCCTCTATATCTCTTTCTCCCTCTCTCCCCTCACCGCCTCTCTACTCCCCCCCCTCCCCCCTCCCCTCACCGCCTCTCTATCTCTTTCTCCCCTCACCGACCGCCTCTCTCTCTCTCTCTCTCTCTCTCTCTCTGTTTCCGCCTGTTTCTGTCTCTTTTACTCTCAGTTTCTCTCTCTATCTCTATCGGAGTCCCACACTGATGTGATCAAAGGTTCTTGTTTTGTCTACCCCCCCCCCCCTCATGTTCCCTTATTTCCTACAATATATCAACGACCTACTTATCACCCCATCTCTACCAACATATACCACACCTCATGTCACTACACCTGATATCACAACCCTACGTCCTTCCCTAACCTCCCCACCATGTGTCATCTATATTCAACGCCGGACCTTCACAGTCTTCATGAATTTAAAGTTAAAGTTTGTCTCCAGCCCAAAATCTTATCAGATTAAAGTTTATCCCGGTTTCATAAGGTGTTAGGTGACTGACAATACAAGATTGAAATATCTCCACCTAGTGAAATATATATAAAGAATCAGGACCCCGACGGCTGAGTTCCAGCCGTTTCGACAGCTTGATCCGAACTACCTGGTCTACCTTGTTTTTACCACACCCTCTCTGATACATATATATATATATATATATATATATATATATATATATATATATGTATATATATATATATATATATTTATTTATAGTAATAATAATAAATGTGAAGACTAAAATCCAAAGAGGGCTCGATAAGGATAAATATATATCAAATATATAAGAACCGTAGAGCAAATAGTTATCAAAATAACAGATTGAAGTTTAAGCAAAGAATCGCTGCTTTCAACCTTTTCCTTCTACTAATTTATTTACATTATTCTTAACTCCGAAGCCGAAAATCATTCGGTTTCCTAAATAGAATATTAGTCTACGACTCCATTTATACCATTAACGTGGTTTAGTCTTTGCGTGTAATTGTTCTTATCGCTCCACATAACGACGTATTATCTTTGCTTTTTTCCGTTCATTGCCAGGGAATGTCTTCACGAACCAAAGTGTCGTCTTCCTGTTTTCCTTCAGTTGCAACGTTTTTCGAAATATTTACTTCTGCGTTCACAGATTAATTTTTTTTAATTTCAGAATTCTTTGCTTAAACTTTAATCTGTTATTTTAATTAATATATATATATATATATATATATATATATATGGGATAACAAATTATCGTTATAGGTAATCCGGTTAGAGGTTGTGTACTCCGTATTGTGGATAATTTAACGTACGGCGTTGTTTGACTCAACAAGAGGTTTCCTTAGGTTGCGAGTTCTCGGGAATTCCTATGCAGGTTAATCTTGGAGTAATAATAGTGAAAGAGTGAAGAATAACATGGTCAACAGTACAAAAAGGGTTTTATTTACAGTGTTAACATTTGTTTCATTGATTAGGATGTCTAAAAATTGCTAATCACTTGAAGTTGTGTCACTCAATTTTAAATACAATGTATGCCTAAATAAATCATCGGAATAACTCAGTTATATATTGTTATATTTAACGGCATTTTGATGACATGTAGGGATTTCAGTTACTAATGTACTACTGTGTCGCCTGTGGCATTCACTGCTATAGGCGGCACGGACTGGAATCGAATTCTGTCGATCAATTGGTTATTGATTAGGCGAGACCCGCTGATGAAGCCACATGCATTGATTGTGATTTGTTGCATAATAAATACAGACAGTAAGTACTGTATGCTATCTTGCTGCATTAAGTGTGGCGAAACTCGAGTACTGTTATAGATATGCTACCCATTTACGTGTGTTATATTGAAGCAATTAACTTTGTGTCTACTCTGGTATTTTTACATAACCTTACCTATTGAGTACACTGAGATGCAACCGGTACTAGCAGTGAAACCCATGCCAGTCTCGTCAACTTATTATTATATATTCGACCTCTGTCAGTCCCCACGACGAGTGTTCCAGTGATCAGACACGGGTACCTTTAAAGTAGTTCTTATGGTGATTCAGCGTGACACAGAGTGAGGTATGGCTAAACCTTTAAATGTACAACTCATTTTTGCTGGTAAAGTGGACTGGAGCAACGGAAAATAAAGTTTCTTGTTCAAGGACACAACGCGCCATCAGATCGTATTAGTGAACATATTGATTCAGGACCATTCACGTGTTACATAATGCGTGTACCGTTTGTAGCAATGATAGAACATTTAATCCTCTGTGTACCTGTTATATTCTCGTGTCTTTCACCTCGTTTTATAATTCATGTCTATACCCACCTTGGTTTTCAATGCAATATATGTGCTACTGATTAATCCTCTGTGTACTAGCTATGTTTTCATTTTCTTATATCTTTCACTTAGCTTTATACATGTCTGGGAAGGCGCATGGCGAAGTGGTCAGAGAATTGGATTTACAATCGTAGAGTTGCGAGTTCGATTCCAGTGCCGGGTGATGCGATGTATCCTTAACACTTTATTTCACATTGCTCCTTCTGCCAGGAGTTGTGACAGGTAGATAGTCTCAACAATTGGAAAGACCAATGGAAACATTGTTCCGACGAGTTCCACCTCACTCGGTTAGCGAATGAAATCTGGGATCTTGTCGATTCGGATCATTATATATGTCTATGACAACGTCCATCTTGGTTTCTAGTATAATAAGTGCGACTCTGCTTGTACATTTAAATGTGTACCAGTTATATTTATCTCTTTCACATCACATCATATTATCCATGTACGTGTCCACCTTGGTTTCCAATACAATAATTGCGACTCTTTTTTCAAGCACTATCTCCACGGGCTTTCAGTTCTGACATTTCTCAAACACATTGGAAATAATTCAGAATTTATCATAACAATTATAAACCGTAACGTTAGATTGATAAGTTGTGTTTACAAGGAGAGTCTGTGAATCATCATCTTTTGAGCGGTGGCTCAATCTTCTGAACATTACACGGTGTTCTAAATTAAAATTCTTACACACCCATTGGAATATTCGGAAGACGGGCAATTAATAAAGTGAAGGCGCATGGCTTAGTGGTTAGAGCATTGGGCTTGCAATCGAAAGGTTGTGAGTTCAATTCTCGGACCGGGTGATGTGTTGTTTCCTTGAGCAAGACACTTCATTTCACGTTGCTCCAGTTTACTCAGCTGTAGAAATGAGATGATAGGACTAGGGTCCCTATCATTAAATCACCCAAGACAGCTCCAACGAGATATACCTTGGAGGAGGCCAGCTAAATCTGCATAGGTGTGAGCTGTAACATACAATTAATAAAGTACCTTCGGTAGGGTTTACACTTGTAATCAGTGGTATATTAAGGGCCCAACACAATATTTAAAGGACCTCAATTTTCTTCTTTTGCTACCATAAATAATACGCAACGGCCTTGGTGGAATTTTTAGCCTCGGGCCCCATGCAAGGTTAATCTGCCAGTGTTAGTGATTCCCGAAGTGAGCGCTAATGTTCCACTGGGGTTAGCTCGGGGGCAGTGGAAAGGAACGGTAGTTACGGAGAGGTCATTAGAAGGCCAGAAGAGGACCATAACATACAAATTATTTGCTGGTAAAAACTGTCAACTTCAATTATTCAATATATGTTTAAATATTTAAAAAATATATATTTTATATTTATTATTCAATGTGTTATTTTTTTATTGAGTTTACAGTTGTAGTAGTGAAAAGGACGAAATATATCCGCTAAAAGAAGCAATTTTATCCAAAACAATTTAATTTAAAATTCACTTCACTAAGTAGGTTAAATACTCTGATAGTTATATGAATAAATAAATATATGGAAGATAAATAGAAACATGAAGAAATAGAAACATGAAATTAATAAATAACGAAATAACGATATAATTCGCTCCTACAAACACTATAAGTATTTCTACTTCATTCAGAAAATCCTATACAGTGTGTGTGTGTGTGTGTGTGTGTGTGTGTGTGTGTGTGTGTGTGTGTGTGTGTGTGTGTGTGTGTGTGTGTGTGTGTGTGTGTGTGTGTGTGTGTGTGTGTGTGTGTGTGTGTGTGTGTGTGTGTGTGTGTGTGTGTGTGTGTGTGTGTGTGTGTGTGTGTGTGTGTGTGTGTGTGTGTGTGTGTGTGTGTGTGTGTGTGTGTGTGTGTGTGTGTGTGTGTGTGTGTGTGTGTGTGTGTGTGTGTGTGTGTGTGTGTGTGTGTGTGTGTGTGTGTGTGTGTGTGTGTGTGTGTGTGTGTGTGTGTGTGTGTGTGTGTGTGTGTGTGTGTGTGTGTGTGTGTGTGTGTGTGTGTGTGTGTGTGTGTGTGTGTGTGTGTGTGTGTGTGTGTGTGTGTGTGTGTGTGTGTGTGTGTGTGTGTGTGTGTGTGTGTGTGTGTGTGTGTGTGTGTGTGTGTGTGTGTGTGTGTGTGTGTGTGTGTGTGTGTGTGTGTGTGTGTGTGTGTGTGTGTGTGTGTGTGTGTGTGTGTGTGTGTGTGTGTGTGTGTGTGTGTGTGTGTGTGTGTGTGTGTGTGTGTGTGTGTGTGTGTGTGTGTGTGTGTGTGTGTGTGTGTGTGTGTGTGTGTGTGTGTGTGTGTGTGTGTGTGTGTGTGTGTGTGTGTGTGTGTGTGTGTGTGTGTGTGTGTGTGTGTGTGTGTGTGTGTGTGTGTGTGTGTGTGTGTGTGTGTGTGTGTGTGTGTGTGTGTGTGTGTGTGTGTGTGTGTGTGTGTGTGTGTGTGTGTGTGTGTGTGAGTGTGTGCGCGTGTGTGTGTGCGCGTGTGTGTGTGTGTGTGTGTGTGTGTGTGTGTGCGTGTGTGTGTGTAGATATGTATGTATATGTGTACAAATGAATACAAACGTGTATATATTTCCCTTTATGTCAAAACATAGAAAAGTATATATACACAACTAATATATCTAAAAATGATAAAGTAACTATCATATATGTATATATATACATTATATATATATATATATATATATATATATATATATATATATATACATAACCAAGCGTGAACTTAATATAACTGTGTACAATTGCCTCCTGTGTTTTGTTTGCTCATTTTCAACTATATATATATATGTGTGTGTGTATGTATGTGTGTGTGTAGGCTTACATCCCCACCATCAACAGTGTGTGTGTGTGTGTGTGTGTGTGTGTGTGTGTGTGTGTGTGTGTGTGCATGTGTTTGTGTGTGTGTGAGTGTGTGTGTTATAGGCTTACATCCCCACCATCAACAGTGTGTGTGTGTGTGTGCGCATGTGTTTGTGTGTGTGTGAGTGTGTGTGTGTAGGCTTACATCCCCACCATCAACAGTGTGTGTGTATAGGCTTAGCTCCCCACCACCAACAGTGTGTGCGTGTGTGTGTGTGTGTGTGTGTGTGTGTGTGTGTAGGTTCACATCCCCACCATCAATAGTGTGTGTGTATGTGTGTATGTGTATGTGGCAGGCCTACCTCCCCACCATCAACAGCAACACCATATCGTGTATCTCCACCATGATACACAATACAATACAATTGCGTGAGTCCAATACTCCAGACGATACATGCAAAGCTACAATCTTGGGAAGACACTTTGATTTTTTAATGTAAAATACATACACCGAGCGATATATAGAGAGAGAGAGAGAGAGAGAGAGAGAGAGAGAGAGAGAGAGAGAATCTGTGTGTGTGACTAAGAGCTAGAAGCAATTCAATTATCTATGATCGATGTAGCCATTATAGATTGTGATGGTGGGTGTTGTGGGGTGGGGCTGGCGTTAAGAAAGATTTGTTGAGAGAGAAGGCAAGAAAAAGCTGTTCGTATGTTAATGTGTACATGTATATATATATATATATATGTGTGTGTGTGCTTGTACATATATATATATATATATATATATATATATATATATATATATATCAAGTATCCTTTGTCGGTTTCAACGATGAGCATACATTTGCGAATTTCACAGACTCGTTGACCCTTAACGTAATTCCTAAGCCGAATCAGCGTAACACAACGTGTGGGAAGGCTGGACCTCTCAATCACACGTACAGGCCACCCGATGAGTCTCTACGCAATTACCCTCTACCCAGTTACACTCACAAGGCCTCCGTCCACCCGAAGCTATGATAAAGACATTTGCTCATAATACCAGGCACTGTCATTGAACTCGGGACCTAATGAATACGAAGTGGACTTTATAACCACTCAGCTATGTTTCTGACCATAATATATATATATATATATATATATAGGAAAAATTATGACCCCGACGGCAGAGCTCAAGCCGTTTCGGGTCCAGAAATAGCCGTCGAAACGGCTTGAGCTCTGCCGTCGGGGTCATACTTTTTCCTATTTCCCACTCTACTACCCTAAGTATTGAGTACTCTCGTGCGTTATGGTCCATCTGGTTCCTTACCACAATTCCTTTGTTATATATATATATATATATATATACATATACATATACATATACATATATATATATATATATATATATATATATATATTTATTAAAATAACAGATTAAAGTTTAAGCAAAGAATCGCTGCTTTCACCCTTAATGGGATCTTCTGAAACTAACAAAGTCAATCTGTGAACGCAGAAGTGAATATTTCAAAAAACGTTGCAACCGGGGGAAGACAGGAAGACGATACTTTGGTTCTTATATACATATACATATATATATATATATATATATATATATATATTCGTCGGACCGAGGAAACAATGTTTCCGTTGGTCTTTCCAATTGCTGATACTATCTATCGGTCGAAACTCCAGGCAGAAGGAGCAACGTGAAATAAAGTGTCTTGCTCAAGGACACAACGCATCGCTCGGTCCAGCAATCGAACTGACAACCTGAAGATTGCGAATCCAGTCTACGACTCCATTTATACCATAAACGTGGTTTTGTCTTTGCGTGTAATTGTTCTCACCGCCCCACATAACGACGTATTATCTTCGCTTTTTCCGTTCTTTGCCAGGGAACGTCTTTATGAACCAAAGTATCGTCTTGCCGTTTTCCTTCGGTTGCAACCTTTTTCGAAATATTTACTTCTGCGTTCACAGATTGATTTTTTTAGTTTCAGAAGATCCCGTTAAGGGTGAAAGCAGCGATTCTTTGCTTAAACTTTAATCTGTTATTTTAATAAATATTTGCTCTACGGTTCTTATATATTTGATATATATCTATCCTTATCGAGCCCTCTTTGGATTTTAGTCTACACATTTATTATTATTATTACCATATATATATATATATGTATGTGTGTATATGTGTGTATATGTGTGTGTATGTGTGAGTATGTGTGTGTGTGTGTGAGTTTGTGTGTGGGGGGTCTGTGTGGGGGGGGGGGCGGAGTATAACATCAGAGGAACTCAGATGACAAACTTAATTCAGTCCATTTGATGTTTGTTGTAAATGTTGTTGTAGTTGTTGTTAATGTCAATTATATTGATGACATGTGATGGGTGGTGTATGTAATGTGTGTTCGTGTAATGTGTGTGTGTACATATGTGTGTGTGTATAGGTATGTGCATGTATGTGTGTATAAGCATGTTATATGTGTATTTCGTTTGAGAATGTCTTTCGTTTCTTTGTTTAGACAATATCTCAACAGCTGATGTGTATAATTCCTTTCCTTTCCTTTCTTCTTTCTTTCCATCCCACAACCCCTTCTATCCCGCCATTCATATCTCCCCCCCTCCTCCAGCCCTCCATCTATTTCTCAGATGTCCGGGTCAACTATTACGGTTTCCCTCAATTTCTATCAACGTCCAACAGTTTTATATTTCATTGGGAGAGTATTATCAAACTGGAACCTTCCTTTCATATCACTGTGTAATGTAGACTTACTTTAGTCTGTAGAAAATCTGTTAACGAGGTCTTATCACTATATAACACAAGAATTTGATAGCCTGCTCTAATTTAATCTTTCTTAGCAGTATATCTTATTTCATAAACCTTTTCTGAAAAATATATATTATTCTGGGATGCAGGGAAAATATATTCTGAGTATTGCTGTCATTCCTAGGAAATTTTAGTCATTACGCTGTTTTATGAGTTGGTTGTAGTAAATAAACCATTAGTAAATCCCGTACAGTACACTGTTACAATATATCAGTATATAGACGAGCGTATGTGTATACAATTAAAATATATTCTATAAATACATCATATAAATTCATTCAAATAAATGCCTTTACAAAGAACTCTGCAAGGCCTCAGACATCATGTCTGGAGGTGGAGAAGTCTGAAAGACTGCTAGTCTGGAACTCTGGAAGACTGGTAGTCAGGAGGTCTGGTAGTCTGGTAGTCTGATAGTCTGGAAGTCTAGTAATCTGGAAGTCTAGAAAACTGGGAGTTTGATAGTTTGGAAGTGAATTAAGTGCGATCCGGGTCAGGAGTGACATATTTCTTGATGATATTCCACCCACCTCCTAGTAGAAAAAGGCAGAATATGAACACAGAACACAAAAACAGATCAAATATCGCAAAGCACCCCCGTCTGACTTTCTATCAATTCCGCCAATCCCCCGAACTGCTGGACTACTACTTTATTTATCGACCTCAAAAGAATGAGAGACAAAGTTAACCATGGCAGGATTTGGACTTTAGATATAATATAACAGAAAAGAAGACAGAGTGGTCATTCCTGGAACACCGATAGAACGATAAGAATCTGTCATAAAACACCATCGCAGTGGAATATTCAAGAGACAGAGCAGATAAACGTTAAACAATTCGCTGAATCATCATAAACTTTGGAGTGGCCTATGGAATACCTTGCGGTATTTTTTCGGTGCGGCTTTTTACACTCTGCGGTCAACTTTACCTTAGAGCTTTCCTGTCAATCTCTCTCTCTCTCTCTCTCTCTCTCTCTCTCTCTCCCCTTTTAATGTCTTTCCACCACTCCCCCTCACACCCTCGGAACTCTCTTCCTGTCCACCTTTCTCCCGATGAAGGGCTTATGCCCGAAACGTCGTCCCCCACCCCCACTCTCAAGCGTGAACCTAATATTAACACTTTGTACTCCCCCTTCGCTTTGTTTTTTTTGTTTTCTGTTTTAACTATAATATATATATATATATATATATATATATATATATATATATATATATATATTCAGGTTTGAGGTTCACCACTGTATAGAGCTGGTCTATTCCGTATGGTCAATCGTAATGCAATAATATAGAGAGTACTCAACGTAAAGCAGTTCAACCGTCTTTGTTTGCTGTATTAATGTCCTGATTTCTCCATCTTACTCCAACACCACTCTTGTTGGTTTATTTACATGTTTATACCTATATATTGATATGTTTATATATTTATACCTCTGCTGTACCAATGTGCTCTTCCACGTATTCCACTTCTATGTATCCATGTATTTCTACCCCTCACATTGGGACCTGTACCCATTAGCTCTTCCACGTATTCCACTTCTATGTATCCATGTATTTCTACTCCTCACATTGGGACCTGTACCCATTAGCACACGACACTAGAATGTCTCCTCCTGAGAACAAAAATTAAACATTACACGACTATATCCCGTACTCTACATCCCACTAGGATAAATTACAGATCTACATAATACAATTAACGTTCCTTCATAAAAGACTATTTAATTAAACCCCGCAACCCAAAACCTCATAGAAGTTATTTGAATGTCTAATCTTCAATTTTCTGTTTGTTCAACTCTCAATCCTCTTACTCCTTAGTTTCATAATGTTATTCTGAATTCTTTCAACTTCATCCGATAGAGTTAAGCAAAATTCTAAAGTTCCAACTTTCTGTCGGACCGTTGGGTGGGTTTTAGCGGCGGCGCGACCAGCTCCCTGGCGAACGGGCTCACCTGGAGTGCTTGGAAAAATAAATTCCCCTTCTTTCGGTAAATGAAAATACTCGGCGTGGCTTAATTAGCCATGGGGCCTGGGGCGCGGCCGGTGTTATAACCGCCAAATAGTACCTTTAAATTACAGAACAAATCGGAACTATTATATATATCAACCTGAAACTGTTGGGCTTTAAGTTTTCTAACCTCTTTAATATGGAATATTGATTATTAATTTATTAATTTTTTAACTTCATCCTATAAGTCTAAACATTGTAACACACTGACCCCCAATATATTCACCTCTGCTAAGATGCGAGTCCCTGTGAAAATTTTGTCGCGCCACTCCTGGCCCGACCGTGGTGTGACATTAATATCGACCTTCCTTCCTCTCTCTTTCTATCTTCCTTCTTGTAGCTATCAACCATTACTCTTTTACTTCTCTAAGCTAAATTTTAAAGTTCCAACTTTCTGTCGGACTGTGGGGTGGGTTTTAATGGCGCCGCGACCAGCTCCCTGGCGAACCAGCTCACCTGGAGTGCTTGGAAAAATAAATTTCCCCTTCTTTCAGTAAATGAAAATACTCGGCGTGGCTTAATTCGCCATGGGGCCCGGCCGTTGTTTTAACCGCCAAATAGTACCTTTAAATTACAGAACAAATCGGAACTATTATATAATTAATTGTTAAACTGTTGAACTTTAAATTTTCTAACCTCTTTAATATTGAATATTGATTATTAATTTTTTTAACTTCATCCTAGAAGTCTAAACACTGTAAAACACTGACTCCCAATATATTCATCTCCGCTAAGATGCGGGTCCCTGTGAAAATTTTCTCGCGCCACTCCTGGCTTGAATGTGGTCTGACATTAATATCGACCTTTCTTCCTCTTCCTTTCTATCTTCCTTCTTGTAGCCATCAACCCTTACTTTTCTACTTCTCTCTTCCCTTCCTTCTCTCCTCTCCTACTCCCGCAGACTTATCTTCCTTCCCCCTCTTGCTTGCCTATATCTGACCAGTAGTAGTTACCTTCCTCTTTTAGCTGACATTAACCCTGACTTCTCTTCTTCTTTCTTCCCCCTTCTTCTCCTTCCTTTCTTTCTTTCTTTTACCTTGTGTCATGGGATCGACGTTAACCTATGCTCCCATCTCTTTCTGTTTTCGTTCATCTGACCGGTAGTAGCATACTATAAAATTTAGCCACGTCACTCCAGGGCGACCGGCTGAGGTTGAAGGAACAGAATAGCGGTCGCCCTCGGGTCTCGATTTTCAGCCCCATGGATTTTACCTATTACATTCACGTATTATATTTCGAATACCTGATGATATCACCGGATTCATACGGAACCCGGTCATTGAAATGATCATAGTATAATAAACCTTTCAAGGATTTACACAAATCCAGCCTCCTGTCATTTCATTACTATATATATATATATATATATATATATATATATATATATATATATATATATATACATATATGTGTGTGTATGCATGTG
>OZ024743.1:52592744-52600244 GCA_964016885.1 Eledone cirrhosa | reverse complement strand
GTGTGTGTGTGTGTGTGTGTGTGTGTGTGTGTGTGTGTGTGTGTGTGTGTGTGTGTGTGTGTATTCACACTACTTTCCATTATGTTTTATACGACTTTTACAGTTATATTTCCCTCTGACATTATTTCCTATCTTTACACTGGAATGTTATGGTTGACATATATGTCTAAGAAACTCTCTCATTGTTTAACTTTAACTTAAATGTCTCTCTTTTCCATCTGCTATTTAAACTGTTACAGTTTTTCTTTCAAAATCTCTTGGTTGGCCTTCAGATTTTACTCTCTCCCATTGTCTCTGAAACTTACTATGGGGTGTGTCTGTGTGTGTGTATTTATATATATATATATATATATATATATATATATATATACGATATTAACAAATGGAAACTATATTTATAAAACCATATTTATTTCAATATACATATTTCAAGGACACCAAGTTAAATTATGGTGTGCTTTCATCAGACAAAATATAATATAGATCAGTTTTATAAATAAATATTGACATACCCTTAAAAAATGCAACCATTACTGTTGGAAGCCCCCGGATAGTGGAGTTGTTTACTTATATTATTATTAGTATTGGATATTTTTATTTTTAAAATAAGCCGTTGGGTTACAGAGAAAGAAAAAGAAGGAAAGAGAGAAAAAGAGAGAGAGAGAGAAAAGAGGGAGAGAGAGAGAGACCAAAACAACAGAGAGAGAAAGATATATATAGAGAGAGAGGAGACAGAGAGAAGGGGAGAGAACGAAAACTCTAAGTCATATCTTGTTGAGTTAACTTAACAATTGAGATGAAATGAATAAATAAAATTAGAGATGTTAATCATGAATGGAATATACATATATAATATGAGAAATTAATCATTGTTTAAATATGATTAGATATTTAGTTAATCATTTAAAAATTGAGATCAATATATTAAAAATTGGGATCTATACATTAAGAAATCCATATATTGCTAGAGAACTACAAAAATACTTATAAATATATATACACTTACATAACATATCTAACTACGTATATAATATATACACACAAAACATAAAGGATTCTTTAATTTAATTTAAGATATAGGAATCTTTAAAATTTGTTATATATATATATATATATATATATATATATATATATATATATATATATATAACAAATTTAATATAAAAAATGGCTTCTACAGGACAAGAACTGTTTCATTTGAAGGAAATCATCAGGAAATAGAAGCCATTTATATATTAAATATATTAAATTTGTTGTATACACTCTACTAATACATTGAGTACTTTACTTACTGTGATTACCTCCCCATTGAACCCGGGACTCATATATATATATATATGTATTTACTTTTGGCACAAGGTGTGTGTGTGAACAAAGTGATTGACTTAGGAAGCCTTGGAAAAATTTGAAACGTGTATTGAAATTGTCCCAGCGGCTCTTTGTCATTAATTTCTGCACTCACCCGGCAGATGCGGGGTTCGATTCCTCGCAGACTTCTTTGTACACCTTTTTTACCCGATTTTCTCAACGAAGGAGGTAAATCCCTCATCTGTGACGTGACATGGTGTCACTCGTTCTCCGCCTCCAACTTAATCACTCATCAAAAGATCAACTTTGAATCAACTTTATACAAACTCATCTATACACAGTATGATTATATCTACAGCACAAAATGAATCATAATTAGTTGGGTGATGTCTAAAAACATCCGACAGATAAAATGACAAGTAAGTCAATCATATTGGTGGCCCACCCACAGCCCCGGCGGACAGAATGGAGAAGGCGTTTCCCCGGAGGACGGCAAGGGAGACGCGCTGGAAAAGCCATTCCAGCTCGAGAGGCTCACATCTGCGGCTGGCCAGCTCAGCGCCTATGGTGGTGAGTAGGGAGGTAGCCCTAGGGCCGAGGACACGAGAAGTCTCCACTGCTACAGGTAGCCAGCTCAGCGCCTATGGTGGTGAGTAGGGAGGTAGCCCTAGGGCCGAGGACACGAGAAGTCTCCACTGCTACAGGTAGCCAGCTCAGCGCCTATGGTGGTGAGTAGGGAGGTAGCCCTAGGGCCGAGGACACGAGAAGTCTCCACTGCTACAGGTAGCCAGCTCAGCGCCTATGGTGGTGAGTAGGGAGGTAGCCCTAGGGCCGAGGACACGAGAAGTCTCCACTGCTACAGGTAGCCAGCTCAGCGCCTATGGTGGTGAGTAGGGAGGTAGCCCTAGGGCCGAGGACACGAGAAGTCTCCACTGCTACAGGTAGCCAGCTCAGCGCCTATGGTGGTGAGTAGGGAGGTAGCCCTAGGGCCGAGGACACGAGAAGTCTCCACTGCTACAGGTAGCCAGCTCAGCGCCTATGGTACTGCGACCTGGAATGCAGAGGACAGGAAGACCATCAAATAACTGGGCTTCCGGCCTCTGTCAAGACCTTTCATGTCCTCGGACCCCATACTGCCCGTCAGAGGAAGGAGCCCCGCGAGGTCGGGTGGCACTAATACTACTATTATTATCATATTATCACTACAATGATAATCACTATCACCTCCACTATAACCACAGCCAACACCATCACAGCTACAACCAGCATTAGGCGCTGAGCTGGCCAGCCGCAGATGTGAGCCTCGCGAGCTGGAATGCTTTTTCCAGCGCGTCTCCCTTGTCGTCCTCCGGGGAAACGCCTTCTCCATTCTGTCCACCAGGGTTGGGGGGAGGCCACCAATATGATTGACTGACTTGTCATGTAATCAGTCAGATGTTCTAATGATTATATATATATATATATATATATATATATATATATATATATATATATATATATATATACGTTCATATATATATATATATTAGCAGTGTATCCCGGCGTTGCACGGGTAAGAACATTGGTAATAACACCCCCAATGAGAAACGTTTATTTGTGAGTGCCTGTTAAAAACTCACGAAAATATACCGACAGGAAACTTGTTTTATTTGGAGAAAATTAAGAAGTTGAAAGTACAGTTTAGCTGACTACATGCATTGTTCATAGAAATATTGTTGAGCCCTTCTTTTCATACTCCTCTGTTTTGGCCTATTGGAGTAAATGTGAAAGAGAAAGTCACAGGTTAAGTTGGCAGAAGGTTCCAATGTCATAGCAGTAAGGCGTAGGCTACTTACCTCAAAAGTTCATTCACACTCTTTCCACTAAGTTACTCTTTCTCTCTATCCCTCTCGGTGCAGTCCCTTGCGAATTTCTCGCGTACGCCTGGTGTAAATTTGCACCTGATCCATCTTCCCGATGCACATGTCCGCTTTGTACGGCTTTTGGAGGAAGGAGTGACCAACAGTACGTTGTTCGGTATTATTACGAAAAGGTGTAGCAGAGAATCCCGCGTGAACTAACAGCTCGGGAAGAAACTGCTTACCTCGAAGATTCATGCGCCATCGTTCTTGTCAACGCTCAGTTTACTTGGTATTTGTTGGTCTACATTTAGATGAATGGCGGACAATGGGTTATTGTTTATTGGTAAGAAGTTTTTTGAATAATAAAAGACGGGTTAAAGCGACCTACAATGTATCTGTGTGTATATATATATATATATATATATATATATATATATATATATATACTAGCAGTGGTACTCGGCATTGCACGGGATAAGGTATTTTGGAACGTGGGCTGCCAACAGGCCTAATTTTGGAAAAACTGCATATATATGTATCTAAAAAGAGAAAGAATTATAGAGAGAGATCGCTAAATCGCCTAATGCGGTCCCTAGGGCATTGAAAATTTGAAATTCTTTTCGCTCAGAACACTCCCTGAAATATAAGTATTACATGTGTAAAGTTTGAAAAGAGTCGGTTGGGTGTTTCTCGGGTTTTAGGGATTCAAACTCACACACACACAGACAGACATCCTCAGTTTTATATATATATATATACACAGATACACATATATATATATATGTGTGTGTGTGTGTATGTATGTATGTGTATATATATATATATGTGTGTGTGTGTGTATACATATATTTTTATGTGTATATTTATATATATGTATATGTGCATATATATATATATATATGTGTATATGTGTTTGTATATGTATATATATATATATGTGTGTGTGTGTGTGTGTATGTGTATATATGTGTGTATATGTATATATGTGTATATATATATCCCCCCGTTAGACCTGTGCGAAATTCCTTCCTTGCTCACATTTCAACCAGGTTTGATGGTCTTTATTCTCTCGTTCACAATTTCACCGAATTTAAATTCATAGAAATTTGGGACTTATCTCTTTCTTCCTCACTTTCTGTTGCTTCACCATTTTGTTTGTTTACACTCGTGTCCCCTTTATTTACGTGTCCCAACGACTTTTTTTAGCCGTTGCTCGCACCAACCGGAGGTATATAGTCTTTAAAGCGATGAAATGCCTAAGATGGTTGGAAGATCACTGACGAAGGACCCACTTTTTTCATATGTAACCCATTTGCAACGCCGCAGCTCCATTATTATCATATATATATATATATATACATTATGAAGAGAGAAGAAACATTTAGATATAATTAGTAATAAAATGTATCATACCTAAACTGTTCCTAAATTCCTCGACTACGTAGTTTCGTGGCATAAACAAAAACAATATATCAAAGATATAGAGTCCTTGCGAGGTCTGCCGACTTATCAAGAGGATACCTCATTTTACTAGTCTCAAGAACGCGTCTACACGACGTGAGAAAGAATCCCAAAAGGCGGAGGGGGAGACAGTCACGCGATATAACGGTCGAGAAACAGAGCTAAGCCTCTTATAACCACGAAGAAAATACCACGGAGGCGGAGGGGGTATTCATATCGAGGCCGTAGAAGAGGTAGTGAAGAAGGCGAGAAGTATGAGTAATGGAAGCTTTCCAGTTGTCCCCACACTTCAAAGATTGCTCGACCAGAGGGAGTTATTAATATATTTAGAAACACACAGATACATGCGGACACACACATATATACATGAATGCATCCGCACCCAACTGTGAGTTAAGGGTGCCAACTTCACCGATGTTGCTCAATGAATGACTGGGACAGACCAATTCAGTTTGAACCAGACTGAACCAGTATCAGAGTTAAAAATACATTATGAAGAGAGAAGAAACATTTAGATATAATTAGTAATAAAATGTATCATACCTAAACTGTTCCTAAATTCCTCGAGTACGTAGTTTCGTGGCATAAACAAAAACAATATATCAAAGATATAGAGTCCTTGCGAGGTCTGCCGACTTATCAAGAGGATACCTCATTTTACTAGTCTCAAGAACGCGTCTACACGACGTGAGAAAGAATCCCAAAAGGCGGAGGGGGAGACAGTCACGCGATATAACGGTCGAGAAACAGAGCTAAACCTCTTATAACCACGAAGAAAATACCACGGAGGCGGAGGGGGTATTCATATCGAGGCCGTAGAAGAGGTAGTGAAGAAGGCGAGAAGTATGAGTAATGGAAGCTTTCCAGTTGTCCCCACACTTCAAAGATTGCTCGACCAGAGGGAGTTATTAATATATTGTATATATGTGTGTGTCCGCATGTATCTGTGTGTTTCTAAATATATTAATAACTCCCTCTGGTCGAGCAATCTTTGAAGTGTGGGGACAACTGGAAAGCTTCCATTACTCATACTTCTCGCCTTCTTCACTACCTCTTCTACGGCCTCGATATGAATACCCCCTCCGCCTCCGTGGTATTTTCTTCGTGGTTATAAGAGGCTTAGCTCTGTTTCTCGACCGTTATATCGCGTGACTGTCTCCCCCTCCGCCTTTTGGGATTCTTTCTCACGTCGTGTAGACGCGTTCTTGAGACTAGTAAAATGAGGTATCCTCTTGATAAGTCGGCAGACCTCGCAAGGACTCTATATCTTTGATATATTGTTTTTGTTTATGCCACGAAACTACGTAGTCGAGGAATTTAGGAACAGTTTAGGTATGATACATTTTATTACTAATTATATCTAAATGTTTCTTCTCTCTTCATAATGTATTTTTAACTCTGATACTGGTTCAGTCTGGTTCAAACTGAATTGGTCTGTCCCAGTCATTCATTGAGCAACATCGGTGAAGTTGGCACCCTTAACTCACAGTTGGGTGCGGATGCATTCATGTATATATGTGTGTTTCCGCATGTATCTGTGTGTTTCTAAATATATTATATATATATATATATATATATATATATATATATATATATATAAGTGTATATATGTATATATATGTGTGTGTGTGTGTGTATGTATGTGTGTGTGTGTGTGTGTGTGTGTGTGTGTGTGTGTGTGTGTGTGTGTGTGAATGTAGCGAAGATAATACGTCAGCAATGTCGTTATGCAGACAGTCAGACATACAGACAGATATTATAAGGGTTCGACGAAGATCGATAACCGGCGCCTAACACCCCCTTTAACAACAGAAAATTAAAAGTTAAAAGCTGCAGTTACTATCTTTAGACTGCAAGGAATATATAAATGCAAGTTTGAAGTCAATCGGAATAGAAATGTTGATTTGTATAGATTTTGAAAAAATGAAGACACACACACAGACAACAACAGTTTTATATATATAGATATATATATGTGTGTGAGAAAAATAACAAACCTTCCATCTCAACTCTACTTTTGAAAAGCACAAGAACTGCGAAACCGGTAAAGGAGCCAAATAAATATATTTAAAAAAAAAAAGACTCCAGTTGCATTTTCGATTTCATCTTTTTTCCTTATACTTTCACTCGTGTAGGACACCTCGGTTATTTTTCATTTTTGTAAAAGAACCTCACTTTCTAATATATATATATATATATATATATATATATATATATATATATATATATATATATATTTATGTTTAGGTCTCTCATATTGTGTGTTCAAATCCATCCTGGCTCCATCTTATCTACTTAGCCTGTAATCTCTTCAATAACAAGGCCCGAGATCTCCATTAACAGACCACACATATACACCACTTCATATATGTATGCCACTTCAGATATATATATCTATATACACACACCACCATTATCATTATCATAATCAACACTATCACCACAACCACTCCACCACCATCACCACTATAACCACTACCACAATCAACATTAGCATAACTACAACCAACACCATCGCCATCACTTTCACCATGACCAACACTATCACATGCACCCTACCACCATCACCACCGCCACCATCACTACATAACTATAGTCACACCTATTCTGTCCGCCGGGGCCTCGGGGCGGCCAGCCCGTGGGCCCCCGTTTACTCATAATATTGAGAGATGGGGAGAGCGAGAGAGACGTTGAGACAATAAGAAGTGCGGTGACCCAAAACGTTTGTGAAGCTCTCTTTTAGAGGAACAGCAACCAGCAATTGTTAGTTGATAAACTTGTACAAGATGTCATTCCCCTCCCCTTCCTTTGTTCTAGTAGTCCTTCCTCTTACCCTCCCCTTCCTTTGTCTAATAGTCCTTCCTCTCCCCCTTCCTTTGTCTAGTAGTCC
>OZ024743.1:52570244-52590244 GCA_964016885.1 Eledone cirrhosa | reverse complement strand
TGGAAACTGTTGACTGATGACTGGAACATATGTAAACATAGGTGTGGTAGGGGTGGATGTAGTGAGTGGGTGGGGTAGGAAGGGGTGGCGTAGATGGACATTAACAGACTAGATAGAGGAGGGGGAGAAAGATAGGTAGATAATTATAGCGAGAGAAATAGATATCTGTCTTTATTTGCCACAGGGGCTTACAAAAATGGGACATTACAAGACGTGACGGCGGGGGTTTTATATAAAAATCATATAACTTTAACATTAATAAATAACAATAAACTATATATAAAATAACAATTGAAATCCCCAATAGGAGAGAACGTTACTGCAGGGTTGTTTTACACCCCGTGGATAGAACAACCCTCAACACCAGGAACACGTTTTGTAGGTGTTCCCGTCTTCCCTGTTTATCTTCCTCAACCTACAGGTTTATATACAGAGAAGGCCCATTCACTCGGACATTTTCGCTACATTCACCCACCTTTCAGCGAATTTACTGGGGTGTAACACCTCTCTCACCACTCTCACCTTCCTTCTGAAGTGGTACTTAAAGAAGGGGATAAGTTGTTGTCCGGAGAAAAAGGTGTTTGCCCTCAGTCCTTTTAACCTCGTCCACCATATTACCTCTTTCGCCATAGCCACCAGACAGAGGAAAACCGCCTCTCCTTCGTTCTTAAATGAAGGCGGCGGGGTGATCCTCACGATGGACTCGGCTGACAACTGGATGCGTCCCACACGTGACAGTAGCTGTTCGACATAATTCCACATGTCGGTCACCCCTGGGCACTGAACAATTGCGTGCAGAATGGTTTCGATGTCCTGCTCGCAGCTTGGACAGGTCCTTTTGGCAGGATCTCTGCCAGGGCGTCCGTGCCTGTAGATTTTGTCTCGAACTAGTAGAGCTCTTCGGTAGCACTGCCAGGCCAGAGACCTCTGGAAGTTATCCATAGGCCCTAGACGGAAAGTCCTCTTGAATAGACTGGTCAGTTCGTCCTCTTCGATGCCTAGAGTTTCCCCGAGAACGTTGACGCACTTATCCTCCACTAATCCCCTATAGAATGTCGAAGTGGAGTCTCCGCTGATTGCTGTTTCCGCTTGATAGAGGGCTGTGAGCGCCTGAACGCACTCGAAGTGCCAGGCGCCCATTTTCGGTCTTCGCTTGACCCAGGATTGCAGCTCTGTTAGTGAGACGAGTTGTGGAAGAGCTCGTCTTACAAACGACAGCCACACCGGTTCGCCGGTCAGGAATACCTGGAGATGGAATAGCCTCAGCGCGTGTTTGCGCATCATCAGCCACGGCATGCCCAGCCCTCCGTTAGAAGGGTGTTGACAGCAGATGGATCTCCTCACCAATGAAGCCTGTTTCTTCCAGAGGAACTTGAAGAGTAGGCGTTCCATTTTGGTGAGGTGTTCGAGGGGACAAAGCACTACTGTCAAGCGGTAGTAGATGACGGACGCTATGTAAGTGTTCGCCACCTCCGCTCGACCTTTCAAGGAGAGTTTGCACTCCGCCCACTTCTGGGTGAGTGCAAAGACCTTTGCCGTGACCTCGTTCTAGTTCTTGTCCACCTGGAGGTCTATACCAAACCAAACTTCGAGCAATTTCGCCGGTCCTTCCGTCCAGCGTCCAACGACACTGTCGGAAGGCATGGGTTTGCCTCTCCATGTGCCGAGTTACAAACCGACAGACTTGTTTGGGTTTAGTCTTGCTCCTGTCAGCGTTTCGTATTCCTGTAATAGGTTGCCGATTACCCCGATTTCCGAGGTTTTCGACACCATTACGGTTACGTCGTTGGCATGGGCCGACGCTGCTTTCCGTAGTCCTGGTTCAATCGGTATGCCCTGCAACAGCTCCAACTTCCGCAGTAATGGCTCGCGAGTCAGTACATACAGAATGGAGGAGAGAGGGCATCCCTGACGAATGGAACGCATGATTGGAATGGCTCCGATAGGTAGCCATTCACCTTGACTGCCGAGCAGATGCTGGTTTGCATGGCAGCGATCCAGCCTCTGAAGACGGGACCGAAGCCGACCGCCTTGAGAACCGCTTCCAAGAATTGATGGTTGACCCTATCAAATGCCTTAGACTGATCTAAATTGAACAGAGCCCCCACCGAAGCCAGGTTTACACCCTACGCTCTCTATGATATATCGCATGAGGTGGAGGTTGTCGTGTATGGACCTGGTCGGGATTGCACACGTTTGCGCTTCCCCTACCAGGTTCTCGACGACAAGCGCCAGCCTCGTTGCTAACACCTTAGCCAAAATCTTTAACTCTGTGTTGAGCAGAGTTATGGGCCTGAAATTGCTTATCTCATCCCCCTTGTTCTCATCTTTCCTGATCAGCGTTACTACGCCTCTGCCTACTGAACTGGGAATCCTCCCGTTCTGCTGCCAGTTGCAGTAGATCGCTTCGAGGACTCCAGAGACAAGTCTGGCATGCCTATGTAAAACTCATCTAAACCGGGTGATTTGCGTTTCCCGCAGCGGCGTTCTATTTCGTCCGCTGTGATCGGCCTTTCGCAGCTCTCTGTATCCGTGCTCGAGAATCGTGGTAGGCCGTCGAGGTAGGAACTGAAGTCCATCACCTCGCTCGACGTACCGCTTTGCCCAAACAGTTGTAGGAAGTGCTGCCGGAAGGCCGTGCACATCTGCTTGGATTCAAGTAGAATGCGTCCATCTTTGTCTTGCAAAAACCGAATTGTGGATTTGTTGCCACTTTTCGCCTCTGCCACTCGGGCCCAGCTAACAGCTTTGGCTCTTAAAGGAGTGTATTTAGTGTGGGGAGAGGAATGGTATGATAGTATGATGGTGGAGAGAGAAATGGGGCCAAATGGTATGGTGGTGTCGTTGGTGGAGAGAGAAGTGGAGTTAAATGGTATGGTGGTGGTGGAGAGAGAAGTGGAGTCAAATGGTATGGTGGTGGTGGTGGTGGAGAGAGAAGTGGAGTCAAATGGTATGGTGGTGGTGGAGAGAGATATGGAGTCAAATGGTATGGTGGTGGTGTTGGTGGAGAGAGAAGTGGAGTCAAATGGTATGGTGGTGGTGTTGGTGGAGAGAGAAGTGGAGTCAAATGGTATGGTGGTGGTGGAGAGAGATATGGAGTCAAATGGTATGGTGGTGGTGTTGGTGGAGAGAAAAGTGGAGTCAAATGGTATGGTGGTGGTGTTGGTGGAGAGAGAAGTGGAGTCAAATGGTATGGTGGTGGTGTTGGTGGAGAGAGATGTGGAGTCAAATGCTATGGTGGTGGTGTTGGGGGAGAGAGAAGTGGAGTCAAATGGTATGGTGGTGGTGTTGGTAGAGAGAGAAGTGGAGTCAAATGGTATGGTGGTGGTGTTGGTGGAGAGAGAAGTGGAGTCAAATGGTATGGTGGTGGTGGAGAGAGATATGGAGTCAAATGGTATGGTGGTGGTGTTGGTGGAGAGAAAAGTGGAGTCAAATGGTATGGTGGTGGTGTTGGTGGAGAGAGAAGTGGAGTCAAATGGTATGGTGGTGGTGTTGGTGGAGAGAGATGTGGAGTCAAATGCTATGGTGGTGGTGTTGGGGGAGAGAGAAGTGGAGTCAAATGGTATGGTGGTGGTGTTGGTGGAGAGAGAAGTGGAGTCAAATGGTATGGTGGTGGTGTTGGTGGAGAGAGATGGTATGGTGGTGGTTAAGGACGGTGTATGTAATAGAGAATCTAGTTTTGTTGGCGAATCTGGGAGAACATCGAGTAGAGATGGTTGTTGTGGTTACTGATGATGGTGATGATGTTACTGATGATGGTGATATTGTTACTGATGATGGTGATGTTGTTGGGCTTCTAGTTGTTGTTGTTACTGTTGTCCTCATAGATTTTATTCACACCATACGGTTTAATACAAATGACATTACAAATACGTAAATAAGATAAATTGCTCGCAGTTCGTTCAGAAGAGCATTACAAATGTGTCGTTGGTAAACACAAATATAATTGTTTCTACTTTTGGCACAAGGCCAGCAATTATCGCAGTGTATTACTGGTACTTTATTTTATCGACCCCGTAAGGATGAAAGGCAAAGATAACCTGGGCGGAATTTGAACTCAGACCATAAAGGGCCGTAATTCTATGCTGCAAAGCATGGTGTCAGACCCTCTACCGATACTGCCAATCCACCACCCTAGCATGGTGCCAGACCCTCTACCGATACTGCCAATTCACCACCCTAGCATGGTGCCAGACCCTCTACCGATACTGCCAATCCACCACCCTAGCATGGTGTCAGACCCTCTACCGATACTGCCAATCCACCACCCTAGCATGGTGTCAGACCCTCTACCGATACTGCCAATCCACCACCCTAGCATGGTGTCAGACCCTCTACTGACACTGCCAATCCACCACCCTTACATGGTGTCAGACCCTCTACCGATACTGCCAATTCACCACCCTAACATGGTGTCAGACCCTCTACCGATACTGCCAATCCACCAAATATAATGTCGTTGGTAAACAAATATAAACTCATAAAATTGAGATGAAAAAAAACATAAAAAAAGAAGAGGAAAGTGTGTGTGTGTGTGTGTAGGGCGGGGGGCAAATCTCCAGCAAGTGTGACAATCGGCCTCACATGACATCATAAGGGTTAACTAAACACTTTGAGGCAAGCCAACACACTCGCAGCATTACCACGGATGGTGGTAAGGCTAAGGCACTGAAACAACCAGGTACTCTTACCTGACACCTCAGTTAGGTGAGGTTGAGGTGCTGAAATAACCAGGTACCCTCACGGGCATCACCTGACACCTCAGTAAGGTGAGTCGTCACCGAAGACAAGAACTTCACTGTCAGCTGCCCAACTCTAACAAACATCACGACACAGGCTAGAAAACGTAAATACCTGGATAAATCCAGGTATTTACGAATTTTATTCCGTTCGGTAAGGGAAGCAGTGACTTCCAATTATTGTAAGGACGAGGTATTGTCAGGATCGGTAGAGCGTCGGACGAAATGTTTTGTAGTATTTTGTTACGGGACGCTACGTTCTGAGTTCAAGCCCTGCCGAGGTTAAGTTTGTCCCTCATCTTCCCGAAGTTGATAAAATAAAGAACCAATCGACTCTGTAATCGATATCATTGATTCTCCTCTCCTCCAAAAATGTTTAGCATTGTGTCTACGTAAGAAAACATTGTTGCTGTTGTTGTTGTTGTTGCTGTTGCTGTTGTTGTTGTTGTTGTTGCTGCTGTTGTTATTGTTGTAGTTGTTGTTGTAGTTGCTGTTGTTGTTGTTGTTGCTGTTGTTGTAGTTGTTGTTGTTGTTGTTGCTGCTGTTGTTGTAGTTGTAGTTGTTGTTGTTGTTGCTGTTGTTGTTGTAGTTGTAGTTGTTGTTGTTGTTGCTGTTGTTGTAGTTGTTGTTGTTGCTGCTGCTGTTGTTGTTGTTGTTGTTGTTGTTGCTGTTGTTGTTATTGTTGTTGTAGTTGTTGCAGTTGTTGTTATTGTTGTTGCTGCTGTTGTTGTTGCTGCTGTTGTTAGTGTCCTCAGCACCCAAACTGACCTTTTTCTCCGCTACTCGAGACGAGGACATCTCTCACCCATCACAGGACTCCAGGTGGAATGGCTGACGTAGTCTCTACCTTTGTCTACTTTATCATGTCCACTGAGATTGTCCAGCGAAGGCTGTAGTATATCACCCCTCTCTCTCTCTCTCTCCCTCCCTCTCCCTCCTATCTCTCTCCCCTCTCTCTCTCTCCACTCCCCCCTCTCCCTCAATCCCCCCTCTCTCCCCTCCCCTCTCTCTGTAAATATATACAGCTCAATATGAAATTTTGAATCGATAATTTTTTTTATTATTTCTATCTATCACGAAGCTGACAATTCCGACCAATCAAAAGCCGTCGATATCTTCGTCTTGACCAATGAGAATACTGCAATTCTTACGAACTAAACACATATGGCAAGACCATCTTCTCATCCCTCATCTTCTCATCCCTCATTCTCTCTTCTTTCCCCACCTCTCTTCTTTCATCTCTCATCCCTCTTGTCTTCTCCTCTTTCCACCACTCACCCCTCTCTCTCTTCTCCTCTTCCCACCATTCACCCCTCTCTCTCTTCTCCTCTTCCCACCACTCCCCACTCTTGTCTCATTTCCTCTTTTTTACTTCCTTATTTCCTCTTCTTCAATGTCAGATATTTAAAGCATGTGTTAACATGTATATGTGTGTGTGTGTGTGTGTGTTAATGTATGTATGTGTGTGTGTGTGTTAATATATATATATGTGTGTGTGTGTGTGTTAATATATATGTGTGTGTGTTAATATATATATATATATGTGTATGTGTGTTAATATATATGTGTGTGTGTTAATATATTTATGTGTGTGTGTGTGTTAATGTATGTCTGTGTTAATGTGTGTGCGTTAATATATATATGTGTGTGTGTTAATATATATATATATGTGTGTGTGTTAATGTATGTCTGTGTGTTAATATATATATGTGTGTGTGTGTTAATATATATGTGTGTGTGAGTTAATGTATATATATGTTTATGTGTGTTTATATATATGTGTATGTGTGTGTTAATATATATATATGTGTGTGTTAATATATATATATGTGTGCGTGTGTTAATATATATATATGTGTGTGTGTTAATATATATATGTATGTGTGTGTTAATATATATGTGTGTGTTAATGTATATGTCTGTGTTAATGTGTGTGTGTTAATGTATATGTGTGTGTTAATATATGTGTGTGTTAATGTATGTGTTAATGTGTGTTTCTGTTAGTGTGTGACTGTGTGTGTTTCTGTTAGTGTGTGATTGTGTGCGTGCGAGTGTGTGTGTCTGTGTTCGTTAATGAGGATATGTATATTTATATACCTGTTTGTGTCTGTGTAAGAGAGAGAGAGGGGGGAGTGAGAGAGAGAGGGGGGTTTACAACCTTGAATAGACTATATTGCATGTTAAGAAATAAGAAAGAGTAAAAGAAGTGTTGAGAGAAGTAGCAGCCAGACGTGCTGTCGTACAGATATATGTAACACGTAAACACACACTCACACCTACACACAGGTGCATAACACACACAGACACGCATTCGTATACACAAACACACGCAGACACGCACGTACATGCACACACAACATACACTCCAGCACGTACACAACACACAACATAGACTCCAGCACGTACACACACACACAACATAGGCTCCAGCACGTACACACACACACACAACATAGACTCCAGCACGTACACACACACATACAACATATACTCCAGCACGTACACACACATACGCACACACAAGCACGAACATGCACACTCAGACACATAACAAACACACTCGCATACATACAAGTGTACACCACCTCCTCCTGCTCCTCTCTCTATGTTCCTCCTTCTCCACTTTCTCTCTCTCCATCTATTTGTCTCTCACGGCGGCAGCCTCTCTCATTTGCTGTGTGAAGGAGTTTGCTAGTAGAACTGTTCAAACAAAACAGCCTCACCATTATAACAGCTACTGAGAGAAGAAAGGGCACTAACATCTATAAAGTAGCTCGTAGACACACACAAAGAGGGAGTTTAAGGACCCTACAATAAAATTAGGGATACGAAACACTTTAAATAAAACAATTGAATGAGAAGAAATATATTTCTCCAGTCAAGAATTTCCTCGTGTTGAGCAATTTTTAAAACTTTTCTTTAAAAAGGCTCCCCTTTATTTCTTAGGCGAATTGTTCCTGGCTCCGCAGAAAACACCAATTGGATTACATTTCTCATCATTTCACATAAGTTCATACAGATATAAATATATAAATATTATATATACTAAGGTGGATTTTATTTGATCGAAGAACACCGAGGTTCAAGGAATACAGATAATACACGCATAAATATATATATATATATACACACATAAATATATATATACATAAATATATATATACACACATAAATATATATATACACACGTTGTTTTTGTTTTGTTTTTCACGGATTAACCAAAGTCAATTATTTCTTTGTTCATTTTCAAATTTTATTTTGCTTGCGATGTTTACCCGAGAAAAAAGGTTTTAAAAGGCCTTTTAACAAGCTCCCTAAATTTATACACACATACACAAACATATCTAAAGCAATTTATACATATATATAAAATTTACCATTTTCCTACCCTCCTCTTTCTCACTCTCTCTCTATATATATATACATATATACACGTATATAAAGGCACATCATTGAAAGTAATAAAACAAAGTTGTGTGTGGTCGGTGGAAAGTTTAGTTTTACAAAATAAAAAAATAAAAACATGATGAGGCCGACAAAATCTTTGGTTTTTCTTCTCGTGGTGCTCTGTGGAGCTGGATACCTGGTGGATTTTGTGGAATGCAGCTGCCAGAAGCAGAACCTCTGCTGTACAGGACGGGACAATACATGTTGGACATACGGAGAACCGAGGAATGCTGCCAACATTACAATTTCACAAGAAAATGATACATTCGATGAAAGCGCCGATGTTATGTCGAAACCTCAACGTCGATGTTTCTGTGATGAAGGATGTTCCCAGTTGAATGACTGTTGTACGGATTACACCCATGTGTGCCGGCGTAAGTAACTCATCCTATTTCATTCATTTTCCTTTATTTCATTTCGCTTATTTTAAAGAGAGATTTAGCTGCTATTTCTAGTAGATATAGAAGTTCGCCCGATTTTGTTGTTTTCGTTTTCTTGTTTAACTTTTCCCCCAAATCAACCGCCCAATCCTGTGATTGTGATTTAATGGGTTCATTCCAGTCGTGACTATCACGTCTTTTAAAGTGATCTAGGAATATATTTTTTAATGTTTTTTTTTTTTTAATGGGTGCTATTTCAAAGAAATTTGGCTGCTATTTCTAGCGGGTTGAGTGACCACATATAAAGAGATGCCTTCGTTGACTTTCTGTTGTTGCTGTTTAGACCCAGGTCAGCCCTGATACAGCAAACTAGATCAAGGACATTCCAGCCGTGACTACCCTGTCTAGTCTGGCTTTTTAAGAGCATCAATGACTACATTAGCTAATGTGTGCCCTTTGCTAACGATGTCCAGAGTGGGATATACGAATGATTTAGCTGCTATTTCTAGCAACCGTCTCCTTATATGTGCCCCTCATATCCATATATAGTATTTAGTCTCACTCTTAAATTCGACCCCCAAAGAAATTTTTTTATATATTTTTTTTTCAGAAGGTGCGCAGATTAATGTTTATGGTGTTAGCTTCACGATCATATAGCCGTGGGTTCGATTCTCGGACGAGGCGACAGGTTGTGTTCTTGAGCAAAACATTTCATTTCACGTTGTTCCAGTCAACTCAGCTGAAAAGGAGTTTCAGAAACACCAACAGCTGGGAATTAACCCTGCGATGGACTGGTGTCCTGTCCAGGGGGAAATCTACCCTCAGTCATTTAAGATAAATGAAACCCGGATAAGCTCCCGCCTGATAAGCGGCATGGGACAGACTTGGTCAGTAGAGAAGGCTTAATGTCTTTTACTGTTTGGTCTATGGGGTGTAAGGAGGGGAAGTGTCTATCACCCTATCATGGCCTCTGAGACGGAGGGAGGATGTGTTTCATTAAACCGGACACCTGGACTGAATTCTTGCTACAAAGTGGACTCCTCTGAGAGCACCCAAGGCTGTCAGCAGTATTATGCAGGATGAAGAATTAAGTCTACCACCCAAGTAGAACACACCGTAATTTGCGCTCCAATTCCACCACCACACTTCGGTTGCTACTTTATTTTGTCGGAGGAGACGATAAAAGACAAAGTTGATGTCGGTGGGATTTGAACTCAGTGCAGGAAGCTTAAATAAATTACAAGATAGTTTTGTCCTACGCTCTAACAACTCTGACTATTCGGCGCCATTTCTGCCAATCTACCGTCCTGAACTGGTTTCAATCCCCACATCACACGGTGAGTTCTTTCACTTCCTTTTCACTTGACAGAAAGGCATCAGTGTTACAGACTTACACATGTGTATGTGATCTAGTCGTCAGTACCTTCCTAAGAAAGTCATATTACTGCAGGTGGATTAGTTGTTAGGGTGCTGAGTTTGTGGTCATAACGTTGCGGTTTCGATTCTCGGACCAGGCGCTGCATTGTGTCCTTCAGCAAGACACTTCATTTTTCGATTTACGATCATGAAGTGAAAATTACACTTTTGATTATCGCTGTATAATTAAATTTTAGCGACCCTATGTCAGCTGAAAGGGGTACCAACTGGCGGTTAAACTTGTGATGGAATGGCGTCTCGTACGGGGGAGGAGGAGAGTTGTGTAGTTTAAGTCGCTTCACCCCAATGAAACTAGCCGAGTCTGGGGCAAACTAATTTTTTTAAAAGTTAATTAACTCCTTATTCATTCCATAAACTCCTAAAATGAAATTAAGACCCCCACCCACCCACACACGTAAAGGTGGTGGTGGTACACCATTCAGTTAACAGGGCCTGGAAAATGAGAGTGAATTTGAATCTCGGATATGTCACCATAAAAGTCACAGAGGAGAAAAAGTCACATTTAAATGCCATAAAAATATAGAAAAAATAATTTTTTAAAAATACTGAAAAACTCGAAATTCCATGGTTTTTCCTGTGATTACTTTTCTTAGTAAAAAATACATTTTTTCCTGGCCATAAGTACGACTTTTTTTCGGACCCAAAAATGTGACATTTTTTTTCTGCCATTATATTTCAGCATGTCTCATGTTGAGAATAGATAGGAAGAAAGTCCGAGAGGTAGCACAGAGGAGGGTAGGAGAAAAGAAAAGTCAGTTTTGTGAGGGTCACTAGGTCAGTGGGTCTTATAGTTGATTTAATGAGCGGTAGAGAACGAATTTGTCATCCTTAGGTTCTGAATTCAAATCTAGAGGTAGCAAACTTTATTATTGTGTCTCCCACCTCTCACACTCATTACTCCTGGATCGATAAACGAAGTAGCGATTGTTTGTGGCGATGCTGCTGTTTAACCCGAGCTCAGCTCAAAGTAGAGCATACTTTTTATAAAGTGTGTGTGTGGAGTTGAGCTCAAATGATCAGCTTGATTGCTTTACATTCTTTTAACTAGTTTGTCATTAACGGCGGCGATGCTAGGACACCGCTTTCAAAAAGGTTTAGTCGATCGTATCGAACCCATTGCTTCATTCTTTTCAAATTTGGTATTTATTTTATCGATCTCTTTTTGTTGAACCGCTAAGTTATGAGACATAGCAAGCTCACACACAGTACCGTATTTACCATGTTGCTAGGTGTGCTAATCTTGCCAGGGAGGCCAATCTTCCTGCCAAAAGTTACTTAACTAACACAGTTACTTAACTAACACAGGCCCTCAAAACTTAACTAACACAGGCCCTCAAAACTTAACTAACACAGGCCCTCAAAACTTAACTAACACAGGCCCTCATAACTTAACTAACACAAGCCCTCATAACTTAACTAACACAGGTCCTCATAACTTAACTAGTACAGGGCCTCATAACTAAACTAGCACAGAGCCTCATAACTAAACTATACAGGGCCTCATAACTTAACTAGCAGAAGACCTCATCTGTCCTAAATCCGACACTGTACACACATACATACGATGGGCTTCCACACACTTTCTGCCAACTATATTTCACTCAGAAGCCATTGGCTAACTTGAGGCTACATTGTTGAAGTCATCTATATGGTAGACAGTACGACAGAACCCCAAACTATGTTGTTACGGGCTGAACTCCTTAACCAGAGTCTAACGTGTGACATTTTCTCCGTTGTTCTGGAACTATGGACAGAATCTCTGTCATGTTAACATCAGTCGGTTCCAGGAAGAGGTCCACTACTATCCCCTCTCCGCTAAAAACAAAAACAACTGCCAAAACTACCACCACCACCATCATCATCACCATCACTACTACCACCATCATCATCGCCACCACCACCATCATCATCATCATCGCCACCATCATCACCATCACCACCACCATCATCATCCTCACCATCATCGCTACCACCACCGCCATCATCACCACCATCACCACTATATCACAGTCTACCATTGATGATTGTGGTAATGGTGGTGGTGATGGCGATTACAGTGGTAGTGGTGATGATGATGATGGTGGTGTGAAGATGTAATGATGTTGAAGGTGGTGGTGGTGGTAGTGGGGCTGAGAGTGGTATGATGGTAAAGGTAGTGGGGTGTGGTGGTGGTGATGCTGGTGTGAGAAACATTTGGGGATAAGAATCTGACTGGTAAAGAGGTAGATAAGTGGTGGTGGTGGTGGTGGTGGTGGTGGTGGTAGTGGTGATAGAGGCGGTGGTGGTGTTAACGAGGATGGAGGCGGCAACTGTAAGATTTAAAAATGGTGGTGAGAGGATGGTGGTGGTGGTGTTAATGAGGATGGAGAGGGCAAGTATGAGATTTGGCGGAGGTGCTATTATTGTTGACGGTGGTGGTGTTAATGAACATGGAGGGGCAAGTTGTAAGAGTGGTGGTGGTGGTGGAGGAGGCTCACTGAAGAGCCCCACCCCTACACACTGCAAAACTGTGTCGGCCAGACGTTTTCATTTCTCAAGGCGTTGCTCACCGTGACGTGTAAGTACACACACACATACATACACACACACACATACATACACATACACACAAATACATACACACACACATACATACACACACACATACAACCTCTGAAAAACAAGTAATTCTTTCCCTCTCTTTCTCTCTGTATGTGTATATATATATATATATATATATATATATGGAGAAGCGGGAGAAAGACGAACGGACAGACTCAATATGTAGCACACATTTTTATATACTTATGTGAATACACACGTTTGTATATATATATATATATATATATATACATAAATGTGTGTTGAATATATACACATGCATGTATCTGTCTCTGTTGACAGACAGAAACAGCGGGAACAATCTGACTAGTTTCGTGTCCTGTGCTGTGCGGATCTGCAATGTCAGTTTCGACAGCCCAGGCTGCCAACGGGCGACACTCTCAGCGAGGTTCCGTGGCTCGGCTTTCGATCTAGCTTTACCTGCCTACCTCTCCTCTAACACCTGTCGCGCTCGTGTCAGCGAGGCTCTCAGCCAGACGGCCGAACCTGACCTGGCCCCAGAGATGGAACAGGCTATGGCCTACTGGACAGGCGAATCTCTCTATCCCCCAGTATACTATGGTCCAACGTAACTGGGACGACATCAATTGCAGATCTTCTGTCAGGGGGATCGAGTCTGGCTTGGTCCAACAGCGGCGCGTGGCTCAATTCAGTGCCCTCCTCATCAACCGGTACCCTTCTTGATGATGAGTGCACTCGCATCGGAGTAGCCCAACGCCTTGGCCTCCGCGTGTGTGAACCACATAAATGCTGCTGCCGGGCGGTTGTTGACAAGTTCGGCCTGCACCCTCTATCTTGCTGCCAGAGCGCAGGTCGGTTCCCTCGACACGCCGCTCTCAACGACATACTGAGAAGAAGCCTGGACGCAGCTGGCTTTCCATTTCAACTGGAGCCAGCAGGCCTAGACCGCGGAGATGGCAAGCGCCCCAACGGAATCACCCTCCTACCATTCGAAGGAGGTAGATCCCTCATCTGGGACGTCACCTACTGCGACACGTTCTCCGCCTCCAACTTAGTTCCTTCGGTCAAAAACCCGGCATCGCAGCCCGCCTCGCAGAAGAACGTAAAAATAAACAAATGCCGGGGTTTGTCCGGCCGCTTCCTCTTAGCACCGGTCGCCGTAGAGACCTCAGGCGTACTTGGACCCCGTACAGCCGAGCTCCTCCGCAAGATCGGAACGTTGGCGCCAGTCTGAGGAAGGAGCCCCGCGAAGTAGGGTGGCTGTTGCAGCGGGTGTCATTTGCCATCGTCTGCGGGAATGCTGTTGCCGTCTTGTCCGCGGGGCGCAGCACTTCTTGTCCTAACCCAATCACCCTCCCCCATTATTATTACGTCCCTTTATGTTCAAATCCCGCTGAGGTTAACTTTGCCTTTCATCCTTACGGGGTCGATAAAATAAAGTACCAGTAATGTACTGGGTAATTGCTAGCCTTGTGCCAAAAGTAGAAACAATTATTATTATTGTTACTGTAAATAATATCATGTTTATAGTTGTTATCATAAGTTATTTAAACTCAGACAGAGCTAAACTGATTTGTCTAATTTGCATAATAGCGCATGTGCAGAACATGGGTTAATTAATTAATAGTTCACTATACGTGGGTATTGGTGGGGCGACAGTAATTTGAAATGTATGCCCAAGTATGGCTGTGTACTTCAGTTCTAAAATACATTAAATACAGCGCCAAGGCAAGATAATTCGTGCCCTTCATTGTAGATTTTTGTTGTCATTCCAACAAACTTTGAACTAATTTTTGCTGACATTCAAATATGAATGACAAATCACTTAAGAATTTTACGAAGCAGTTTTATGGAGGAAAGTGAAACATGGTTAAAAATGGTAAGCCAACCTTTGAACAGAATCAGCTTCAACAAAAGTGACGAGTTTTTTTGTTGGGGGGGGGGGGGGGGGGGGGGGGGTCCATTCTTTTAGTTTTAGTTGTTCGTGTGTGGAGAGTGTTGTGGAGCTTAAGTTTCTCATGGGAGGAGTGATACTGTGAGGCTTAAGTTCTAACCACCCTATTTACCAAACTCAACTTTACGCACCTTAGTCACCTAATATCTTAAAACCCATTTATTTACATGACTGTTCAAAAGATTGGTAGAAGTGGTGGAAGCTGACTACATGAGACTGAACCTCACAAAGGAGAGAGAGAGAAGTGGCTTGATGCTGTACAGGAGAGTACTCAACTAACACAGGAAAAGGTTTGTAAAAACGACTGTGATGATGACTACAACGCTGATGATGAATTAGAACATTTCAAACCGGGTGATGCAGCAAGGAGTGGTGTGTAGTTGCATGACAATGTGTATGTGTGTATGTGTACACACATACACTCGCGCACTTGTTGGTTATTTGCAGTTGTATCTGGTAAAATCCGGGTTTTAAATAAATCTGTATGTTTATACAATAAATACTTTTAGTAAACGTAAGAAACCAGTTGCATAACTGATTTATGGCGACCAAGTCTGTTGACAATTTACACTCTTTAATAATTGCCTACTGTGAAAATTTACACACGGTATATTCCCGATATATAATGAAGATTAACAAAAAGACAAATGGAATAAGTGTAGCGAAGAGGAAAGACAGAGGGCAACAGGTATCGTTGTCACAGGCAGTAGTGAAAGGCGTTTCATCTATTAATTAATTACCTGGTTAATAAAACTGAAATGAAACACAACCGGTGTGTAACCATTCCCAACGTAAAAACAGTACCAAGCACAAGATGAAACAATATGATATGTTAGTATAACGTTTATTAAAAGTTGGGAAAGAGTCTTGACGTTTTGGATGCTAGTCCTTCGCCGAAACATAGATAGAGAGGGTAGAGATGATGTTTGAGATGGAGAAGAAATGGGAAGACACACGAGAGAGAGTGAGCCTCGCGAGTTGGATTGGCTCTTCCAGCGCATCTCCCTTACCACCCTCCAGGGTAACGCCTTCTCCATCCTGTCTGCCGGGGCTGTGGGGAGGCCAGCACGTGGGACCCCATTTGCTCACCATACGGATTAATAGGCAAAATTATAAACAATTGTAAATAAACATATTCCTTCTGAAATATAGTTATTTGTCAACCATCTTATATATATATATGGAAAGAGCAAAATAACTCTTAATGAAGTCGTGTGGGAGACATGGTGGCATACTTTGGACCTGGCGGAGCTCAACCCTTTCAAGGTTTGGACGCAACCGATTTCTTCCAGAGGAGTGAGAGAGCGATATAGAGGAAGTATCGACCCCAGTACCGAACTTGTTCGTTTTTATTGACTTCGGCGGGATTTGAACTCAGAGAGCGCCGAAAGCCGAAAAGAATACCACAAGGTATTCTACCCGATTTGTTAATGGCTCAGTGATTAGAGCTTGTAATCGCGAGGTTGTGAGTTTGTGTGATTGAGCATGAGACTTCACGTTGTTCCGGTTTACTGTAGAAATGAGTTACGGCAAGTTGATGCCATGTTGTATCGGCCATTGCCTTTCCCTTGGACAACCTTGTGTCTCGGCGGGGATCTTTGTGTGCAAATCCCACGGTCATTCATGACCGATGGCGGTCTTTACCATATATATCTATATATCTTTATATAGTTATATATCTTTAAAGCGTTGAAATATCCGAGACCCCCAGGAGACAACTGACGAGGAAAACGTCCCCCACCCCCTGTTCTTGCTTTCTTTTTACTCTCATTCCATTTTTAAGCCTATATATATATATATATATATATATATATATATATATATATAATGTAAAAGTAAACGGTGTGCAGCAGTAATGTTATGTTTAATGACTAAACTAGAATCTCTAAAATAACCAACACATCCTTGGATTGTTTGAATTACTAACACATCAACGAAATAAAGTGTTAATGAGTGCACCACCACAACCACCATTGTTTTACACACCACCACCACCATTGTTCTACACACCACCACCACAACCACCATTGTTTTACACACCACCACCACCACCATTGTTTTACACACCATCACCACACACATACACACATTACCATCACCACACACACCATATGTATATTTGTGTATGTGAGCTTATGTGTGTCTCTGTCTTGATACGTTGCGTCCTTGAATAAAACAGTTTATTTCACGTTGCTCCAGCTGAGACAGGTGACAAGACATGAGGTGTACCTGTATTTGAAAGGGACAACATTGTCACGTTGCTCCAGCTGAGACAGGTGACAAGACATGAGGTGTACCTGTATTTGAAAGAGACAACACTGTCACGTTGCTCCAGCTGAGACAGGTGACAAGACATGAGGTGTACCTGTATTTGAAAGGGACAACATTGTCACATTGTTACCTTGCATTCCCCTGATAGCTGTACTAAGGCTACATATGCTCGGGCACTTGTAAATTGATTTCAAGAGTGAGCTGTTCCGTAGATCCAACAACTGGCACACTCCTCGTCGGACCCGACGGAAGTCCAACATTTGTATTGTGTAGACAACACGAGGGTTAGGTGAAAAGTTTATTGGCTGACCAAGATACTCTCATGGAATGACCAAATGAGGTTTATTTCTGGGGGGGGGGGGGGGGGGGACTATGCAGTTATTAATAAGAAGAGTTGAAATTAATGCATGCACGATTTCACAGCTCTAACATCAATTCTTCATAGTCAGCCTATGTAGTTTTCAGCCAATCCTGGTATGTGGAGGGTGGGATGAAGAAACCTATGTATATAATCTATTTAGTTCGATTAAGATCAATACAGTATGATTCAATGACGTGGAACTAAAATATCTCAAACTACTCAAGCATGCAATGTTACTGTGTGGATTTGTACTACAATGGTGAACAGATAAAATGGTATATATATATGTGTATGTGTGGAAGATAGACGTTAAACGATGATGATGATATATATATACATACATATATATATATATATACATTATATATATATATATATATATCCACACACATATATATATATATATATACATACATACGTATATATATACATACATACGCACATGTATACGTACATACATACGTGTGTATATGTGTGTATATATGTGTGTGTGTATATATGTATGTAAGCAAAAGAACGCATTTAATAACCGAAATAATCGTATTTATCGTATTGTTTCTTTCTTCCTCTCCCCCTCCTCCCCTTCCCCTCTTCTTCCCTCATCCCCTCCCCTTCCCCTCTTCTTCCTTCATCCCCTCCCCTTCCCCTCTTCTTCCCTCATCCCCTCCCTATCTTCTTTCTTTCTTTTCTTCCTTTTTTGAGTTATTTTAATTCAGTCGCTTCATTACCTTGTACTTTGTAAAAACCCTTGTCACTGTTGTGGTGGTGGTGGTAGTGGTGGTGGTGGCGGTAGTAGTGGAGATGGTGGTGGGGAGGTAGTGGCGGTGGTGGTAGTAGCGGTGGTGGTGTCTAATGGTAGCTTGGTGGTGATAGTGGTAGTGGTGGTGGTAGTGGTGGTAGTAGTGGTGGTGGAGGTGGTAGTGGTAGTGGTAGTGGAGGTGGTAGTGGTGGTGGTAGTAGTAGTGTTAGCAGCAGCAGTAGTAGTAGTGGTAGTGGTAGTAGTAATAGGAGGAGGAGTTAGTGTACCACAACAGGTTAGAGTTAACGTATTCAGTTATGAACCTAAATACACTCAAAGACCAAGTGGTTGTTTTAAACTGGATATAGATTAAGTCTACTACCTAAATAAGATCATCTGACTGATAAGATCACCTCCCTACTCACCACCATAGGCGCTGAGCTGGCTGGCTACCTGTAGCAGTGGAGACTTCTCGTGTCCTCGGCCCTAGGGATACCTCCCTACTCACCACCATAGGCGCTGAGCTGGCTACCTGTAGCAGTGGAGACTTCTCGTGTCCTCGGCCCTAGGGATACCTCCCTACTCACCACCATAGGCGCTGAGCTGGCTACCTGTAGCAGTGGAGACTTCTCGTGTCCTCGGCCCTAGGGCTACCTCCCTACTCACCACCATAGACGCTGAGTTGGCTACCTGTAGCAGTGGAGACTTCTCGTGTCCTCGGCCCTAGGGCTACCTCCCTACTCACCACAATAGACGCTGAGTTGGCTACCTGTAGCAGTGGAGACTTCTCGTGTCCTCGGCCCTAGGGCTACCTCCCTACTCACCACCATAGGCGCTGAGCTGGCTACCTGTAGCAGTGGAGACTTCTCGTGTCCTCGGCCCTAGGGCTACCTCCCTACTCACCACCATAGACGCTGAGTTGGCTACCTGTAGCAGTGGAGACTTCTCGTGTCCTCGGCCCTAGGGCTACCTCCCTACTCACCACAATAGACGCTAAGCTGGCCAGCCGCAGGTGTGAGCCTCGCGAGCTGGAGTGGCTTTTCCAGCGCGTCTCCCTTGCCGTCCTCCGGGGAAACGCCTTCTCTATTCTATCCACCGGGGCTGTGGGGAGGCCACCGATACACAGATTTGAACTCAGAAGACGAAGGGTCACAATAAACACTGCAATGCAATGCCCGACATTCTATAACGATGGCTGGAACAGGTAAAAGAGTAAAGGATAAAGAGAACGTTGACTTCATTGAGATTTGAACTCAGAGTTCGGTGAGCTGAAACAAATAGTGCAAGGCTACAAGTGTTACAGTCTAACGCAGGAAATTTGAAACGGGGGTCACTTCACTCTCGGGAGAGGAATTTTAGCCAAGAGCGGAATTGGAGAGGAATGTTAGTTAGGGAAAGAATGCTGTACATTGCGTATATATCAAATGAAATGCCAATATAGAGAACTATAATTGTTTCTACTTTTGGCACAATTAGCCCAGTGTATTAGTGGTACTTTATTTCATCGACCCCGTAAGGATGAAAGGCAAAGTTAACCTCGGCGAGATTTGAACTCAGAATGGCAAGGGCCGTAACTCTTTGTTGCAAAGCATGGCGTCCAACCCTCTACCGATACTGCCAATCCACCGCCCGAACTATAATCAGGAATTAACAGTTCACAAAGACGTCATTATTCAGGCTTAATCCTTGGGACTTTACAGTTATTGAGGTTTTACATGACGATTGAAAATGAGAGAAGAATTGAGGAGATCTAGAATTGTAAAGGGAGAAATATGACCTGGGTCTCCAAGAACCGCTAAAATTTGAAAAGCCTGCACATTCAAATATGGTGCTTCGGTAAATTGGAGGAAAACTTGAAGAAACCTGGGATTGCAAGGAGTGGAATGTGGCCTGGGTCACTGAGAACCACTGGAGATTATGAGTATTGAGATTTGAAAAGCTTCCTTATGATAGTTTGGTGAAAAATTAGATGGCAATTTAAAATAGGGGAGAAATTGAGGAAATTTGGGATTGCAGGGGGGGGGGTGACCTGGGACTCTGAGGATCACTGCTCCTACAGCTCTGTAAATTTGTCTGGGGGTTGTTTAACTTTAACTCGTCTGTGTGTCAG
>OZ024743.1:52560244-52567744 GCA_964016885.1 Eledone cirrhosa | reverse complement strand
ATGTAGCATCCCTCAAAGCTGGTAATAGTCCCCAGATAGCTGTGAAATGTAGCATCCCTCAAAGCTGGTAATAGTCCCCAGATAGCTGTGAAATGTAGCATCCCTCAAAGCTGGTAATAGTCCCCAGATAGCTGTGGAATGTAGCATCCCTCAAAGCTGGTAATAGTCCCCAGATAGCTGTGAAATGTTGCATCCCTCAAAGCTGGTAATAGTCCTCAGCTAGCTGTGGAATGTAGCATCCCTCAAAGCTGGTAATAGTCCCCAGATAGCTGTGAAATGTAGTATCCCTCAAAGCTGGTAATAGTCCCCAGATAGCTGTGAAATGTAGCATCCCTCAAAGCTGGTAATAGGCCCCAGTTAGCTGTGAAATGTAGTATCCCTCAAATCTGGTAATAGGCCTCAGCTAGCTGTGAAATGTAGCATCCCTCAAAGCTGGTAATAGTCCCCAGATAGCTGTGGAATGTAGCATCCCTCAAAGCTGGTAATAGTCCCCAGATAGCTGTGGAATGTAGCATCCCTCAAAGCTGGTAATAGTCCCCAGATAGCTGTGGAATGTAGCATCCCCCAAAGCTGGTAATAGTCCCCAGATAGCTGTGAAATGTAGCATCCCTCAAAGCTGGTAATAGGCCTCAGCTAGCTGTGGAATGTAGCATCCCTCAAATCTGGTAATAGTCCCCAGATAGCTGTGAAATGTAGCATCCCTCAAAGCTGGTAATAGTCCCCAGATAGCTGTGAAATGTAGCATCCCTCAAAGCTGGTAATAGTCCCCAGATAGCTGTGAAATGTTGCATCTCTCAAAGCTGGTAATAGTCCTCAGCTAGCTGTGGAATGTAGCATCCCTCAAAGCTGGTAATAGTCCCCAGATAGCTGTGAAATGTAGTATCCCTCAAAGCTGGTAATAGTCCCCAGATAGCTGTGAAATGTAGCATCCCTCAAAGCTGGTAATAGGCCTCAGCTAGCTGTGGAATGTAGCATCCCTCAAAGCTGGTAATAGTCCCCAGATAGCTGTGGAATGTAGCATCCCTCAAAGCTGGTAATAGTCCCCAGATAGCTGTGGAATGTAGCATCCCTCAAAGCTGGTAATAGTCCCCAGATAGCTGTGAAATGTAGCATCCCTCAAAGCTGGTAATAGGCCCCAGTTAGCTGTGAAATGTAGCATCCCTCAAAGCTGGTAATAGTCCCCAGATAGCTGTGAAATGTAGTATCCCTCAAAGCTGGTAATATGCCTCAGCTAGCTGTGGAATGTAGCATCCCTCAAAGCTGGTAATAGGCCCCAGTTAGCTGTGAAATGTAGCATCCCTCAAAGCTGGTAATAGTCCCCAGATAGCTGTGAAATGTAGTATCCCTCAAAGCTGGTAATAGGCCTCAGATAGCTGTGGAATGTAGCATCCCTCAAAGCTGGTAATAGGCCCCAGTTAGCTGTAAAATGTAGCATCCCTCAAAGCTGGTAATAGTCCCCAGATAGCTGTGAAATGTAGCATCCCTCAAAGCTGGTAATAGGCCCCAGTTAGCTGTGAAATGTAGCATCCCTCAAAGCTGGTAATAGTCCCCAGAGAGCTGTGAAATGTAGCATCCCTCAAAGCTGGTAATAGGCCCCAGTTAGCTGTGAAATGTAGCATCCCTCAAAGCTGGTAATAGTCCCCAGATAGCTGTGAAATGTAGCATCCCTCAAAGCTGGTAATAGGCCTCAGCTAGCTGTGGAATGTAGCATCCCTCAAAGCTGGTAATAGTCCCCAGATAGCTGTGGAATGTAGCATCCCTCAAAGCTGGTAATAGGCCCCAGTTAGCTGTGAAATGTAGCATCCCTCAAAGCTGGTAATAGTCCCCAGATAGCTGTGAAATGTAGTATCCCTCAAAGCTGGTAATAGGCCTCAGCTAGCTGTGGAATGTAGCATCCCTCAAAGCTGGTAATAGGCCCCAGTTAGCTGTAAAATGTAGCATCCCTCAAAGCTGGTAATAGGCCTCAGCTAGCTGTGGAATGTAGCATCCCTCAAAGCTGGTAATAGTCCCCAGATAGCTGTGGAATGTAGCATCCCTCAAAGCTGGTAATAGTCCCCAGATAGCTGTGAAATGTAGTATCCCTCAAAGCTGGTAATAGGCCTCAGTTAGCTGTGGAATGTAGCATCCCTCAAAGCTGGTAATAGTCCCCAGATAGCTGTGGAATGTAGCATCCCTCAAATCTGGTAATAGGCCTCAGCTAGCTGTGGAATGTAGCATCCCTCAAAGCTGGTAATAGTCCCCAGATAGCTGTGGAATGTAGCATCCCTCAAAACTGGTAATAGGCCTCAGCTAGCTGTGGAATGTAGCATCCCTCAAAGCTGGTAATAGTCCCCAGATAGCTGTGGAATGTAGCATCCCTCAAATCTGGTAATAGGCCTCAGCTAGCTGTGGAATGTAGCATCCCTCAAAGCTGGTAATAGTCCCCAGATAGCTGTGAAATGTAGCATCCCTCAAAGCAGGTAATAGGCCCCAGTTAGCTGTGAAATGTAGCATCCCTCAAAGCTGGTAATAGTCCCCAGATAGCTGTGAAATGTAGTATCCCTCAAAGCTGGTAATAGGCCTCAGCTAGCTGTGGAATGTAGCATCCCTCAAAGCTGGTAATAGGCCCCAGTTAGCTGTGAAATGTAGCATCCCTCAAAGCTGGTAATAGTCCCCAGATAGCTGTGGAATGTAGCATCCCTCAAAGCTGGTAATAGTCCCCAGATAGCTGTGAAATGTAGCATCCCTCAAAGCTGGTAATAGTCCCCAGATAGCTGTGGAATGTAGCATCCCTCAAAGCTGGTAATAGTCCCCAGATAGCTGTGAAATGTTGCATCCCTCAAAGCTGGTAATAGTCCTCAGCTAGCTGTGGAATGTAGCATCCCTCAAAGCTGGTAATAGTCCCCAGATAGCTGTGAAATGTAGCATCCCTCAAAGCTGGTAATATGCCCCAGTTAGCTGTGAAATGTAGTATCCCTCAAAGCTGGTAATAGTCCCCAGATAGCTGTGAAATGTAGCATCCCTCAAAGCTGGTAATAGTCCCCAGATAGCTGTGAAATGTAGCATCCCTCAAAGCTGGTAATATGCCCCAGTTAGCTGTGAAATGTAGTATCCCTCAAAGCTGGTAATAGTCCCCAGATAGCTGTGAAATGTAGCATCCCTCAAAGCTGGTAATAGGCCCCAGTTAGCTGTGAAATATGCCCCCACTATCCAAGGTTGGTAACAGACGCAGGCCAGATGTGAAATGTAGGCCCTACTCCACCCCAGAGCTGGTAACAGATCCAGGCAAGATATGAAATGTGGGCCTCATCAAAGCTGAGAATATACCCCAACCAGATATGAAATGTAGGCCTCATCAAAGCTGATAATATACGCCTACTAGATATGAAATGTAGGCCTCATCAAAGCTGATAATATACGCCTACTACATATGAAATGTAGGCCTCATCAAAGCTGATAATATACGCCTACTAGATATGAAATGTAGGCCTCATCAAAGCTAAGAATATGCCATGCCCTAACCAGATATGAAATGTGGACCCCCAACCAAGTTGGTAATAGGCCAGGTATGAAGTCTGCGCGCCTCTCCAGGCTGGTAATAAAAAGGCTTAAACCAGATGTGAAACATGAACGAAGAGAAATATATTTACACATAGATAGCGTGGGAGCCGGTGGGGACATCTTTGTGGTAGACTTAATCCGATGTCTGTTTTATCAGCACCACCCATGGATGGATACCTTTAGCAGAGTTTCATTCTGTTGCTATCATTCTAACCTAATCTCTAGTCTGAAGCTCACTTCTTCGCCTCCTTTCCCTTCATCTTATCTCTGAGACCTTGAAAAAAAGGTGATGGGCGTTGCCCCTCCCTCTCTGACTAAGACAACACCAAAAAACATCAACATCAAAGTATTCTCCTCTTTGTCCCCTTCTGTCCTCTTCCTCCTCCTCACCCTACTTCCACCACTGTCTTCCCCCTCAACTCCACCCCGCTATAAAATCTCCTTCCCCCTCCTCTATTATTTCCACCTCTTCTTTCCTTCAATGATTCTTTTTTTTATATTTTCTTTCTATATTCAAATGTTTTTCTCATTCAAAGATTTTCTTCTCAATCAATTCACTTTTTAACATGTATTGTCTCTCCTGTCTGTCTGTCTCTATGTCTGTCTGTCTCTCTGTCTGTCTGTCTGTCTGTCTGTCTCTATGTCTGTCTGTCTCTCTGTCTGTCTGTCTCTCCTATCTGTCTCTATGTCTGTCTGTCTCTCCTATCTTTCTCTATGTCTATCTGTCTCTATGTCTGTCTCTATGTCTGTCTCTATGTCTATCTGTCTCTCCTATCCGTCTCTATGTCTGTCTGTCTCGTCTATCTGTCTGTCTCTCCTATCTGTCTCTATGTCTGTCTGTCTCTCTCTCTCTATCTGTCTGTCTATCTCTGTTTATCTAACTATCTGTCTGTCTATCTATTTGTCTATCTGTCTGTCTATATAACTATCTGTCTGTCTGTCGATCTATCAATCTATCTGGCCTGGCAGTGCTACCGAGGAGCTCTACCAGTTCCAGACAAAATATACAGGCACGGACACCCTGGCAGAGATCCTGCAAAAAGGACCTGTCCAAGATGCGAGCAGGACATCGAAACCGTTCTGCACGCAATTGTTCAGTGCCCAGGGGTGACCGACCTGTGGAATGATGTCGAACAGCTGCTGTCGCGTGTGGGACGCATCCAGTTGTCAGCCGAGTCCATCGTGAGTATCAACCCGACGCCTTCATTTAAGAACGAAGGAGAGGCGGTTTTCCTCTGTCTGGTGGCTATGGCGAAAGAGGTAATATGGTGGACGAGGTTAAAAGGACTGAGGGAAAACTCCTTTCTCTCCGGACAACAACTCACTCCTTTCTTTAAGTATCACTTCAGAAGGAAGGTAAGAGTGGAGAGAGAGGTGTTACACCCCAGTAAATTCCTTGAAAGGTGGGTGAATGTGGCGAAAATAGCCCGAGTGAATGGGCCTTCTCTGTATATAAACCTGTAGGTTGAGGAAGATAAACAGAGGGAAGACAGGAACACCTACAAAACGTGTTCCTAGTGTTGAGGGTTGTTCTATCCACGGGGTGTAAAACAACCCCGCAGTAGCGTTACCCCCCTCCCCCCATGGGGATTTCAATTGTTTTATTTTTATATAGTTTTTTTGTTATTTATCATTGTTAAAGATTTTATGTAAAACCCCCGCCGTCACGTCTTGTAATGTCCCATTTCTGTACGCCCCTGTGGCAAATAAAGAAATCTATCTATCTATCTATCTATCTATATGTCTGTGTTGTTGAAAGAGGTTGTTTGGTGGGCACGATTGAAAGGTCTGAGGTCAGGCAACTTCCTCTCTGGCCATAGTCTGGTCTACTTCTTCCGATATCACTTCGGAAGAAGGATAAGAATAGAGAGAGAGGTGCTTGGCCACAGGCAGTTTTATGAAAGGTGGGTGATAGCGGCGAGAATGGCTCGTGTAAGTGGGCCTTCTCTGTATACCATCCTGTGAGTAAAGAAGTAAAGGAGAGGGGAGCACCTTCTCCATGTGCTCCCCGGGCAAAGGATTGCACACTTTTTCGGGGGTGTGTGCAACCCCCATCACGTCACCTCCCTTTTGAGGTTATTTTCGATTATTTTCATGTTACACCCTTTTTACTCGATTATATGTAAACTCCCCCTTTGAATTTGTCTCTTCTTTTTATGCCTTTATGGTAAATAAAGAAATATATCTATCTATATGTCTGTCTGTTTGAATATTTGTCTGTCCATCTGTCTCGTCTACTATCTTAAGTGTGTGTGGTGTTTATATGTGTGTGTCTGTGTTTGTCTCTCTATGTGTGTATGTGATTGCTTGTGTGTATGTGTGTGTGAGTCTATGTAGGTATGCGTGTGTGTGTCTATGTGTATGAGTGTGAACACTATTAGTGCATTTTATTTCCTATTATACAAACATTCATGGTGTGTATACATGTATGTGTCTGTGTGTACATATGTGTGTGTGTACATATGTGTGTGTATACATATGTGTGTGCGTATACATGTATGTGTGCAAGCATGATGTGAAGTATTAACACACACACTCACACTCACGTATTGTGTAAACTAAAACTCGGCAAGTATTTCCTACAATTCCGGTGATTAAATAAAATCTCCCACACTTTGCTATGCACCTCTTCCCTCAGCCTTTCTCTTTATATATACATATATGTGTGTGTGTGTTGATATATATGTGTGTGTGTGTGTGTGTGTTGATATATATATATATATATGTATATGTGTGTGTGGGGGAGTTGATGTATGTATATATATATATGTGTGTGTGTGTGTGTGTATATACACACCACATGCACAGTGCGGAAGTGAGTGCAACTGATTCATTCTAAGAGAACGTTGAGGATTGAAGCAGAGATGAAGGGATGAGAGGGTGACGATGATGATGATGGTGATGATGACGATGACGTTGATGATGATGATGATGATGATGCTGATGATAATGATGATAATGATGACGATAATGATGACGATGGCATTAACGAATGAGGACGATGATGTCACTATTAGTTGTTTTTTTTTACTACAGTTTACTGAAAGCCAACATCGTTTTAGATGGGGTAATACAGTACCAGGTTTAGGACAAATGAGGCCCCTTACTTGGGCCCCGAAGGAGGTAGACCCGGCAAATTTCTTTCTTTTTTTTGGGGGGGGGGGGGGGGTGATACGCACAAGGTAAATCCGGCGCTGGGTAAATAGTAGGCGTTTAAGAATATCATGGGGCCGAACATAGGAACATTAACAGAAGTATTTCTAATAAATTAGAAACCTTTTCGATAGAAAACATTTGGGAAGAGCATTGACAGAATACAAAACCAATGGTAAAGTTTTAAGATGGCGCTGAGAGAATTATGTTAGACGACATCAACGAAAGAAAACTAAAATCTTTTGGGTATAATATTATTTTTAAATAGTTTACAGTGATAGTTTTTTTGTTTTTTTGTTGTTGTTCTTTTGAAAACACAATCGCGAAAAGCAAGAATAGCTTGGATAGATAATATCAGGAATTGGACAAACTTAAAATATAGTGTACGGAGAAGGAGCAACACAATAAATATACTTGTGTGTGTGTGTGTTTCGGTGGAACTCCATTCACTTGTAGAGTGCACTGTACAGGCTTCTTTGAGTGCAAATCGGAGATCACCTTCTGTCGAGTTAAATAATAACACCATGTCGACTGGTTTTACACCCGCCAGTCGTGATACCACTTCCAATCCTGTTTATGTAAATAATTGTTTCTACTTTTGGCACAAGGCCAGCAATTACCCAGTGTATTACTGGTACTTTATTTTATCGACCCTGTAAGGATGAAAGGCAAAGTTAACCTCGGCGGGATTTGAACTCAGAATGGCAAGGGCCGTAACTCTATGCGTCAAAGCATGGCGTCCGACCCTCTATGTAAATAATGAACAGGAGAGGTTACCGTAAACACTCTTGTTGGCGCATTCCGACC
>OZ024743.1:52541150-52543650 GCA_964016885.1 Eledone cirrhosa | reverse complement strand
GTCAAATCGGACCGAGGAAACAATGTTTCCATTGGTTGTTCCAGTTGCTAATACTATCTATCGATCGCAACTCCAGGTAGAAGGAGCAACGTGAAATAAAGTGTCTTGCCCAAGGACACAACGCATCGCCCGGTCCAGGAATGGAACTCACAACCTCAAGATTGCGAATTCAATTCTCTAACCACTCAGCCACACGCCTTCACAATATATATATGTGTGTGTGTCTAAAATACCGTTGTACTTAAAACATTCAAACATGAACTGAATGAACACTCATTACGTACAGTGTCTTTTTTTCTGTTGAGAAAAATGGCAGTAACTTCGAAGTTTCCACTTGGCTACTTCATATATTTGACGTGACAAGCAGTAATATTTGTTTACGTCCTACATAAAGAGTAGTCCCGCGGCTCAGTGGTTAGACGTTCAAAGATCTGTAACGTGTTTTATAAAACCACTTTTGGCGGCAGTAAGTACAACCAGCTGTAGAGTTGTGTCTCAAAAGGTCTCATGTCAGCATGGCAAAAATAGATATAAAATACATGGTGATGGTGATGGTGGGGGTGATGACGATGGTGATGACGATGGTGATGGTGGGAGGTGATGACGATGGTGGTGATGGGGGGGGGGTGACGATGGTGATGGTGGGAGGTGATGACGATGGTGATTGGGGTGGTGATGACAATGATGATGGTAGCAATGATGATGATAGTGATGACAACAATGCCGATGATGATGATGGTGATGGTGATAATAGTGATGGTGGTGATGGTGATAGTGGTGATGGTGATAGTGGTGATGGTGGTGATAGTGATGGTGGTGATGGTGATGGTGATAGTGGTGATGATGATGGTGATGGTGATAATAGTGATGGTGGTGATGGTGATGGTGGTGATAGTGGTGATGATGGTGGTGATAGTGATGGTGGTGATAGTGATGGTGATGGTGATGGTGGTGATGGTGATAGTGATGATGATGGTGGTGATAGTGATGATGATTGTGATGATGGTGATGATGGTGATGGTGATAGTGATAGTGATGATGATGGTGGTGATAGTGATGGTGATGGTGGTGATGGTGATAGTGATGATGATGGTGGTGATAGTGATGGTGATGGTGGTGATGGTGATGGTGATGGTGGTGATAGTGATAGTGATGATGATGGTGGTGATAGTGATGATGATGGTGGTGATAGTGATAGTGATGATGGTGATGGTGATGGTGATGGTGGTGATAGTGATAATGATGACAACAATGCCGATGATGATGATATCTAAATTGCTGATGTTCTGTAATTATTAGTCAGGTTAGTTGACATGAAAATAGTTTAAATATCAACACATCATTGTTGAGGGGGGTGGGGCCAACAGACAGGTGTCTCCCCACCCTCAGTCTACCTTTGCTAGCCCCTCATCTTTCACTTCTGTCTACCACTCTCAAGCCACCCCACCTACCACCTCAACACTTTTATCTATTGTATGGAAACACCTCCTCCTCCTTCATATACTGAGACCTCAACCACATTACATCTCATGATCACACACACATAGACACACACACACACACACAGGCATAGGCATAGACAGACATACACTTACACACATAGACATAGATAGACATACACACGCACACACATAGACACACACAGACACACTCACACACACCAGGTTATGGCTTAGATACAAAAGATATATATATATATATATATATATATATATATATATATATATATATATATATATATATATACGCACCACACACACAGAGACACACTCACACACACACTTACTCACACAGACACACACCAGGTTATGGTTTAGATACAAAAGATATATACGCATCACTTGTCGGTTGTTATTTCATTGTACACATAATTGTGGGTTAATACGAAACCTTTTTCTGTGAATGTATTTACACTTCTTAAGGAAAACCTAAGGTGGACATAGCTATTCTTTTTTGTAATTAGCAACCTTAGATGTAAAAACTATGAAGTATTTACATTCCACACTTTTTTTATTCACAGCGAAGTCCTCTATTTAAAAAAAACACAACTAAAATGGTAGCATAAATTTACTTTAAAGTCCTCCCATATATACTGTGTTCCAGCATAAATTTACTTTAACCCTTTAGTATTTACATTACTCTATATTTACTATTGTATTTTTATGGTAAATGCTTTCTCATATAATATTGAATCTATGAGATTTTGATATTATTCATGTTGAGAACAATACCATAACATCAGTATGAGTGGCAAGTTACGGCCAGTTTGAACCGAAAGAGGTGAGAGAATTCTGGTCAGATACAGCTGGTTTAAATGCAAAAGGGTTAAAGTCTTCCCCTATATACTGTGTTTTAGCATAAATTACTTTAAAGTCTTCCCCTATATACTGTGTTTTAGCATACATTACTTTAAAGTCTTCCCCTATATACTGTGTTTTAGCATAAATTACTTTAAAGTCTTCCCCTATATAATGTGTTTTAGCATACATTACTTTAAAGT
>OZ024743.1:52511150-52533650 GCA_964016885.1 Eledone cirrhosa | reverse complement strand
ACACTGGGTAATTGCTGGCCTTGTGCCAAAAAGTAGAAACAATTATTGGTATTTTATACATGTGGTGCTATGATCAGGCACAAGTTCAGATCATTAGAGAAACGAGACTCTCCGCACCGACAGTTATAGACTGGTGCCATTTTATTAGAGAAATTTGTGAGCAGTATTTGGAGGCAAATCCTCAACAACTTGGGGACTTCGATGACAATGGTGAGTCGATCATTGTAGAGATCGACGAATCGAAATACTTCCATAGAAAGTATCATCGTGGCCAGTGGAGACAAGGCCACTGGGTCTTCGGCGCTGTTGAACGCCATTCTGGACACTGCTGTTTTGTAGAAGTCCCAGATCGAAGCCGTGAGACTCTCGTCCCCATTATTCAGCAGTGGATTTTGCCAGGCAGCCGCATCATCTCCGATGGTTGGGCTTCCTATTCGGAAATTGAAGAAATTGAAGGTGGTATTTACCTCCATGATGTTGTGGTGCACCAACGGAACTTTGTCGATCCTGCAGACCCTGATGTGCACACACAACTCATAGAGAACACGTGGAGCCGTGCGAAGAAGAAGTTTCGTCGCCAGCATGGGACCAACAATGCTTTATTCCCCTCATATCTAGCTGAATTTCTTTGGCGGCAGAGAGTTAGTGCCAACAAGTTTGGCGAAATGCTAAACTGTATTGGAGCGATTTACAAGGTGAGGTGTAGTAAAGATTTTAATAAGGTTGGTAAATTTAAATTTATATGCAACAAACGTTTAAATATGTCATTTTTTAAAATGTAGTTTCATTTTCATGACGTTGAAAATGAAAATAAATTTACTTTCATTCTTCAGACCGTTAAAAGTCAAGTATGCCATATATATATATATATATATATATATATATATATATATATATATATATATATATATATATATATATATATTAAAATAACAGATTAAAGTTTAAGCAAAGAATCGCTGCTTTCACCCTTTAATCTGTTATTTTAATAAATATTTGTTCTAGGGTTCTTATATATTTTATATATATTTATCCTTATCGAGCCCTCTTTGGATTTTAGTCTTCACATTTATTATTATTACTATATATATATAATATAAGAAACCACTATGTATATATATATATATATATATAATATAAGAAACCACTATATATATATGTATATATCTGTGATGTTGACAGAATATTATGTAGATACACACAAACACACGCTCGCACGCACACAAACACATACATACACACACACGCGCTCACACACACACACACACACACACAAACATATAACTCTCCACCATCAGTATTACCAGCAGCAGCTATGACAACGTCTTGAAATCAGAAACATAACTCGTGAGAGGTGATCTAAGAATCATTGATTGAGTTTTTCTTTTAATAACTTGTTCATTAAAAGCGACTTCCTAAAGCAAATATCGAACTGTGGAGTAATTACCGTTTTCTCTCATATCCACCCCAAAATCAGTGATTAACAAAGGGCATGTTAATTAAAAAATATACAACCCAGCCAAAATCTATAATTAGACTGTAATGTAAGAGTGGTATGGGAGCCGTGTCTTGTGTAGTCATACTGTGAGCTATATGGTGTGTACCACAAAATGTATGGTGTAGAGTTTGGTGTAGTGTTGACGGTGACACAAGAGAATTTTGTTAAGAGGAAACTCTAGAAAGAAAATTTATCCAATTTTATTTTAATTATAATTTCATCACCATTATTGGCAGTATTGGTAGAGGGTCGGACGCCATGCTTTGACGCATAGAGTTACGGCCCTTTCCATTCTGAGTTCAAATCCTGCCAAAGTTAACTTTGCCTTTTATCCTTACGGGGTCGATAAAATAAAGTACCAGTAATACACTGGGATTGGTTTAATCGACTTTTCTCTTTCCTCCAAATTGCTGACCTTGTACCTAAATCAGAAACCATCATTATATAATCATTTAACGTTTTCCATGAGTTGGACGGCTGGTCACAGAAGAAGTCAGTTACTGTCCTCCCAGACCGACAGAGGACCACATCATCCTTATATATGCTCCAGTTTTGGCATGATCTTTACAGCCGGGTGCTCTTCCTATCACGAACCACTTTACAGAGTGTACAGGATTCGTTATTCGTGGAACTAGAGAAATTCCTATTATCCTTAACGTGACTGAAGGATCTTCTAAACCCTTACTTTTACGAATTAATTCAGAAAAGAGGCAATGCTCGTGACCTGAATAAAGAAGCGTGGACCTTGTCCCTCCCTTCCTAATCAAGCAGTGAAACAAATTGTAGCCTAAAATAGAAATTACATTTATAGTTTTTTTCTTTTATATTTCTGGGAACGCATACTTTTTTTTTCTCGCCAAAATACTGTATTAATTTACAGAATTCCTCAAAATTAATTACTTTCTCATCAATAAATTTTGCAATGTCGGTTACAATGCTTGGGGCTTTACACTCAGAGTCGAAATAACTTTGTATGGAGACCCCTGACTGTTATCGGAGCCCTCACCTATTATTTGTGTCCTTTTATATAACGTGGAGCCTCTGGCTACAGCTCAGTCAGACACAACCCCACAAAACCCACCACATCATACAATATTATTAATCGTTGGTGTTTTTTGCTGAATTAAAAAGAAAAGAATTCCACTGTTTCGAATTCTTAAAATAAAAATAAAACAGAATTTACTGTGGAGGAAACTTTTTATAAGAAATGTCAGAAAACGTTTCACAACCTGTCAACCTCTTTTCAGATGAAGTCCTATACAACAACCTAGGTGAAAACCTGTGGCCTATAACTTAGAACATATATACTTTTCAGATGAAGTCCTATACAACAACCTAGGTGAAAACCTGTGGCCTAAAACTTAGAACATATATACATACATGATGATGGCTGCCCCCTCGTTATCGAGTATGACCATTGCACGATATAACATTATTAATAATTATTAATTGATGCTATCGTGCAATGCCTGTGCGTGAAGATTATTCTTAAAGTGAGGAAACACTGTGCACTGAGTCAATCCCACTCTCTGAGCGACAGTTGCTATAACCCGAAGAAAAGATCAACATCATCGGTAAATACTGAGCCGTAAGTTTTATGTCGGTGGATTAATCTTGTATTGTGGCACTGACTGAACATTTTATTAAAACTCTTGTATATTATTTATGGTATTATATGGGGCCCTTTAAATATTGTGAAGGCCTCTAGTTACTGCTCACTCATTACCACCTCTTAATCCCCACTAAGTACCTCATAAATGTGAAGTGAACTTTGGTTGTGCTCGCATCCATTCTGAAATGTAGAGCTAGAGAAAAACCCCACCCACTCCACAGAAGGGAGTCACTGTCAAATGTGATGACCGGATGTTAAAGAGTTCAGCTTTGAATAAATCCTAACTAGTACGTGACTCTTGAGTGACGGAGATATTCACATGAACGGTGGGGTGGTCATTGCTAGGGAGATAGCGGAGATAGTCACATGAACGGTGGGGTGGTCATTGCTAGGGAGATGGGTAGGAAGGCAGGTGGGTGGGTGGGTTAAATAGACAGATAGATAAATAGGATTATTCTAAGTTAGAGTGAAGACTAAAGGGGTTTGTGGTGGGAGCAGACGATAGGTGAAAGGTTTGTGGTGGGAGCAGACGATAGGTGAAAGGTTTGTGGTGGGAGCAGACGATAGGTTAAAGGAATGAATTATGACAAGTTGAATGAAGATAGGGAAAGAACTGAGAGAAAGTAGTGAGAACTGTTGTGGTGGTAGTGGTGGTGGTAGTAGTAGTAGTGCCAGTAGTAGTAGTAATGGGGTGATAGTGGAAAAGAAGCAAGCTGAGGCTGTGATATTTGGCGACTGATATATTTCGCTTCGTCAACTTTGAAGAAAGATTCGGCCCTAAACTAACTATGTGAAGGGCAAAAAGAAATGGGGACAGAGCAAACCATTGTGGTTAAGCACAGGGCCTCGTTGGCCGGGAGGGGGACATCTTTCTGCCAAAAAACATTTTTCCGATGAATTTTTTAAATGTTTGGGGGCTCTTAGCTGGTACAGGACCTCATCTGTCCTAAATCCGACACTGTAGACTCTACACACAATATAGCAAGAACATTGTCGCAAAAAAACAGACAGTTATACCCGTTACATCAACCATTCCTAAATAGTGATCACTGACACAAAACTGACAATATCGGGGTTTTAGTCATCATCCGCTCCTCTGTGGTAGTCCAGAAATTGAGGACACTTGGGATCACAGTAGTTAGTGGAGGAAAACGGCAGTCTAGGGACCGAGGACATAAGAGGTCTCTCTGGTGGAAAGAAACGGCAGTCTAGGGACCGAGGACACATGAGGTCTCTCTGGTGGAAGGAAACGGCAGACTAGGGACCGAGAATACTGAAGACTTCAGTGGAGACCACCGACACAGAAGTGAGTCAGTTATTACCTATAGTTTAGTTCCTAAACTATGTAAATCCTCTTATCTTCACGATTCACAAACATTGGCTTTTACTGAGAAAGTTCCCTATTTTCCTCTTTACTACCTTCACACTACCCCTCCCCTGCCTCACACATACAAGAAAGACAGAATTACTGTAAACACTCTTGTGGTGTTGTATGTCTACTTATCATAATATATGTATACGTAGGTCTACAACCACAAACACCAACAATAACAACAACAGTCACAGCTGTCATTCTACATCGGGATAAAGATGATAAATTGATGACAAAGGACCTTTTAAGTGTAGGATAGTAAAAGGTGGATAGGAAAAAATGTTCGGTCATCTGGTACAGTGCCTGAATGACCTCCAGGCTATAGGAGATGCTTGTGGTGGGAGTGGTGATGGGGGGTCATGAACGTGGGGTGCTCGTCCTACACCAGAAACCTAAATATTATATATTCTATCTTTTTTAACACCAAACTTGTTGACGCCGAAATTCCACGGTTAAATATGTCAATTTAAGTATTTCATAAGTATATATATATATATATATATATATATACATATATATATATATATATATATATATATACATATATATATATATATATATATAAGTATGTATGTATACGTACACGCATATATGTATACAGACGTACAGTAGTATGTATATATATACATACATGCACACATATATATATGCACGTATTGGTTTACCGAACATTTATTATGCTCGGTTTGTTTGTAAACAAACAAACAGCCCGAATTACGCCGTAGTCAAAACCAAGCCATACAATACCAAAAACAACGAAAGAACTAATATATATATATATATATATAAATCAGGATGGATTCAGTTTGAAACTGGTTAGACCATACCTCACTTGGTGTAGTAGAGTATGGTTATATTATAATGAGTCGGGACCCCCAACAGCTAGTTCCAGTCTAGAACTAGCTGTTGAAGCGACAAGAACTCAGTTCAAGGAAACAACTCAACAGAGGTATAAAAAGTCTTATTAGTTTCACGCTTTATAATATACACAATAAGAGATTACTGAAACTTCTAAAATGGAATATTTTACTCATTTATAATTTGATAATAAACAATATATTTTTAAACAGTGTAAGCTTAAAAAAGAAAATGTCTACGCCACCATCACTGTGCCCCCCACCCACCCATAAAGAAGTGAAATTTTTAAATAAAATTTAATTTTGTCTCGTTTTATCGCACAAACACTCTTACCCTCGCCTTTTCCCAGCCTGACCGACAATTTACACCACATGTAATCCATTATTAGTACTTTGATATAATAGATATGTTACATATTAAGGGGAGAGCGGGAATGAGACGAGAAATATGGCGAAGATGAAATTATGTGTTATGACAATAAGAAGGTTGGAACAAATGATCTGAAGTGTCATGGTGGGGCAGGGAACCACTGCTCTACGTGGGGGCAGGGAACCACTGCTCTACGTGGGGGGAAAGGAACCATTTCTCTACGTGGGGGCAGGGAACCACTGGTCTACGTGGGGGAAGAGAACCACTGTTCTACGTGGGGGCAGGGAACCATTGCTCTACGTGGTTGCTGAACCAAATAGAAATAAATAACAGTGAAATCACTCCCCGCCGTCTTAAAGAACTTGTTAGATAATATATTCCGCAGAGTATTGTCTTCTGGAAGTCGAAACAGCAGTGTGCTCAAGAAGAGGGATAAAGACATGTTAAAAAAGACCATGAAAACATATAACACCAACTCCCAGCAATAGACCTGCCTGGCTGCTGACCACAATGCTTGGTGCTGCACCATCCAGCAGGCCACCAGCACATTCAAGGTAAACTGTCATGTAAGCCAGGAGAAGAGAGCTTGGTGGAAGGGCTGGGATCAGGACGGAACAAAACAAAACAAAGGCATTTCCATGCGGTCGCTGGGGATCTGCTGATCTCAGATCAGCCAGACCAGACTGGGAGGACAGAGTGGACCCGACTTTTAATTTAATGTATTTTCGTATCGAAGTCATCGCCATCATCATCATCATCGTCATGATCACATAAGTCTTAAAAAGACGGGATGGTCACGACTGGAATGCCTTTAATCAGGGTTGACTTGGGCAACTACGACTAATACACGACTACATTATACCTTCACAAACTGTCAAACAGTATCAATACTGTTCTAATAATCACTACCACTGCCCAATACTATGTACATCCTCCACAGCAAGACTACCACCGCTGTCACCATTCCCGTTGGCACCACTGTCACTGACCCCTCTAACACCACCCCACTGTCACTGACCCCTCTAACGCCCCCCCCCCCCCCCTGTCACTGACCCCTCTAACGCCACCACTCCGCACTCACTGACCCCTCAAACGCCACTACCCTCCCTGTCACTGACCCCTCTAACACCACCACCCCACACTCACTGACCCCTCTACCACCACCACCACCACCGTCACTGACCCTCTAACGCCACTACCACCCCACTGTCACTGACCCCTCTAACGTCACTACCACCCAACTGTCACTGACCCCTCTACCTCCACCACCACTGTCACTGACCTCTCTAACACCACCCCACTGTCACTGACCCTCTACCCCCCCCCCCCCCCACCACCCTCACACTCAAGTCTTCGGCACCAATATGGAAAGCACTACACATACAGAAGTCTTCTAAGTGAAAACTGTCTGACACACATGTACACACACGGATACCCTTTACCCTAACACCCCTAGCTGTCACCCACATACCCACGTCACTACTAGAACAATTTGTTGTACCCAGAGCACAACCCTCCTCACCCACTTCCTACCTCACTCTCAAATCTAGGAAGACATTTTCTATTATCCTTTCAGTTCAAGAGTCGTGTCAAAAACTTTTAATGGTCATCGAATCAACTTGAATTAATATTTATATATATATATATACAGGATGTCCCCAAAAATGTATACACACTTTGATTACCTGTACAGGCAAGTATGTATATATTTTGGGGGGACACCCTCTATAAATATATATATATATATATATATATATATATATATATGTAGTAGACTTTGTTCCTGCTTACTTTATATATATATATACTAGCCGAATTACCCGCGCCTTGCTGCGTTTCACACATTTTTTTAGATTATGATTGATTTTAAATCAGTGATATAATTTATGGAGAAAAACTCTGCATTTCAATATTACTCAATGTAAAATGTAATGCATGAAAAATTGGAAAACATTATTTTTTGTAATATATCAAATCAAAATTACATTATTAAATCTTATTCTTTTGTTTCTTGTAAATAATTTTTTCAAAATATCAATTCAAAACTTGATCATTTCATTTTTGTGTAAAGCATTATTTCAAAAGGGCGGTGAATTGGCAGTATCGGTAGAGGGTCGGACATGCTTTCCAGCATAGTTATGTCCCTTTACGATCTGAGTTCAAATCCCGCCGAGGTTAACTTTGCCTTTCATCCTTACGGGGTCGATAAAATAAAGTGCCAGTAATATACTGGAATAATTGCTGGCCTTGTGCCAAAAGTAGAAACAATTATTTTCAAATTACAAATTCAAAGTTTAATTATTTATTTTTTAACATAATAAATACATGAAAATATATTTCATACTTTGTCCTAATGAAGAACTTCAGGGTAAACAACATTTCTTGTCTTTCTTTGATTGGCTAAAATGTAGAGATTTTTTGAAGTTCCAGTCCTTGAAATAGCCACATAAAACATGCCATAACTGAAACATGGATTTATCAGATCTATACCAATAGTTTTGAAAGTTTGACCTTGACTCTTATTGATGCTCATAGCAAAACAAGGCCTCACTGGGAACTGCAGCCTCGCTATCACTTTGTATAAGTGGAATCATCGGAATGAGAAGAGCTTGGCCTTTGTAAGCCCCGAATATAATGGTTGCTTCAATCAAGTTCTCATGCAATCTTGTTACAACACATCTTGTTCCATTTATTGGCCAACATTTTCACTATGGGGGGGGGGGGGGGTTAACCCCCATTAAGGTGTCTTAATATTATTGAAATCTTCCGAAATTTTGTGAATAGGCATCATATCTTGTCATTTACCTATGGTTTAAATTTCATATAAATCGAAGGGAAAACATTTTCAGCGGGGGTTTGTGCGCCCGGGGAACTATTTGATTAAAATGAAATATACTTATCCAAGTACCCTGGGCAATGTAGTTTCAGAATATATATGGTTATGGGGGTCTATCTCCAAAACCATTGGAGAAGTTCGTGAACAAACAAACAAGCAGGAACTATAACTTTATATATATATACTAGCAGAATGGCCCGGCGTTGCTCGGGATTTGCTCTAGGGTTCTTATATATTTGATATATATTTATTCTTACCGAGCCTCGTGAAATAAATACGTTTGTTTATATTTTGTTATTGTGTATGCAAAAATATCTGTACACGAATATATATATATATTAAAATAACAGATTAAAGTTTAAGCAAAGAATCGCTGCTTTCACCCTTAACGAGATCTTCTACCTAAAAGCAGTATGAAGTACACTAAGACTAACTGATGTAATCGTTGGCCTTGTTTGTTTATATTTTATTTTTGTTGTATGCAAAAATATCTGTACACCAATATCTATATTAAAATAACATATTAATATTTAAGCAAAGAATCGCTGCTTTCAACCTTAACGGGATCTTCTGAAACTAAAAAAATCAATCTGTGAACGCAGATGTAAATATTTCAAAAAACGTTGCAACCGAAGGAAAATAGGAAGACGACACATTGGTTCGTGAAGACGTTCCCTGGCATAAGAATATATATACATACACGCACTATATATACATATATACACACACACACTGATTTCGTCATAATGACGTAAGGAAGACAGTCAGGCATACAGACAGATATTATAAAAGCGCGACGTCATATCTATGTATCTATCTAAAAAGAGAAAGACTAAGAGAGAGAGAAAGAGATCGCTAAATCGCCTAATGCGATCCCGAGCGCATTGAAAATTTGAAATTATTTTTGCTCAGAATACTCAATAGGACCATAAGTATTACATGTGTAAAGTTTGAAAAGAATCGGTTGGGTGGTTCTCGAGTTTTAGTGATTGTACAGACAGACATTCTCTGTTTTAGTTAGAGAGAGAGAGAGAGTCTTGTTACTCTGGAGTTTCACCTTTTTATCACAAGGTCATCTGACTGGCAGGGATTCTGGTCTGATGACCCTGTGATAAACAGGCGAAACTCCAGAGTAACAAGACTCATTATTTAACCTTAATAAAAAGAATATATATATAGATAGATAGATTGTTGACAAAGCTGTTGACTTAGGAAGCATTAGGAAAAATTGAAATGTGTGCGTACTTTACGTGATTTCCTTAGCTATTATTTATAGTGATCGACTTTGTTTGGGCCACATTTCAAATATATATGTGTGTGTGTGTGTGTCCAAAAAGGCTCTTCCTACTATATCAAGCGTTAAACAAGTATATCGTGTCGTTCTACAAAGTTGTTTTTACCTGTTGAGTCTTTATATATATATATATATATATATATTATGTGTGTGTATGTATATATATATAGAGAGAGAGAGAGAGAGTGTGAATTAACAGTTTAGACTAGTAAGTTTAGTTCAGCTAAGTACTCGATACTTGGTAAAGTAGAGTGTATGTTATGTGATGATATATATTAGTTGAAGAACCACGAAGCATGGTGTCCGATGCTCCACAGATCCATAATTATAATAGGGGACTTAAACGTCAGTTAGAGAAGTTACTATACTTTTTATTTTATTGAGAGGCAACTTTTAACCCTTTGGCATTTAAACCGGCCATATCTGGCCGATTTCTCTCATCTCTTTCTGTTGAAACAGGCCGTAACTGGCCACTCATACTGATGTTAAGGTGTTGTTCTCAAACTAAATAATATCAAAATCTCATAGACTCGATATTATGTGGGGCAATCATGTGAGATAAAGCCTTTATGTGAAAATACAATAGTATATATAGAGTAATGTAAACGTTATGTGAGATATTATGTGAGGTAAAGCCTTTACTGTGAAAATACAATAGTGTATATAGAGTAATGTAAATGTTATGTGAGATATTATGTAAGGTAAAGCCTTTACTGTGAAAATACAATAGTATATATAGAGTAATGTAAATGTTATGTGAGATATTATGTAAGGTAAAGCCTTTACAGTGAAAATACAATAGTAAATATAGAGTAATGTAAGTGGTAAAGGGTTAAGGGACTAGCACGGTTTCAGTTAGTGATGAAATCGTCAGTAGTAGTAGTGTAGTAGGCTTTCTGACGATTTCTGGAACATATCCTGTGAATGTCACCTCAGCTAAAACGAAGAGATTTCGTAATGTTATTTATGTATATATTTAAAACATATTTGTTATGTTATTCTACTGTAAATTTATGTATATGCTTTGTATAATTCACTTGTTATTTGCACGATTAACATAATTAATAAGGCATATTTTCTAGGAATAAAATTCAACCATTCATTATTAAAAAGAAAAAGAAAAAAGTAAATGTAATCAAATCATATACCTAGTGTACCTAATATACCCTCCCCGGACAATATATATACACGACTACATTTAAAAACAAAACTATCCTTGGTGGTGAAAAGATTGGTAACTTTGGCTTTAACTCACTTGGACATCTACAACTGTTGTATTTATATATTTGTCTTTCCTCATCTGGAACACAAAAGACCCAGGCTTCGTTACCTGACAAGCTAGGGATTGACAGATGTCGAAGTATTGGCTGCTCTCCGATGGGTTTGATTTAAACCTGTAACGATGGGGGAGGGACGTAAGAAGGTTTGGTTGCCCATCCGATGGGGGTGGAGGTATGAGGGCTTGGTTACCCGCAGGGGTGAGCCTTGCCACTTAGAAATGGCTATTTCAATGTGTCCTTTTTCCCATCCTCAACTCTGTTTCCATTCTGTCCGCTGGGACTACGAGGCGACTGGCCCTTGGGGTTCTACACGCCGGGGAGCACTGCTCTACATCGCCCAGGTCCATATCATCGGGGTAGCGATGTACTCTTTGTTCATTTGGCGTTTAGTTAAACTCTTCGTACACACACACACACACACACACTTATATATATAGTGAAATAATCACAAGGGTGATTGGTTACTCCTTCATTACGTTTATTGGTTGGTGACGCGCGTTTCGCCACTGATCAGCTCAAGGTTGGATCTGTGTCGATCTAACCCGACTCTGTAAACCGCGGCTCGTCAGACCCCTTACAATGGTAATGGAAACCTACAGTAACTCCAAGTTACACTCCCTGGATATATATATATATAGTGTCAACTTATTTAGTTGACTGGGATAAGCTATTACGTTAGTAAGTACAGCTGTCTCTCACATGTGTTCCCAGTTGGTGAAGCAACTATTACAGTATGTGCAGCTGTAGGTCAGATGTTTAATTGACTGTTCTACCATTTATGTCAGAGTTGGCCTTATTTTTCTCTCGCATATCTTTCTTCTCAATCTCCTCTCTCTCTCTCTCTCTCTCTACATGTATTTGTAGATATCAATATATATATATGTGGGATGGGGGATGCAATATATATAGGAAAATATATAGATGCAATATATATATATATATATATATATATATATATATATATATAGCTCTGCCGTCGGAGTCCTGAACATTTTCCTATTACCCACTCTACAACCGAAAGTATCGAGTACGCTGGTGCGTTATGGTCCACCTGCTTCCTTACCACACTTCCTTCGTTATATATATATATATATATATATGCATTTGCAAAATTCTTGATGTGAGATGGCGTGTTGAAACCGATTTTATTATAGTTGTATAAACAACATTTCTAGTTTTGCAGTTTAGCTGTTTCTATCGGTGCCTGGGGTTTTCCTAATGGGGTATACCCTACTGATCCGGTATTTTATGGGCGCTCCAGGCTTTTCTACTACTTTAAACCTTAGGTTCATGTTTGTCTACTGCTCTTCTAAAACTATAGACTTGTTCGCCTTTAGGAATAGCATTGACGAACATGACACTGATACTTGTGGCTGCCATACCATGAGTTGGTCTTCCCTATCTTCTTAGTTCTTTTAATGCTATTCCATGATTTGCTCCTGTATAGAGGCAAATCCCATTTGTATCATTCTCCATAATGGTTTCGAATTTAGCCATGTCTCCTTTGAACACCCGATTTTGTCTCTTTTGTTGTAACCATAACCAGAGAACTGTATGTGGTGGATTAAGTGCTGTACGTGTCCCTTTAACTCTGTGGGATCGCACATACGGAACACATTTCTCATCACCCGTATCGCGTCCTCTATCAAGATACTGATCTTAGCACTATTTGAGATTGCCGAGCTCTGGTGGATCAGGTACTTAGAGGCCAGGAGTTTAGTATAATGTAAATAGAGGATTTGGACCTTATCATTCAAAGCCAGCATGGAAAAGCAGGCTTAAATACATTGATATATATACAGTATACATATATATATATATATATATTTGGTGTGGGATGCTTAAGGCGTCCGTATGCGGTAGGCCGTTTGAGCACTCGATGCTCTTACAGAGCAGACTATAATATCATATAAGAAACGGAGAATCAGTGGTCCGACGAATTAGAATTTATTAGACATATTACAATACGTCTCAATCTTTCGAAACTCTGCTTCGTAGAATCGAGACGTGTCTGAGGAACTTGCGATTTCAGAGTCAGGTTCGATCATTGCATCGATCGTGTCTCGAGCTGGTCGCCAGAGAAACGATTGTAATATGTCTAATACATTTTAATTCGTCGCAACACTGATTCTCCGTTTCTTATGTGTGTGTGTGTGTGTGTGTGTGTGTGCAATCGACTACACTCCTGGTGGTGGTGATATACCATGACACATCTTATAACTCTTTGCGTGTGTATGTGTGAGTAATACTGGATATTCTTTATGTAATATATACACACCCACACACACACACATTAGTGTATATTCAACTCTGTCATGTTTTATGTTTTAAACAAACTACATATCCCTCTATATATATGTACGTATGTCAGTGTGTGCGTGTGCGTGTGTGTGTGTGTGTGTGTGTGATACTAGACATTGTTTAATAGCTATTCCTAACCAGAAACTGTGTAATATTCAACTTGAAAAGGCCCGTCTCCCCACACTCAGTGGTTGTGATACAGGGGATGACTGGGTTCTGACACAGGGGATGTCTGGGTTGTGAAACACGGGGAATGTCTGGGTTGTGACACAGGGGATGACTGGGTTGTGAAACACGGGGGATGTCTGGGTTGTGAAACACGGGGAATGTCTGGGTTGTGACACACAGGGAATATCCGAGTTGTGAAACACAGGGAATGTCTGGGTTGTGACACACAGGGAATGTCTGGGTTGTGACACACAGGGAATATCTGGGTTGTGAAACACAGGGAATGTCTGGGTTGTGAAACACAGGGAATGTCTGGGTTGTGAAACACAGGGAATGACTGGGTTGTGACACAGGGGATGACTGGGCTGTGAAACATAGGGGATGTCTGGGTTCTAGCAGAGATATTTAGTTCATAATTAGTTTAGTTTTAATGAGTGTATTAATTACGAGTTTGGAATTCGATGATCTTATCAATTAGATGTATTGGCTTTGTTTTCAGAGTGTATTATTTAGGAAGAGGCTATGTAGCCAGTCCCGGTAAAATAGACTCCCAGGCTATGTAGCTGGTAAGTGTGTCAGACACCATGTATTGCAAGCCGAGTTAAGACAATTTGAAATCTTTTTCGCCATCAATTGTTAAAAAACAAGTTAAAATCATTTAGTTTTCTATTTGGTACAGTTTAGTTACATACACATCTAGTTTAGTTACATACACATCTACAGGTAAATACATTAACAGAAGGAAGGAGTTGTGGAACATTATAACGATGTGTGTTGCGTCCCTTTGGGGTTTACCGGCTACATAGCCTATTCGTATTATTAACATATATCTACGTTTAGATTTATGCATGGTCCTACATGCTTATTTACATATATATTATCCACCATGTAACGTATTGTCTCCACGTTGATTTGCAGATTAGTATTTACAACATAGGGTTTTTGTAAATTCATTGAGTTGGTAGATTGCAGCGAAGCTGGACAAAATCTAATTGCCTGGCTCGTTATAATTAATATAAATTTATATCAGTAACGTGTTTTGATAAAAAAAAAAAATGCTATGGTAAGCAAATAAAATGCTATATATTTGAGGGACAGTAGCTTCACACGATGATACCATCTCTTTCAAAACAGAATCTAACAGATTTGAAAAAAAACAGCTCATACCATTATTAATTTATTATATTATTCCAAAATGTTAACGTCATTATTACTAAACTGTGATAATGAGTAAGCAGTCTAGTAGTCTACGAAACTGAGAAACAGTAAAAGAAATTTGAAAATTTAATAAAGAATATTTTTTTATCAAGTAAGGAATGTTTGCCTTGCAGTATACATTATAAACAATATTTGGTTAAATGAAAAAACAATGTTGTCTTTGTTTTATCATACACACACATCATACCAGCAGAAAGATTTATTTTTCTGTTGCATAATCCAGCATTTTGAAATGGTACTCTCAATTAAGTCGTGCGAAACCATTTTGCTGGTTTGAGAGCTGATGAGTGTGAAGATGTGTGTGTGTGTAAACTGGTCTTGTACATCGCCTTTCTTTATTTCCTCTTCCGGTCACTTTTGTGTGACAACACACCTCTTCTTGTCCTCCTCCTCTTTCAATCTTTTCTATATTTCATCTGTCACCCACCTTGTGGACTGTCTCTCTGTTGACCACTGGCCACTGGTCTTTGTCCTCTAAGACATATATCATCTGCCTGTCACCCACTTTGTGGAATGTCTCTCTGTTGATCACTGGCCACTGGTCTCTGTCCTCCGTTGACCACTGGCTGCTGGTCTCTGTCCTCTGAGGCATTTTTACCCATCACTGTCTTTGACAGCATTTAGCTGTTTCAACGGTTGTTCTAGCGATGAGTTGACTCATTTTTATATGAATTCAAATATTTGGTTGATTTACGGGGCATTCTGGAAATTCAAAAATATGTTTGCATTCTTTAGTAGGCACCACACTACTGATAACTATAAATAATTGTTTCTAATTTAGGCACACGGCCAGTAATTTAGGGGAAGGGAAAAGTTGATTATATCGACCTCGAAAGGATGACAGACAATGTTGACCTCGGCGGAAATTGAACTCAGAACGTAAAGACCCCGAACAAATACTGCTACGCTTAGCCCGACGCCCTAACGACTCTGCCAACCTAAATAATAGTTGATTAAGCCAGGTAAAGAGATATCTGGCGCTGTCATTTGTACACCTACAGCGGTAATTTACCCGACTTATTCAACTATTATTTATTGTTATGTATGGTGGCGGCTACCTAAATTTAACAGCGGGTTTAAAGTTGTGAGACAACGGGAGAAGGTGAAGCACGGTCTATTATGTAAAGGGGTTGTGGTTGTTGCAGATAATAGCTTTGGTGGTTTTATTTTATAGAAACTATGTAATATAACAGCTACAGCTTGATAATGTCTGTCTTCTCCATTTGGTGTTGCAGCGGAAGGTGGACGGCCCACGTTTGGTTTACTGATTTTAGAGGGTGAGTGAGGTTTGGCAAGAGTCATGCGTGTAGGTTGGTGTTTGGTGAGGGTTTGTGGACTGATTGGAGCAATAACGATCTTATTTACTATATATATATATATATTTTACTATATATATATATATATATATATAAATATTACTATATATATATATATATTTTACTATATATATATATATATATAAATATTACTATATATATATATATAAATATTACTATATATATATATAAATATTACTATATATATAAATATTACTATATATATAATTGTTTCTTCTTTTGGCACAAGGTCAACAATTACTCAGTGCATTACTGGTATTTTATTTTATCGACCCCGTAAGGATGAAAGGCAATGTTAACCTCGACGGGATTTGAACTCAGAATAGCAAAGGCCGTAACTCTATGCGTCAAAGCATGTTGTCCGACCCTCTACCGATACTGCCAATCCATATAATGTGTGTGTGTGTGTGTGTGTGTGTGTGTGTGAAGGGAGAGATAGAGAGATCAGACTGTAGATTGTATTTAAACAGGTCATCTTTCTCATGAGTAAAGATTCACATGCCAAGACATCTATGGCTTACAAGTTCATTACCCCCCCCCCCCTCTCTCTCTCTTTTCCCCCTGCTTCTGAACGGTTTTCGCTCCTGTCTAATCAATATTTTAGGTAACAGACTTAATCTGTCTCTCAGTTTAACACTACCACCTGGTTCTTGAGTGTCCTTAACGAAGTTACCTCTGCTGCAAACATCATTCGGGCCAGGTTTCTATTTTGATAACATCTTCCTCTCTTCCATTAGTCTTGAAGAACCTGAAAAAGGACATGAGCACCTGTGGTGGATTAAGGAAATGTTGATAAACGGGTAACTATGGAGTCACAATAATAAAAGGGACCCAAATTAATTTCATTTTTGCTAAAAATCAGTTTGATGAAATTTTCAGCCAAGGGCTTCATGCTAGTTTAAGTCGACTCTGATGGACACTACCTTCCCCTCCCCGTCGAAGCAGTAAAAAGAAAAAATATTTTTGTATTTTAAAATACGTCCATTGGACCACCAAATATTGTCAGCATTTTCTTATTTTGTTTCCCTTTCTTGTATTTTACAGCTGTTGATTGTTACGTAAGTCAATGGACAGAGTGGAACTGTGGTGATGCCTGCATCCATGGAGTACAAATACGAGAGAGGGAGATCGAAATACAGGCGGCCCATGGAGGGAAACCTTGTCCGGCATTGAAACAGAAACGTGTCTGTCGTGGAGAAGCTTGTGACATGCAGAGGGTTGACAAACAACGCCAGGAGTTATCAGGTAGGCTTTGCACTGTCTGTGTATTCTTTCATTCTTTTATTATAACACTAGTTTCATTCATCAGACTGCGGCCATTATACATATATATATACATATATATATAAATATACATATATATATATACATATATATATATATACACATGTAGGCACCCTAAAGGGTCACGCTAACGAGGTTGTAGAAATGCTTGAACGTAAGGAGGTCGATGTTTGTTGTATTCAAGAGACCAGGTGGAGGGGTGGGTCTGCTAGATTCATTGAGGGTAAAAAACGATGTTATAAGCTTTTCTGGGTGGGAAACGACGATGGGCTGGGTGGAGTAGGAATCATGGTAGCAGAAAAGTGGGCAGATAAGATAATAGACGTAAATAGAGTGAATGACAGAATAATTAAAATACGACTTGTCCTCAATAGAACTACGGTGACAGTAATATCTGCGTACGCACCCCAATCCGGACTGCCCGGCACTATAAAAGACAGATTCTATGAGACACTGATGCTCGCTACCTCCCAAATAACCGACAGTGACTATATAATTATTGCAGGCGACCTAAATGGTCACGTTGGACAACATTGTGACGGCTACGACGAAATCCATGGAGGCTATGGGTTTGGTACTAGAAATGAGGAAGGCTCCAGAATCCTGGAATTCTGTGATGCAAATAACCTAACTATCTGTAACACTAACTTTAAAAAACGTGACAATCACCTGATCACCTATAGATCCGGGGAACACACAAGCCAGGTAGATTATATCCTTACCAGAAGACGTGACAGAGTGTCTGTTGTAAACACTAAATCCCTCCCCCATGAAGAATGCACCTCCCAACATAGACTGATAATTAGCGACCTCATAGTCAGGACGAGACGTACTCGACAGCAGAAGAGGACTATCCTCAGGAGTAAAATATGGAAGCTAAAGGACCCCACAGCCAGAAATAAATTTCAAAGCATATTACTTGATGCTTTCGACAGTAAGGAAGAACATTTAGAGTCGGACAATATAGAGGGACAGTGGGAATTTCTGAAAGCAAACCTACTGATGGCGACAGACGAAGTCTGTGGCTGGAGCAGGCCTGTAGGCAGGAGGAGAGTAACATGGTGGTGGAACAGTAAGGTGGAGGGGTCAATTAAGGCCAAAAAGCAGGCTTGGAAGGTATGGCGGGATGGGGGAAGTAGAGAAGACTATCAAGTGGCCAGGAGGGAAGCTAGGAGACAAGTGTACTTAGCAAGAAGGGAAGCTGAGGAAAGAAAGTTCAAGCATGTTCTACAATGCGAGGACCAAAAACGTGAGGTGTTCAGGATTGCTAGGCAATGCATCAAGGAAAACCGTGATATTGTCGGGGAGAAGTGTGTACTTAACGATGATGGCATACTTGCCATCACCGACGCTGATAAGAAGGTAGCTTGGAAGTGTCACTATGAAAGGCTACTAAATGAGGAGAATAAATGGGAGAAATAGAGGGACCCAATAGAGGGACCAGCAGTGTTAGTCGAGGGGAGTATAATAAGTAAGGCAATCAAGGATATGAAGACGGGTAAGGCGGCTGGGCCTTCGGAAATAGTTGCTGAGATGCTGAAGGCATCTGGCACGGTGGGACACACCATGGTCACCCGCATAGTTAACCAAGTCGTACAGAATGGGGTTGTTCCGAAGGACTGGCATAGCAGCATCATCGTTAACTGTTATAAGGGTAAAGGAGACGCCCTAGATAGGAGTAACTATAGAGGCATTAAATTAATCGACCAGGTCATAAAGGTCACGGAAAAAGTAATAGCGCAACTAATCAGAGAGAGAATTGACCTAGATGAAATGCAGTTCGGGTTTGTGTCAGGCAAAAGTACCACAGGCGCTCTTTTCATTGTACGACAACTACAGGAGAAGTACCTAGCTAAAGGTAAACCCCTCTACTTAGCTTTTGTCGACTTGGAGAAAGCCTTCGACAGAGTCCCCCGCTCCATTATCTGGTGGGCTCTTAGAAAACTAGGCGTTGACGAATGGCTTGTGAGAGCTATACAAGCCATGTATAAAGAAACAGTCAGCAAGGTTAAAATTAACAACGAATATAGTGAAGAGTTTAGCGTAAAAGTTGGCGTCCATCAGGGCTCTGTTCTCAGCCCCCTACTATTTATTATTGCCCTTCAGGCTATAACAGAGGAGTTCAAGACCGGCTGCCCATGGGAACTCCTATACGCAGATGACCTGACACTCATAGCGGAATCAATGGCCGAGCTAGAGAAGAAATTCCAAACATGGAAGCACGGCCTAGAATCAAAAGGACTTAAAATTAACCTGGCTAAGACTAAAGTTCTAGTTTGTAGGAAAGAAAATAAGGCGGCAGTCCCTTCTGGGAAATGGTCGTGCTCGGTGTGTAGGAAAGGCGTAGGTAGAAACTCCATTTTATGTCCTAAATGCAAAGTATGGGTGCATAAAAGATGTAGTGGGATCACAGGTAAGCTAACTAAGAACATAGATTTTACATGTGGCCGGTGCTCTGGTGCAATAAGTAGCAGCAAGTGCCCACAAAATACTAGCTCTTTCAATTGCGCAGAGGGTTCTATAGAAATAGTGGACAGCTTCCGTTACCTGGGCGATAAAATCAGCAGTGGGGGAGGGTGCTCTGAAAGGACAGTAGCTAGAGTCAGAACTGGTTGGAAAAAGTTCAGAGAGCTTATACCACTATTAGCTGCTAAAGGGTTCTCCCTAAAAATGAAAGGCAGGTTGTACGATGCCTGCATACGAACAGCAATGTTGCATGGCAGTGAGACCTGGGCATTGTGTGCAGAGGATATACGCAGACTAGAGAGGAACGAAGCTTGCATGCTCCGCTGGATGTGTAACAGTAATATACGTGAACGGCAAAGCATAAACGAACTAAGGAAAAAATTAGAAATAAGAGGGATCAGATGTTGTTTACTCGAGAGAAGGCTACGTTGGTATGGACACGTGATGCGCATGAAAGTCGATAGCTGTATAACAAAGTGCAGAGCAATACAGATAGACAGTAGCCACGGAATAGGCAGACCTAGAAAAACCTGGGATGAGCTGATAAACTCCGACCTCACACACTTACACCTCTCCAAGACAATGTCACTGGACCGAGACCTTTGGCGGTACTCAGTAACAGAGAAGACCCGCCTTACCTAAATACATAGTAAAACCTACTACAGCCAGTAGGCATCTCTAACAAAATACACCCCGTCCCACCACCACCACCCCCACCCCATCCACACCACCCCGTTCTATGTAAAGTTATGTTGGTGCCGCGCCATCCAGGCCGAAACAAATGAGATCGTGTAGGTGTCAGGACAAAAAAAAAAACAGTCCACGCTGTAATGTGGCCGTGTAGGCAACACGGTAAAAACCTCCCAGACCCACACTGTCCGTGTAGGCAACACAGTAAAAACCTCCCAGACCCACACTGTAAATGTGGTTGGTGTTGGGAAGGGCATCCAACTGTAGAAAACCTGCCAGACAGTCCTATGCGAGCAAGACAATCACTCCTGCCTCAAGTGGGACTACCCCCGTCCAAACCCATGCAAGCGTGGAACACGGACGTTAAACGTTAAGAAGAAGAAGAAGAAGAAGACACATATATATATATATATATATATATATATATACATATATATATACATATATATATATATACATATATACATATATATATATATACATATATATATACATATATATATATATATACATATATATATATATACATATATATATATATACATATATATATACATATATATATATATATATACATATATATATATACATATATATATATATATATATATATATATATACATATATATATATATACATATATATATATATATATATATATATATATACATATATATGTATATGTATATATGTATATATATATATATATATATATATATATATACATATATATATATATAGTTCAAGCATGTTCTACAACGCGATGACCAAAAACGTGAGGTGTTCAGGATTGCTAGGCAATGCGTCAAGGAAAACCGTGATATTGTCGGGGAGAAGTGTGTACTAAACGACGATGGCACACTTGCCATCACCGACGCTGATAAGAAGGTAGCTTGGAAGTGTCACTATGAAAGGCTTCTAAATGAGGAGAATAATTGGGAGAAAGGCAGTCTCCCCCATATCGACCCAATAGAGGGACCAGCAGTGTTAGTCGAGGGGAGTATAATAAGTAAGGCAATCAAGGATATGAAGACTGGTAAGGCGGCTGGGCCTTCGGAAATAGTTGCTGAGATGCTGAAGGCATCTGGCACGGTGGGACACACCATGGTCACCCGCATAGTTAACCAAGTCGTACAGAATGGGGTTGTTCCGAAGGACTGGCATAGCAGCATCATCGTTAACTGTTATAAGGGTAAAGGAGATGCCCTAGATAGGAGTAACTATAGAGGCATTAAATTAATCGACCAGGTCATGAAGGTCACGGAAAGAGTAATAGCGCAACTAATCAGAGAGAGAATTGACCTAGATGAAATGCAGTTCGGGTTTGTGTCAGGCAAAAGTGCCACAGACGCTCTTTTCATAGTACGACAACTACAGGAGAAGTACCTAGCTAAAGGTAAACCCCTCTACTTAGCTTTTGTCGACTTGGAGAAAGCCTTCGACAGAGTCCCCCGCTCCATTATCTGGTGGGCTCTTAGAAAACTAGGCGTTGACGAATGGCTTGTGAGGGCTATACAAGCCATGTATAAAGAAACAGTCAGCAAGGTTAGAATTAACAACGAATATAGTGAAGAGTTTAGCGTAAAAGTCGGCGTCCATCAGGGCTCTGTTCTCAGTCCACTACTATTTATTATTGCCCTTCAGGCTATAACAGAGGAGTTCAAGACAGGCTGCCCATGGGAACTCCTATACGCAGACGACCTGACACTCATAGCGGAATCAATGGCCGAGCTAGAGAAGAAATTCCAAACATGGAAGCACGGCCTAGAGTCAAAAGGACTTAAAATTAACCTGGCTAAGACCAAAGTACTAGTTTGTAGGAAAGAAAACAAGGCGGCGGTCCCTTCTGGGAAATGGTCGTGCTCGGTGTGTAGGAAAGGCGTAGGTAGAAACTCCATTTTATGTCCTAAATGCAAA
>OZ024743.1:52483650-52501150 GCA_964016885.1 Eledone cirrhosa | reverse complement strand
TGGGGACCTAGATATAGTCTATTTGTGCTTTTCATCGGGTTTTATAATTGATTACACGCGATGATCCGACTGGTGTGGTGGTCTTCCTGGCTGCGCGCCCGGCGCCCTGGTGCATAAGCCTCCCTTGAGTGCTTGGAAAAAATAAATTTCCCGTTCTTTCGGTAAATGAAATTACTCGGAGCGGATTGCTTCGCCGCCGTTTTTGACCGCCATATAGTACCCTTACATTCTAGGCCTAATCATAACTATTAGCTGTATCATATCTCCCTCTACTGGCACTTAAACAAATCCCCCTCCTGTGTAAATTAATAGTACTCGTTTGGTATAACGATGGCCTAACGACAATGGCTGACTTCCCACTGGCACACCCGAAGCCTAGAACAGTTACATTCCTCGAGTGCTCGGAAAAAATGATTTCCATATCTCTCGCTAGACGATTTCAATTGGAATGGCTGACAAGTGGTTAGGATGGGCTGGCCGGAGTATACAGTCGTCGCGTGCTATTTGACTGCTAAATAAAGACTTAATCTTTACTCTATATCCCACCCTGAAAACTTATCGAGGATCTCTATAATACACTTAAACATTTTTCATAAAAGACTCTCTCTGTAAATTCTTTAACTAAATCTCGCAACCAAACCATAAATTTTTTTAAACTGTTTAATTTTTAATTTTATAATTTTAATCTTTAATTTAATTTTTTTTAATTTCATCCTATAAATCTAAACAAAAATTTAACGTTCCAATTTTCTGTTCACACATTATACCATGCAGACGCCCACTATATATACCTCTGTTAAGAATAACATTTTTCGCGGAAATTCCTAGCCTGATTGTAGCATGACATTAACACTGACTTTTCTTTTTTTCTGTCTTTTTTTTTTTTTTCTCTTTGACCGGGAGGTTAGTAGCACATTATAAGCTTTCGCCCCCTCACCAGATAGCCTTAAGTAGACCGAATAACCAGCACTTGAGGGCGACCGGTTAACGTGGAAGATGCTAGATGGTCGGTCGTCCTCGGGGCTATGATTTTCAGCCCCATGGATTTTATCTATTGCATTCATTTATTATATTTTGAATACCTGATGATATCACCGGATTCATACGGAACCCGGTCATTGAAATTATCATAGTATAATAAACCTTTCAAGGATTTCCACAAGTCCAGCCTCCTGTTATTTTATTATAATATTTAACTCCGTACTCGCACCACCAACTACACAAACGAAGACGGTTGAGCGCTTTACATTGAGTACTCTCCATATTATTACATCAAGATTGACCATACGGAATGACCAGTTCTATCCAGTGGTGAACGTTCAAACCTAAATATATATATATATAGGAAGAGTATGTTGTGTATAGATATATATACACCCCCACGTAGTGTTTGTTTATGTTGTTGTGGTACTAAAACGTGTGTGTGTGTGTGTATATATATATATATATATATATATAGATGGATGGATGGAGCCATCTGTGCACAGTTAAACTGGTGAGTAATTCCAACGATACAGATAAGCTAGTTGTTGAGGTCAACATGTTTAGTAAAAAGAAACTCACATAGATACTTTATTACAAACTTGGGAGAGAGGAGAGTGGATACGTACTGTGGTATAAATACTAACATGTTTGTCAACTTAACAAGAGATGAGTGATTCGATTAACAGTGTACGTGCTGCCAAACTATATTAGTATTTTGAAATAGTTATTTTACTAAATAATATTTATATAAAAATATTCGACCACAATTTTGAAGGTTATTAGAAATGTTATTAGAAATATGGTAAGTTCGTGTTTACCATCATCATTATCACCGTTTTGTGTCTATTTTCCGTGTTTGCTTCCTAAAGTCAGACAGCTCAGATGACTGCCGCTCATACACATGTTCCATTTTTGGTTTGATTTATGCCATTCCTAACGTCAACTACTTTGCAATGTGTATTGGGAGATGCTTATAGAGTGACACTGCCACTGCCACGTGAAGGCGTATGGCTTAGTGGTAAGACCATTGGGCTTGCAATCGAAAGGTTGTGAGTTCAATTATTGGACCAGGTGATGTGTTGTTTCCTTGAGCAAGACACTTTATTTCACATTGCTCCAGTTTACTCAGTTGTAGAAATGTGAAGATAGGACTGGGGTCCCTATCATTAAATCACCCAAGACACCTCCAACGAGATATACCTTGGAGGAGGCCAGCTAAACCTGCATAGGTGTGATTTGTCACACACATCACACACACTTCCACTACCACCTGACAGAGTGGATTAGTTGCTTATTATCGTGGCACCAGTACTACCATTTTACAAAGTCGGTCGAGTGCATTTATCCTAACATCAGCACTAACACAAGGGTGCTCGATGTGACCAGGCTGAGGGGACAGTGAAAGGAGTTGGGGTAGGTTACATGTTGCCTGCCGATGGGGGTGAGAAGGAGAGGTAGCCATAAAGGGTGAGGTCTGACAGTACATTGACTGGCATAGTGGGACAAGGGGCAGGAAGGCATACTGAGTGGGAGTGTGGTGTATGTCTTTCCATGCTGGCATGGGTTGGACAAGGAATGTAGGAAATTAAGATGGGAGGGGGGGAATAGTGTTGTTAACTAGTGACATAAAGGGAAGATAGAAGGAGGCATATTGACGGGGTTGGAGATATTGATTGAGATTGTGAGCAAGTGACGTCTGGCAGATGTGTTTGTCATGTTGGAGTGGGACCTAAATACACCTGTCTGCTGTTATAACCATCTTTACCAACATTATGTCATTCTGCTTACGTGGAAGAGTCTTCTGTAGTATAGCATATCGCCAGTCAACTTGGCCCCGTGTCATCTCCTTCGTGAGGTTCACATTTGTAAGGTCAGCCATTACCATATCATCCCATCTTTTCTTTGGTCTACCTCTTCTGCAGTTTCCACTAACTTTGAGTGCCCTGTACTTCTTTATGCAACTGTCATCCTCAATATGCATCACATACCCACACCAATGTAGTCTTCTCTCTTGCATACTACATCTAATCCCTCTCAGTTCACCAATGCACACAGACCAAAGGTTCCAATCACTACAGAGCCTCTGCATTCAAGGCCAAAATTTCACTTCAATGCAGCACCACATAGGCATCAAACAATCTTTGTAGCCAGCAGTGGTTGTAGTTTTCTGTGCTTTTTCCACTCGGTTCTCACTCTAGTCACTGTACTCTCAGAACTTCCATCCCCACAGGTAATTTAGTCCTCTAGGTAACACCATAATTTGTAAGAATCTTTGTTACATTCCAGACATAACAATGAAAAAAATAGTTATTTTACTAAATTCCTCCAAATCCTTGATTATTTTCAAAATCATTTGAAACAGAAGTAGTGAATTGTTTTAGTAATATGGTGACGAACGGGTTTAAAGTTAGATTCCATCTTGTTCCTTGAGTGTTGATGTTATCGTTGCTGTTGTCGAATAAACACTCAAAATAATAAAATAAGCCCAAGACTTAATGTTTGTGTATGGGTGTTGTTGTCATTATTATGTTTATTAATGGTGTGCTGGAATGAGTGAAATAACCTATAATTATACTGGGTTGTCGTCTCGTTAATTATTCATGTCTGGTGTAGGAGAACCATTATATATTAACACATAATCTGCTGTTTTATGGACGGAGTACACAATATTCTGTTTCTTCACCAAACTTCAACAAAGCTTTGTTTATAGATATGGATATATATATATATATATATATATATATATATATATATATATTAAAATAACAGATTAAAGTTTAAGCAAATAATCGGTGCGTTCACCCTTAGCGGGATCTTCTGAAACTAAAAAAATCAATCTGTGGACGCAGAAGTAAATATTTTGAAAAACGTTGCAACCGAAGGAAAACAGGAAGACAATACTTTGGTTCGTGAAGACGTTCCCTGGCAATGGATTCTAGTCTTCCCATTTATTATTATTACTATTATTACTATATATATATATATATATATATGGTCGAGTTAAAAACTCACAATATTCCCTTATAATCAAATGAAGAGAGACATTCCAAGCTCTTTATAGCACAAATATATATATATAAATAATATATAAATATGTGTGTGTGTGTTCAAATTATAAGCGATATAAAGCAACCAGGGAGACGAAGATATTAACTGCAGATAGAACAGTTTATACAAATTAATTAAAAGAATAAATCAAAGTATGTCTGTCTATAAGACTGTTTTCCTAATATTTCAAGCGTTAAACTAATATATATTTTCATTGTACTGTGTTGTTTGCTTTGTTGTTTCTATTTACGTTTTACACACACACACATATGTTTGTGTGTGTGTAAAAGGTAAACAGAAACATCAAAGTAAACAACACAGTACAATGAAGAAGTGGTAGGAAACTTTCAGGAGAGCTGAACATCAGAAGGTCTTTAGAGAAGAAACCCCTCTCAAGCAAGTCTTTCAGCCCTTAACTTCTTACACTTTAAGGGAGCCGAGCCACATTGCAGATTTGCTGTATTTAAACCGTATAGAAATCTAGTTGACAGGATCTAGCTGGAACTTCTTTCCATTGCCTCTGATTTCAAACTTATGTTCAAATACTCTCTTGAATTCTGGTGGGGAAATGTGTGTGTGGGGGGGGGGGGCATCAATATTTACAATGATTTCAATTTCAACTGTTTGGTTTATCAATTAGCAGTTGTGTAATTACATAAACACACATTGCATTATGGGAAGGTTTAATGACAAATACGATTTTATTAATTAATCGCTTAACAAGTCGTTTACTCTCTAATTAGAAAGAATCCCGAGGAGGTTTATAGAGATGATCATTTACGGCAACTTGGCAGAGTGTTAGACACCTCTCTACTCCGACTCTGGCCTTCTCAATTCAAATTCCGCCAAAGTCAATTTTGCCTTTTTATCCTTTCCGGTCAAAAATATAGTACCAGCCTAACAGAGGTGGTGTACCAGCCAAACAGAGGTGGTGTACCAGCCAAACAGGGGTGGTGTACCAGCCAAACAGGGGTGGAGAGTTGATGAAATAATTAAAAAATTGGACAGGATTATACAACTCTGTGCATTCTGAATTTATATTTATGTAAAAATCATCCATCATAATTTTAAATAAGATCCTTCGTTATGATACATTCCAAACACCCACTTAATGAGAAAATTGTTTGTTTCCAAAATGATTTTTAAATGAACAATATTTCATTAAAATATAATAAAAATTTAATGAAAGTGTTTAAATTTTCCTTGCAATGTAGAAATCTTTCTTGTGTTCCAAATACCAGATTAATAACGTGAAAGTTATGTCCCTCTAAATTTTTATTTTCAGAATGATTTTATTAGGGATATGGTAATGACAGTGAAGGCGCATGACTTAGTAGTTAGAGCATTGGGCTTGCAAGCGAAAGGTTGTGAGTTCAATTCTCGGACCGGGTGATGTGTTGTTTCCTTGAGCAAGACTCTTTACTTCACATTGCTCCAGTTTACTCAGCTGTAGAAATGAGATGATAGGACTGAGGTCCCTATCATTAAATCACCCAAGACACCTCCAACGAGATATACCTTGGAGGAGGCCAGCTAAACCTGCATAGGTGTGAGCTGTCACACACACATCACACTATGTGCTGTGTTGGTGTCAAAGACAAACACACACACATAGGTGTGAACTGTCACACACACACAATGACAGTTGGAAGTATTTATCTAAAAAATCTTCTATCATAATTTTATTTAAGAAGTGTTAAGAATATGACAACATCCTTAGTGTTGGTGATCTACACAATAAAAGCATCTAGTACGTGCTGTAATGTGGTTGGTGATATGAAGGGCATTCAGCTGTAGAATGCTTGCCAAAGAAAGGGTTGGGAGGACCCACCAGTTGTATCAAAGACATGACAACCTTTTAAGTGCTGATGTCACGATAAAATGCACTTGCTAGAACGTGGAACCAACCGTACGGAAGCTAGAAGCAAACCGCCGGCCTGACTGAGAAGTCGGTAGCCCTGCTTTAGTACAGTGAAGACCTATCCAACCCTTGCTAGCAGGGAAAGTGGACGTTAAATGATGGTGATGCTCATGATGAAACTTTGTTAAGTTATGTTCCAAACATCCAATTAATAATTGTTTCTACTTTTGGCACAAAGCCAGCAATTAACCAGTGCATTACTGGTACTTTATTTTATCGACCCCGTAAGGATGAAAGGCAAAGTTAACTGCGGCGGGATTTGAACTCACAATGGCAAGGGCCGTAACTCAAAGCATAGCGTGTGACCCTCTACTAATATTGCCCAATATTAATTGAGAAAGTGATATTATTAAATTTTTCTAAATTCTTGATTATTTTCAAAATTATTTGCAAATCGTAGGCATTGTGTTTCTCATTAGAAATATGGAAACGAAAGGGTTAAATCACAGGCAGGACTAAAATCAGTGGTTCAATCTTCTTTAAAAAAGAGTTACCTCACTGTTTTAAGCTGAGCAGTTTGTAACTTATTACAACACTGTCTGGTCAGTTCCTCTTGTCATCCGGTCACTCGAAATCTATAAGTGTTTCACCATTGTCATTAAATTTATGAAAGAGGTTTTTAAATGTTGTCAAACAGCCAGTGATGATAATAACTGCTTAGCTCTAAGACTCTATTCTTTCTCATGATAATTTAGACGTCTGGTCATCTATTTGGCTGAACTGGACATTCTACCAGTTGAAGTGGTTGCACAATCTCTAAAATCTGTTTTCTTTCACCAATTATATTTAGTCGGGAAGGGTGGGGAATAGCAAAAGCCATGGCCCTTAATTGTTTCCAGATCCTCGAGAATTGGTGAGAGGAAAGAAAGAAGTCGCCCTCACACTGAAGACTTGGCCCAAATACTTATAGTACAGTGCAATCGTTAATGGGGATGATGAGGAAATACCTATAACCCTTTCCAGAGCCTCCACTTAGTGCGGAAATAGTAAGTTATGCTGAAATCATCGACCTGGCCTGAATGTTTGCAACAGAGTGGACTCCTAGAGATCCCAAGAAGCAGGTAGTGGTCTTAAAGTTTTAAGGTGTTACCTTTTGGTAGCATTAGAAATCCGCATGAGAAACATAAAGGATGGTGAGATTAACCAAATCGCTAGATAGGTAGACCAAACGTTGTGTGGCATTTAGTCACGTCCCTTTGTGTTCAAATTTCGCTGAGGTTAACTTAGTCTTTCATCTTTCAGGAGTCGATAAAATAAAGAACCAATCATTTACTGGGTTTAATTTATTTAATCGATTACATCTCTCCCCAACAATATTTGTGACCTGTTTTCTTCCTCCCCTTTCCTTCTTTTAGGATGCATTAGAGAAGATGGTGAGATACATGGTGATGGGAGGAGGGTATACAGCTGAGATCCGTAGACTTATGTAGAGAGGGTGTGCATGTATATAGGTCGTTCAACTGATTAAATGTCGGGGTAGTGCTGATGTAAAACGCAGGGGGAAGAAACGGCACATCTGTGAGTTCGTGGTTGTTGATGTTTAATACATCAAACGTAATCTAGAAGTCCTATGTCGGACATATCTCAGCTGCTATGAGTTAACAAGATGGTGACATTACCACAGAGAGTTAACGGATGCCTGTTGCGTCGGCCATACACTCTGCTGGGACTCACACTTATCTGGGAATCGAAGACAGTGGATATCTCAATGGTGACCCACTAGCACAAACAGGAATCGGTCAAAGCCTGGCATTTCGATAACCTTTTGTTCCTCCGTATTGCAGGGGGTTTGTGGCTGAAGCGATAAGTTTGACCCAATGCGTCACACCAATGTCGTTGACTCCTCGGAAAAAGTGTGGGAAGAAAATCAATTTGAATGTTTTAATGGGGGAAGTGTGAGAATGTCTTGTAATGGCGGCTTAAGTTTGGTCTCCTTAACGTTTCTTTAAGATTTGTATCAGCGAGAAACATGATACCAACTACTTTACATTCTTAACAGCCATCTGTTTTAATAACACTTCAAATATATATATATGTATGTGTGTGTGTGGTGTGACAAAATGAAGTGTTATATATATATATATATATATATATACACTCATCCCACCCCGCACGTATGTAACCTCGCACACACACCATATTCTACATGTCTCTTCTCTTTCTCTCTCTCTCTCTCTCTCTATATATATATATATATATATATATATATATATATATATATATATATATATATATATATAGAGAGAGAGAGAGAGAGAGAGAGAGAGAGAGAGAGAGAGATAGAGAGATGTGTGTGTGTGTGCGTGTATATATATATATATATATATATATATATATATATATATATATATATATATATATATACACGCACACACACACACATATATATATATATATTTTCCAAAAATGCTCGCATGACTGTCTTTGGAATAGGAATTCAAAATAGGAGGTGCACAGGTCACCCTTGTGTGTAGTTATATCGATACATAGTGACAATTCAGTAAAATAAGTTTGTTTTTAATTCAAGCTTCTCTCCCCGTCGTTTGTAATATATGTGACAATCTCTTCTCCTGTCTAATACACCTCCCCTACTTTCACTCATCTCTATACATTGTTGTCTTTTCTCTCTCTCACCCACCCACACTCAAACACGTCTCTCTCTCTCTCTCTCACTCACCCACCCCCATCCACACAAACACCTCTCTCTCTCTCACAACCCCCTCCACACCACACCCGTGTGTGTTTGTGTGTCTCTCTCTCTCTCTAGAGTCTGTCTGCCCCCTTATACACACCTTACATCTATATCCCTGCCTGTGTCCTACTTTCTATCTCCTCCTTCTTCCAGTCTCCCCCTCATCCCATCATTCCTTCCTCCCTCCTCCCATTCCTTCCTCCAGACAACTGAAATTAAAAGGGTCCCAGCTCATCTTCATTTTCAGTTTATTTTCCTTTGAGCTGCCCTAACTGGTGGTGGTGGTGGTGTTGGTGATAGTGGTGGTGGTGGTGGTGGTGTTGGTGATAGTGGTGGTGGTGGTGGTGGTGATGACGACGATGAAATTTACACTTGGTTTTGTTTGTTTCAGAAATCGGATACATACTTCCAGGTTCTTTTGGAGCTTGGCGTACCAACAAAGAATACGACCCTGCACAGGGCATCAATAAGAATCTCTTCTTCCATTATCAACACCCAAACAAAATTAGTAAACGACCAACGTGAGTATATATAGAGTAGCCTTCTGTTTTATTTGGTGGTGGAGGTGGGTGGCATCATGTCCATTTCTTTATGAAATTTCACAGAGACTACGATTATATTGAATAATATTATTATTATTATTGAGCTCAAATCCCGTCGAGACCAGTTTTGCCTTTCATCGATAATAAAAAGCACCAGTAATGCGCCGGGGTCGATTCAATCAATTTTTCCCCTTCCCTTCAAATTGCTGGCCTTGTGCCAAAAGTAAAAACATTTATCTGCCAACACCTGCTGTGTGGAGGACTAGGCATGCCAGGCTGATGGTGTGCAAACATGTGCTCAGGCTACATCATTTCCAGCTTTACCTCGAAGGTGAACAGGTGTGGTCATCATTTTCTAGACACAGTTTTCCACAGCTTGTCTCCTTGACAGAGCTGCAGTCCTGAGTCAAGCGAAGACTGAGAGGGAGCACTTGGAAACTGGAATGTATTCAAGAGCTCGCAGCCCTCAAACAATCGAGCAGTGTGATTGCTGGAAACACTACCTTGGCTTTCTATAGAGATTTAGTGGCAGGTAAAAAGGATAACGTTCTTGATGAGATTCTGGGGCTTGACAAAAATCGATTATCCTCTCTTTTCCAGAGGAATTTTGGTCCAGGACCCATGGGTAACTTCCACAAATCATTGGCCTGGCAGTGCTACTGAAAAGCTTTGCCAATTCAAGATGAACTCTACAGGCATGGAAGTGCCGTCAGCTGGGCCTGTTCAAGATGCAGGCACGGCTATGAAGCTGTCCTGCACACACTCGTCGAGTGTCTGAGCATTGTTGGTTTACATCAAACACCTGCTGTCATGTGTGGAACGGATCTGACTATCAACTGAGTCCAGTGTGAAGATTACCTCGCTGTCTTCTTTTAGAGGGGAAGGAAGGACAAGCAGTTTTTATCTGTGTGGTGGCCATATTTCAAAGGGTTGAAGACAGCTATTTCCTCTTTAGCGAAGCCTTGATTAACTTTTTCAGGTTTCACCTGAAGAGGGAAATCAGGGTGGAGAGGGAAATGTTGCCTTCCAACCAGTTTGTTGAAATGTGGGTGAGAGAGGTGAGCCTGGTCCAGGTGAATGGGCCTGCTCTGAGTATGCACCTGTAAGCACTGGGGTTGATTTAATCAATTTTCCCTTCATTGCTGGCCTTGTGCCTAAAGTAGAAACAATTATTTACTGGCTGAATATCAGTGTTGTTGTAAATTATTATTATTATTATTAACACTATCATGGCGGTGGATTGGCAGTATCGGTAGATACTTTGACGCATAGAGTTACGGCCCTTGCCTTTCATCCTTACGGGGTTGATAAAATAAAGTACCAGTAATACACTGGGTATTTGCTGGCCTTGTGCCTATAGTAGAAACAATTATTTACTGGTCGTATGTCAGTGTTGTAAATTATTATTATTATTATTAGTCCCACCCTTGCAAGCAGGGAAAGTGATGATGATGATGATTAGCAGTATCATTACTGCAATCAAGTCAGGATTCATTATAACTATCAATTATGTGTTGCTCTTCAATGAAAAGTTATGTGGTGTATTTTAGCAGATGTTCACCTTTGTTTAATGACTGTGCAATGATTGACAATTTAGCTTACAATAAAGATGACAATCAAAAGATACTAGACCAGAATATAACGCCTGATATCTATGGCAAAGTAATACAGCTTGGCAACAGTGATGTCACACAATAGTACAGTCCCAAAATAGTACACCACTAATACAGATCAAAGACCCCTTTCAGTCATGACTGACCATAGTTAGCACCTGGAAAGTTCTGAGTCGGAAACCTGGGCAAGGTGTACAAGAGAAAAACAAAAATAAAAGTCACTACAGCTTGGCGCCAGTGACGTCACATAGTTACTTATCTGAGTGGACTGGAACAATGTGAAATAAAGTATTTTTGCTCAAGGATACAAAATGAAGGAATTGATCCTGCAATTGTGAATAAAACACCCTGACCGCTAGGCAGGGTTGGGTTTAGACCTGGGTGGGGTCAGCCCCTCATACACAAAAAATGAATAATCCCCCCCCCCCCCCAATTTTACATATCAAAGTTAGCTTGGCACAAGTAATTGGAATTGAAAATTATACATACAGGTATTAAATTAAAAAATTCTAACCATCCTAAAACTAAAATGCCCAGTGGAAGACACAAATAAATTGTGCTACGGCCGTTGCCGGTGCCCCCCCCCCCCCCCCTCCACCCCCCCATACATACACGTACACAAAGCAGAGGGCCTGGGAGAATTGAACCCTTTGTCCCCCCATTAAATTCAACCCTGACACTAGGATGTACATATAGTCACAAAGTAGTACACAACTTTATAACAATGTCTGGCATCAGTTTTCTTAACAAAAAATGACAATAATGCCTTTAAAAGAATTGACATAGAAATACTGACTTGTAATAGAGTGGCAGAGAGAAATACTGACTTGTGGTAGAGTGTCAGAGAGAAATAAAGTGAAAAGGAATTTCAATCTTTTACTGACATTGTCCTCTTTGTAATGGTGTTATATAACATATGTTAAAGTTGTACAAATTGTAATTAATACGAAAGGTGTGAGATTGTAAGGTCTATTATAATTATGGATCTTCTGTTGATTTCAAAAGAGTTGAGTCAGATGTTACAGATCAATTCAATGTCCAACTCATGAGTTAACATGTAAGATACATACCATACACCCTTAACTCTTCAACATTTACATTACTCTATATATACTATTATATTTTCACAGTAAAGGCTTTACCTCACATAATATCTCACATAACAGTTACATTACTCTATATATACTATTATATTTTCACAGTAAAGGCTTTACCTCACATAATATCTCACATAACATTTACATTCCTCTATCGGTAGAGAGTCGGACGCCATGCTTTGACGCATAGAGTTACGGCCCTTGCCATTCTGAGTTCAAATCCCACCGAGGTTAACTTTGCCTTTCATCCTTACGGGGTCGATAAAATAAAGTACCAGTAATGCACTGGGTATTTGCTGGCCTTGTGCCTAAAGTAGAAACAATTATATTTTCACAGTAAAGGCTTTACCTCACATAATATCTCACATACCATTTACATTACTCTATATATACTATTATATTTTCACAGTAAAGGCTTTACCTCACATAATATCTCACATAGCATTTACATTACTCTATATATACTATTGTATTTTCACAGTAAAGGCTTTACCTCACATAATATCTCACATAACATTTACATTACTCTATATATACAATTGTATTTTCACAGTAAAGGCTTTACCTCACATAATATCTCACATAACATTTACATTACTCTATATATACTATTGTATTTTCACAGTAAAGGCTTTACCTCATATAATATCTCACATAACATTTACATTACTCTATATATACAATTGTATTTTCACAGTAAAGGCTTTACCTCACATAATATCTCACATAACATTTACATTACTCTATATATACTATTGTATTTTCACAGTAAAGGCTTTACCTCACATAATATCTCACATAACATTTACATTACTCTATATATACTATTGTATTTTCACAGTAAAGGCTTTACCTCACATAATATCTCACATAACATTTACATTACTCTATATATACTATTATATTTTCATAGTAAAGGCTTTACCTCACATAATATCTCACATAACAGTTACATTACTCTATATATACTATTGTATTTTCACAGTAAAGGCTTTACCTCACATAATATCTCACATAACAGTTACATTACTCTATATATACTATTGTATTTTCACAGTAAAGGCTTTACCTTACATAATATCTCACATAACAGTTACATTACTCTATATATACTATTATATTTTCACAGTAAAGGCTTTACCTCACATAATATCTCACATAACATTTACGTTCCTCTATCGGTAGAGAGTCGGACGCCATGCTTTGACGCATAGAGTTACGGCCCTTGCCATTCTGAGTTCAAATCCCGCCGAGGTTAACTTTGCCTTTCATCCTTACGGGGTCGATAAAATAAAGTACCAGTAATGCACTGGTTATTTGCTGGCCTTGTGCCTAAAGTAGAAACAATTATATTTTCACAGTAAAGGCTTGACCTCACATAATATCTCACATACCATTTACATTACTCTATATATACTATTATATTTTCACAGTAAAGGCTTTACCTCACATATCTCACATAACATTTACATTACTCTATATATACTATTGTATTTTCACAGTAAAGGCTTTACCTCACATAATATCTCACATAACATTTACATTACTCTATATATATACTTTGTATTTTCACAGTAAAGGCTTTACCTCACATAATATCTCACATAACATTTACATTACTCTATATATACTATTGTATTTTCACAGTAAAGGCTTTACCTCATATAATATCTCACATAACATTTACATTACTCTATATATACTATTGTATTTTCACAGTAAAGGTTTTTCCTCACATAATATCTCACATAACATTTACATTACTCTATATATACTATTATATTTTCACAGTAAAGGCTTTACCTCACATAATATCTCACATAATATTTACATTACTCTATATATACTATTGTATTTTCACAGTAAAGACTTTACCTCGCATAATATCTCACATAACATTTACATTACTCTATATATACTATTGTATTTTCACAGTAAAGACTTTACCTCACATAATATCTCACATAACATTTACATTACTCTATATATACTATTATATTTTCACAGTAAAGGCTTTACCTCACATAATATCTCACATAACATTTACATTACTCTATATATACTATTGTATTTTCACAGTAAAGTGTTTACCTCACATAATATCGAAGCTATGTGATTTTGATATTATTTATTTTGAGAACAATACCTTAACATCAGTGTGAGCTGCCAGTTATGGCTGGTTTGAACAGAAAGAGGTGAGAGAATTCTAGGCAGATATGGCCAGTTTAAATGCTAAAGGGTTAACATAGTAATTCTCCTGGCTGAATCAGCTTGACCGATATGTAACAAGTGGGAACTTTTGAATTATAGGTACAGACTGTTTTGTGTTATAAAGTAAATGGTTGAGTATTCCATAGACACATATAGCCTTATTCCCCAAGCTAAGTGTGATACAATATGTGACAAGGCTAGATCTTTGAATTACATGGTGTCTACGATGATAGATCTTTAGTCAGCTTTGACAATTACTGTTTCAGTTGTTCAGTCAAATAAACATCCAACTCATGAATTTATATTTAAGTGGTTGAGTATTCCACATACAAATCTACTCTTAACCCGTTAGCATTTAAACCGGCCGTATCTGGCCAGAATTCTCTCTCCTTTTTGTTCACATCGGCCATAACTAGCCACTCATACTGATGTTACGATATTGTTATCAAAAGGAATAATATCAAAATCTCATAGCTTCGATATTATGTGAGATATTTATGTGAGGTAAAGCCTTTACTGTGAAAATACAATAGTATCATCATCATCATCACCGTTTTACGTCCGTTCTTCCACACTAGCATGGGTTAGATGGGTTGTCCTGTTGTGGGCAGTGTCCGGTCGGCTGACCATGCCTTGCTCATACGGGAACTGTTTCTGGCTTGATTTCTACAGCTGGATGCCCTTCCTAATACCAACTTCATTTACAGTGAGTGCTGGGTGCTTTTTTTCCATGGCGCCTACACGTCCACTTTACAGTGTGGGCTGGGTGCTTTTTTGCCGTGGCACCTCCACGACCAGTATATATAGAGTAATGTAAATGTTATGTGAGATATTATGTGAGGAAAAGTCTTTACTGTGAAAATACAATAGTATATATAGAGTAATGTAAATGTTATGTGAGATATTATGTGAGGTAAAGCCTTTACTGGGAAAATACAATAGTATATATAGAGTAATGTAAATGTTATGTAAGATATTATGTGAGGTAAAACCTTTACTGTGAAAATACAATAGTATATATAGAGTAATGTAACTGTTATGTGAGATATTATGTGAGGTAAAACCTTTACTGTGAAAATATAATAGTATATATAGAGTAATGTAACTGTTATGTGAGATATTATGTGAGGTAAAACCTTTACTGTGAAAATATAATAGTATATATAGAGTAATGTAACTGTTATGTGAGGTAAAGCCTTTACTGTGAAAATACAATAGTATATATATAGAAATGTAAATGCTAAAGGGTTAATGTAATCTCCCAAGTTGGATCAACATGATATAGTGTGTGACAAGATTGAACCTTTGATCTTCAGCCAGTTTCATCCAATAAAACCGAGGCATCATAAAGAGCAATCACATGTCCGAAACCAATATTAGTTACATTAAAACCATTTTTAGTTACATTAAAAAAATATTTCAAAATTTTTAAATAATATAAAAAATGACATTGCATAAAATGCTCCTTTTACCGGCCATCATGAAAAGGATGATAGTTTTTTCATACAATCCTTCTCAGTGGCATTACTAGCCTGATTAGAACATTCTTAATAATGAACCACTTCATTCCTAAGAACATTTTAGTCTCTTCTTTGTAAATAGTGTATTTTAAATTTAAACATGTTTAGTGAAATAAATGAAAGGAAAAACCAATCACTATTCCAACAGCAGACACTATATATGTGAGGACCAGATATTAGCTAAAGATCCAACTTATCATACCACTCCATCTTTTTAACTCTCCAACTTAACTACTTATACCATCCAAGGAGGGGCTCAGCTAATCTTTGAGTAGAAGATGGAGGGAATCAACCCGGCAGTGACCATGAATTTCGGACATGGTTGGTATCTATCATATAAAGCAAAGATATATGAAAGACAAAGTTGACCTTGACTGTATTGCAACTCAGAACATAAAAATGCCCATAACTTAAATGCCACAAGACATTTAGTCTGGAACTCTACCGATTCTGGAATTCACCACAATGTTGATATTAAGAAGGTTATCTAGACTTGATATTTAGACATATATTACACATAGAAATGTAGTATTGGTTACACCCATCCGTTCTCAACTCACACACATATAATGTATATATTTATATATATATACTTACATATGATCATCATCACCGTTTAACATCCATTTTTCCACACTAGCATACCTGATATATATATACAGTATATATATATATTTATATATATATATATTAAAATATTTATATACATACAAGTATAAGGTTCAATACCAGTTATGGCACCATGGGGAAAAGTCTTCTATCATAGGCTTGGGTTGACCAAAACTATGTAAGTGGAATATGGTAGGTGGAGACTGTACAGAAGCCTGTTGTTAGGAAATTACAGCTTCCTTAGTGCTGATGCCATGATAAAATGCACAGAGTAGACTCCGTAATGTGGTTGGCATCAGCAAGGGTGTCCAGCTGTAGAAACCATGTCCCTAACCCATCTAGGACAGTAGCTCCAATTAAGTACTAATTTGGTTTGTAATGACATGCCCAACCCATGCTAGCCTTGAAAAACGCACATTAAGTGATGGTGTTTAGTAACAGAAGCCATAAATCAGCACTCTGACAAACAAGATTTGATATAATGGACTATAAAACCCTCCAAGCCAATGCCCCAGCATGGCCACAGTCCAATGACTGACACAATTATTAGAATAACTAATCAATATACAAAATATATCGATTTGTACTCGATAGATTTGATGTCAAGTGCTAGGAAAACTGAGACACTGGACTTCTCAAGGAAGTTTCCACATTGCACCTACATATCAATGGAGTTCCACTGAAGCAGGTAGAGAAGTTGAAGTATCCCAGTGAACTGCTCTGATTGTTCATCTCTACCAACATAGGCCCTCATGTTTGTAGCAAGCTTCAAATCTTTGATACAAGTCCAAAGTGTCGATTTCCTTTGAAACAAGCTCAGATTTGATCAATCCATTGCCTGTTGGACTGACTGGGAGAGTTTGTCTAAAATCTCCTACTACCACCACTACTACTACTACTACTACTATCACCACTACCACGACAACTATTATCACTACCACCACTACTACTAATATGACTATCACTACCACCACTACTACTACTACTACTACTACTATCATTACCACCACTACTACGACTATCACTACCACCACTACTACTATCACTACCACCACCACCACTACTACTATCACTACTACTACTATCACTACCACCACTACTATCACTACCACCACTACTACTACTACGACTATCATTACTACCACCACTACTACTACTACTGTCACTACCACCACCACCACCACCACTACTATCACTACCACCACTACTACTACTACTATCACTACCACCACTACTACTACTACTATCACCACCACCAGTACT
>OZ024743.1:52463650-52478650 GCA_964016885.1 Eledone cirrhosa | reverse complement strand
CTTCTGACAAGGAAGGACTAGATGTAGTGGCTAGTTTGAGGACATGTGTCAGTCGTGGCAGTAGACTTCTGACAAGGAAGGACTAGATGTAGTGGCTAGTTTGAGGACATGTGTCAGTCAGGGCAGTAGATTTCTGACAAGGAAGGACTAGATGTAGTGGCTAGTTTGAGGACATGTGTCAGTCAGGGCAGTAGATTTCTGACAAGGAAGGACTAGATGTAGTGGCTAGTTTGAGGACATGTGTCAGTCAGGGCAGTAGATTTCTGACAAGGAAGGACTAGATGTAGTGGCTAGTTTGAGGACATGTGTCAGTCAGGGCAGTAGACTTCTGACAAGGAAGGACTAGATGTAGTGGCTAGTTTGAGGACATGTGTCAGTCAGGGCAGTAGATTTCTGACAAGGAAGGACTAGATGTAGTGGCTAGTTTGAGGACATGTGTCAGTCAGGGCAGTAGATTTCTGACAAGGAAGGACTAGATGTAGTGGCTAGTTTGAGGACATGTGTCAGTCGTGGCAGTAGACTTCTGACAAGGAAGGACTAGATGTAGTGGCTAGTTTGAGGACATGTGTCAGTCAGGGCAGTAGATTTCTGACAAGGAAGGACTAGATGTAGTGGCTAGTTTGAGGACATGTGTCAGTCAGGGCAGTAGACTTCTGACAAGGAAGGACTAGATGTAGTGGCTAGTTTGAGGACATGTGTCAGTCAGGGCAGTAGATTTCTGACAAGGAAGGACTAGATGTAGTGGCTAGTTTGAGGACATGTGTCAGTCAGGGCAGTAGACTTCTGACAAGGAAGGACTAGATGTAGTGGCTAGTTTGAGGACATGTGTCAGTCAGGGCAGTAGACTTCTGACAAGGAAGGACTAGATGTAGTGGCTAGTTTGAGGACATGTGTCAGTCAGGGCAGTAGACTTCTGACAAGGAAGGACTAGGTGTAGTGGCTAGTTTGAGGACATGTGTCAGTCAGGGCAGTAGATTTCTGACAAGGAAGGACTAGATGTAGTGGCTAGTTTGAGGACATGTGTCAGTCAGGGCAGTAGACTTCTGACAAGGAAGGACTAGATGTAGTGGCTAGTTTGAGGACATGTGTCAGTCAGGGCAGTAGACTTCTGACAAGGAAGGACTAGATGTAGTGGCTAGTTTGAGGACATGTGTCAGTCGTGGCAGTAGACTTCTGACAAGGAAGGACTAGATGTAGTGGCTAGTTTGAGGACATGTGTCAGTCAGGGCAGTAGACTTCTGACAAGGAAGGACTAGATGTAGTGGCTAGTTTGAGGACATGTGTCAGTCGTGGCAGTAGACTTCTGACAAGGAAGGACTAGATGTAGTGGCTAGTTTGAGGACATGTGTCAGTCAGGGCAGTAGACTTCTGACAAGGAAGGACTAGATGTAGTGGCTAGTTTGAGGACATGTGTCAGTCGTGGCAGTAGACTTCTGACAAGGAAGGACTAGATGTAGTGGCTAGTTTGAGGACATGTGTCAGTCGTGGCAGTAGATTTCTGACAAGGAAGGACTAGATGTAGTGGCTAGTTTGAGGACATGTGTCAGTCAGGGCAGTAGATTTCTGACAAGGAAGGACTAGATGTAGTGGCTAGTTTGAGGACATGTGTCAGTCGTGGCAGTAGACTTCTGACAAGGAAGGACTAGATGTAGTGGCTAGTTTGAGGACATGTGTCAGTCAGGGCAGTAGACTTCTGACAAGGAAGGACTAGGTGTAGTGGCTAGTTTGAGGACATGTGTCAGTCGTGGCAGTAGACTTCTGACAAGGAAGGACTAGGTGTAGTGGCTAGTTTGAGGACATGTGTCAGTCAGGGCAGTAGATTTCTGACAAGGAAGGACTAGATGTAGTGGCTAGTTTGAGGACATGTGTCAGTCAGGGCAGTAGATTTCTGACAAGGAAGGACTAGATGTAGTGGCTAGTTTGAGGACATGTGTCAGTCGTGGCAGTAGACTTCTGACTCAGAAAATCTCATTCAACCCAAGCCAACATGGAAAAAGGTGGACATAAAGCCAATAGTGATGATAATGATGATGATGATGATGATGCAACTGGCAACGACTGGGATGTCTGAGGGTCAAAACTGACCTGAGGTTAAACAACATTAACTACCACAACCAATAGTAATCACCAACACCACAACAACAACAACCACCAACACCACAACAACCACCAACACCACAACAACAACCACCAACACCACAACAACAACAACAACCAACACCACAACAACAACCACCAACACCACAACAACAACAACAACCACCAACACCACAACAACAACAACCACCAACACCACAACAACAACCACCACCAACACCACAGCAACAACCATCAACACCACAACAACAACCACCAACACCACAACAACAACCACCAACACCACAACAACAACAACCACCAACACCACAACAACAACAACCAACACCACAACAACAACCATCAACACCACAACAACAACCACCAACACCACAACAACAACAACCATCAACACCACAACAACAACCACCAACACCACAACAACAACAACCATCAACACCACAACAACAACCACCAACACCACAACAACAACAACCACCAACACCACAACAACAACAACCACCAACACCACAACAACAACAACCACCAACACCACCACAACAACAACCACCACCAACACCACAACAGTAATAACTGCACCAACAACAACAACCACAACAACCACCAACACCACAACAGTAATAACTGCACCAACAACAACAACAACCACCAACACCACAACAGTAATAACTGCACCAACAACAACAACCACAAGGTACACATTTGTCTTCCAGCTGCTTAGCATTATATAACCAGAATCCGAGGGTAATTAACTACAAACCTTACCATCAGAAGTAAAGAAAGAAGGAAGTAAGGTTGTCTTGGAGAGAGGGGGGTTACAGACACAGGGAGGAGGGGGTGACAGAAATAGGGCGAAGGTAACAGAGGAGTGTGTACTACATGCAAATACTATTGTGTAGGAATTAGGTGGTGGTGGTGTTGGTGGTCTGCATAACCTTTTGATATCCAACTATGTAATACCACCCCTGGTTCTACAATAAAAAAAATTATTTGTTATAAAATATTTGTATTTATCTAAAAACCATCCATCATAATTTTATGTAAAAACATTTCAGTTATGCCTCAAACAAAAATCTAAAAAACACAAAATTAGTTATATTACTTATTCGCAGAAAATTCATGATTATTGAAAAAATTATTTAAACATTGTGAACAGTGTGTTTCATTGGAAATATGGAGAGGAAATGGTTATGAAATGTATCATACTTCTTGCACATACAGAGAAGACTGCGTAAGATGACCGCTACACATCTAAGATCAGTGAATATTGTACAAAACCAAGCATGATTTTGTCTTTCATGGCAGTCTGTGTATTTTGCTTGGGTTTGGGTAATTGGTAAAATATCTTTATGTCGTACATTAGCAATGTACCACACAGCTCACTGATTTAACTGTGAATATCAACACTATATTTTAAAAAGCAAAGAAGGATGAATTTCTGGAAGTGATTCAATCATAGAAATCTTTTATCGATCGACCTTCATCAAATTGGACCGAGAAAACAATGTTTCCATTGGTCTTTCCAATTACTAATACTATCTATCGGTTGCAACTCCAGGTAGAAGAAGCAACGTGAAATAAAGTGTTTGCTCAAGGACATAACGCATCAATCATAGAATACTGCCTTAAAATGTCTTACATAGAACAGGAGGACATGCTATATCCATGTTTTCTATCCATTAAATGATTGTTCAATACCCAGTTAGAAACTTTCCAAATACTTATTTAATTTTTTTTTCTATTAAATTATAATTTCATTTATTCCACTTTGTACATATAAACACAATTTATGTAGTATATATACTTGTTTCTACTTTAGGCACAAGGCCAGCAATTTGAAGGGGAGGGAAAAGTCGACTAAATCGACCCCAGTGCATTACTGGTACTTTATTTTATCGACCCCGTAAGGATGAAAGGCAAAGCTGACGTTGACAGGATTTGAACTCAGAACATAAAGGACCATAGTATATTTAATGAATATGAAATATTCTAAAGAAACAAATCAACAGAAATCCATCTAAGAAAGAGAAAGTAGTATTGCAAAAGACTATAAATGAGAAGGAGGGGAATGGTAAGGATTATTAAGAAAGGGGGAGGGTGAGAGACTCTACACCCAAGTCAGAGAGGTGTTTCTGCATTTACTGAATATTATTAACTTTACAAACTCCTAAATAACATTTTATATTATTCCTTGTATGTATGATGAATAATTTTAGCTAATGTATTGATAACAATCTCCCTTAACCCTTTAGCATATCCGGCCAGAATTCTTTCGCCTCTTTCTGTTTAGATTGTCTATAACCAGGCACTCATACTTATGTTAAGGTATTGTTCTCAAAATAAATAATAAAATCTCATAGATTCGATGTTATGTGAGATAAAGTGTTTACCATAAAAATACAATAGTATATATAGAGTAATGTCAATGTTAAAGGGTTAAACCATACATTCTAAAGTCTGTCTTAAGCCAGAAGGTTCATTTGGCCGGTGCTTATCCCAGTTTCATGGCGTGAAGCGACTGAGAGTACAAGACTCCCCCATGGACAGGACGCCAGTCCATCGCATACTGATTAGAAATAGTGAAATCTCTGGTGAAGTAGCCACCAAATCTCTCTGATATCAAACCCTTTGACAAGGACATGATAGATGATGTAGTCTGAGGTACAGTGTGAATGTTTTTGAGACCTAGAACTAAACAACAATAACAAAGATAAACCTACTGATATTTACCTCTTTTCTTTGTTTCAGTTACTGTGCCACCTATCTGATCACAAGCAGCCGAGAGGGATGTAACTCCAGCGAGTGGGCCAGCATTTTGAGGAAGAAGGAAAAAGTGTGTGTGGAGTGTCAACCACTGGCTATGAGTACGGAGCTAGGCTTAAGGTGCAAAGGGCATGGTGTGACCAATGAAATTACCAGCTGGCATGCTATGGATGTGCCACACTGTCACGGCGATTGGGTGATGACCACCAAACATGAAGACTGCACATGTCACTTAGAGAATGAGAAAGGGTTCATCTTTGTGTAGAATAAAATGGAAAAGAAGCATGGAAGAAGCTCCCATCTCTACAGCGAGACATGCAAGGAAACAAATAAACAACAAAAGAAAAAGAAAAGACAAAAAAAATAATGCTGATGAAGATGAGAGGAGAATAATGGTGATGATGATGATTAAAGAAAAAACAAAATAAAACAATAATATATATGAGTCAATGAAATAAATATACACACATCAACCAAAGACTCTGAAACACTCCATATAAACTGTATTGATATATATGTATGTATATATATATATATATGTATATGTATGTGTATGTATATATATATATATATATATATATATATATATATATATATATATATATATATATATATATATATGTATATATATATATATGTATATATATATATATATATATATATGTATATATATATATATATATATATATGTGTATATATATGTATATATATATATGTGTATATATATGTATGTATGTATATGTATATATATATTTACATGTGTTAGCATGTATATATATTTATATATATATATATATACATGCTAACACACACACACACTCACACATATATATATATAAAGGTTTCTGTTTTCGTAGTAGCACAATTCATAATTATTATTTCATTATAAACTCATTATTATAGCTTGGAATATGAATATTTTTTACCTCCCTTTCTCAGTCTCTTTCTCCCTTTCTCTCTCTCTCCCCCCTTGCTTCTTTCTAAAAAAATTACTTTTACAACTTTGTAATAAGGACGTTCTTTGGAAAAGCCCAGCTCAAGGCAATGCTCCAGCATGGCCACAGTCTAATGACTGAAACCAGTAAAAGGATAAAAGAATATGAATGGAAAGAAATAAGAAAATGATGAAGAATTTCCATCAGTTTTTTTTTAAAGAAAGTCAACCTGTAATTGGTTTTATTCCTTTGAAATATAAAAATAAAGGATTTTTTTTTTAATTTCTTTAATTCCTTGAATTTAATTTAATAAATGAATTTTGAAGACAAGGTATTGTTCTAAACAATAACATTGAAATGTCACAGTAAGTTCTCTTATTTTAACCCTTTTGTTACCAATGAAAAACATAATATGATTTTGAAATCATTTTGAAAATAATCAAAAATTTGGAGAGTTTTAGTGAAATAACTGATTTTCTTATTATTCTAATATTTGGAACATACCTTAACAAAGGTTCTTACATAAAGTTACAACAGGAGATTTTTACATATATATAAACACTATTTCATGGCCATATTTTCGAATAATTTTGAAAAAAGGAAGAATTTGGAGAGATTTAGTAATATAACTAACTTTCTTATTATTAAGATAGTATTTTGAACATAACTTTACATAGAATTCTGATGAAAGATAAATATAAATACTTTAAAACAAGCAGTTTTGTACTATTGAACCAGGGATGGTTTCAGGTATTTTGGTGCCAAAAAGGTTAAATTGAAATTGCTTAGATTCTGATGAAACATTTTTACTGGTAGTAATACTTACTGTATATACTTGAATATAAGCCAACCCTGTTTTATGACCGAGAAACTGGTAAAATTACAAACCCCATAGATAAGTCGAGGCAGCTAGTGAACACATGTTTAAATGTAGTTTAGAAAATCTCATAAGTGGAAACTAGATTTATGAATTTTTTATATTTTGATATTTAAAATGTTTGTCCAACCCTTGCCAGCAGGGAAAGTAGATGTTAAAACGATGATGATGATGAGGTTTTAAGTGACCTTTGACCAATTTCTGATCGTTCTGAAGGCCATATTCCTTCAAAACACATAAAAACTAAATTTCACCACCAGAGTGAAGCCGGTAATTTTCACCTCCAATGTGAAAATATTTTAGTACAAAAGTACCACAGATGCTCTTTTCCTTGTATGACAACTACAAGAGAAGTACCTAGCTAAAAGTAAACCCCTCTACTTAGCTTTTGTAGACCTGGAAAAAGCCTTTGACAGAGTCCCCCGCTCCATTATTTGGTGGGCTCTTAGAAAACTAAGTGTAGATGAATGGCTTGTGAGAGCTATACAAGCTATGTATAATGAAACAGTCAGTAAGGTTAGAATTAATATTGTGAAGAATTTAGTGTAAAAGTTGGTGTTCACCAAGGCTCTGTCCTTAGCCCCCTCCTATTTATTATTGCCCTTCAGGCTATAACAGAGGAGTTCAAGACCGGCTGCCCATGGGAACTCCTATACGCAGTTGATCTAACGTTCATAGCTGAATCAATGGCTGAACTAGAAAAGAAATTCCAAACATGGAAGCATGGCCTAGAATCACAAGGCCTTAAAGTTAACTTGTCTAAGACTAAATTCCTAGTTTGTAGAAAGGAAAATAAGGCACAGGTACCCTCAGGGAAATGGCCTTGCTCAGTGTGTAGGAAAGGAGTAGGCAGAAATTCAATTTTATGTCCCAAATGCAAAGTATGGGCACATAAAAGATGTAGTGGGATCACAGGTAAACTATCTAAGAACGTAGACTTTATATGTGGCCGATGCTCAGGTGCAATAGGTAGCAAGTGTCCACAGGATACTAGCCCCTTCTATTGCCCAGATGGTTCTATAGAAATAGTAGACAGTTTCCGTTACCTGGGTGACGAAATCACCAGTGGTGGAGGGTGTTCTGAAAGTACAGTAGCCAGAGTCAGAACTGGATGGAAAAAGTTCAGAGAGCTTATACCGCTGTTGGACACACAAGGTTTCTCTCTAAAAATGAAAGGCAGATTGTATGATGCTTGTATACGAACAGCAATGCTACATAGCAGTGAGACATGGGCATTGCGTGCAGAGGACCTGCATAGACTGGAAAGGAACGAAGCATGTATGCTCCATTGGATGTATAATAGTAATATACGTGAACGGCAAAGCATAAATGAACTAAGTGAGAAATTAGGAATAAGAGGGATCAGATGCTGTTTACTCGAGAGAAGACTACGTTGGTATTGCCATGTGATGCACATGAAAGACGACAGCTGTATAAAAAAAGTGCAGGGTGATCAAAATTGATGGTAATTACGGAGTAGGTAGACCCAGAAAAACCTGGGACGATCTGATAAATTCCGACCTTACACACTTGCACCTCGCTAAGACAATGTCACTGGACCGAGATCTTTGGCGCTACGCCTTGCCTATGTACAAAGCGAAACCTACAGTCAGTAGGCACTTCTTAACCAAATATACACCCCAATCCACTACCCTACCCTATCCTCCTACTCCCACCAACACCACCCTCTCTCTATAAAGTTGGTAGCACAACATCCAGTCCAAATAAATGAGATCGAGATCGTGTAGGTATCACGAGAAAAAAACACACAGTCCACGCTGTAATGTGGCCGTGTAGGTAACACGGTAAAAAGTTCCCAGTTCCACACTGTAAATGTGGTTGGTGTTTACAAGGGCATCCAGCCGTAGAAACCCTGCCAGATAGTTCAATATGAGCAAGACACGGTCACCTGACCAACCTTGCCTCAAGTGGGACAACTCCCGTCTAACCCATGCTAGCGTGGAAGATGGACGTTAAACGAAGATGATGATGATTTATGTAGAAAATTAATTAAAGTTGGTTAAAATCAAGAAAATATTGACCTTGAATATAAGTCGACCCAATGTCACGTATTTCTTGGCTTATATATGAGTATATTCAGTAATTCCTGCCATACAGTCCTCCTGGACATCAAGACGTCACCAGTGATCTGGGTTTCATCATCTACCTCTTCTAATGTGATATGAACTCTTTAGCATTTAAACCGGCCATATCCGGCCAGAACTTTCTCACCTCTTTCAGTTCAAACTAGCTATAACTGGCCACTGATACTGATGTTAAGGTATTGTTCTCAAAATAGTAAATATAGAGTAATGTAAATGCTAAAGAGTTAAAAGTATCTCGTAATATCTTTTTTTGGTTATCCTCCTTTTACTTCTTCCTTCTGGTGGAACCCACTTCCTTTTCAGGAAAAACATGAAAGATGTGTGAAGGTATGTGATCTAGTTGTAAGGTTGTTGGAGTAATGGCATATTTGGTTCATGAACAAGACCATTTCTGGTTGTTCCAATCTATTCAGTTATATATATGTCTCCCTCCTTTACTTTCCTACAATATGAAGGCATGTGGCTCAGGGATTAGAGAATTGGATTCACAATCGTGAGGTTATGAGTTTGATTCCCAGACCGGGCGATGTGTTGTGTCTTTGAGCAAGACATTTTATTTCATGTTGCCTCAGTTCACTGGTGCCAAGCTGTATCAACCTTTGCCTTTTCCTTGGAAAGAGAAACTGGTATACATAGGCGACTGCTGGTCTTCCATAAAAACACCTTGCCCGGGCTTGTGCCTTAGAGGGGAACTTTCTAGGTGAAAAATCCCATGGTCACTCATGACTAAAGGGGGTCTTTACCCTTTTTATATATTTATATGCAGTTTCCAAATCTACCAAATTCCACCCACAAGGTTATATTAGAAGAAACAAAATATGTCCCCAAGTGCCACATAGTAGGACTGAACCCAAAACCACGTAGTTGTGAAGCAAACTTCTTCACCATACAGCCATCCCTGCATCTAACCATTATGGTAAAAAAGAAGTTCTGGAATCTTCGAGATTCTTCAAACTTGGAATTTAGAAGGGGACAGAGAAAGAAATGAATGGCCCTTAGTTTATTTAGCATTTCATGTATAAACATTTTGGTAATTCTATATGTGACTGCTTCTGAATTGGATCTCCTGGGACTGACTACATATATTCCTTAGGGAATTGGAACTGGTAAATTGAAATAACGAACATGGATATCTGCTGGCAGCTGTCTCCATGTATGTAAATGTGAGCATATGGATATGAACATATATGTCTGGTGGGTGTGCGTATGTATATGTAAGTATTTGTGCATGTGTGTGGATGGCAGTAAGGCCATATGTATATATACATGAGTCTATAGATGTACAGTATTTGATGGTATATATATATATATAAGACACCTAGTTTCTCAAAAAATAACACCTGGGTCTTATATGCAGAGTTGAGATATCTGTTGGCTGTTTTCTTAGTATTCCCAGCTGAAATGAGGGGGTGTCTTATATCTCCGGGGGAGGAGGTGTCCTATATGACAATAAAATAAAAACGGTATGTATGTACATTAGTATATATGCATTCATTTATGTATGTGTGTATGTAAGTATGCATGTATTTATGTATGTGTGTATGTACGTAGTTATGTATTTATGTATGTGAGTGTAAGTATGTATGTATTTGTGTATGTAAGTATTATGTATTTATGTGTGTATGTATGTGAGTATGTAAGTAGGTATGTATAGCCAAATAATTAAGAAGTTTGCTTCACAATTATGAGATTCTGGATTCAATCCCACTGCACGGCACATTGGATAAGTGTCTTACTGCCAAGTCAAGACTTATGAATGAAATTGGGTAGACAAGCTGCTTGCTAGCCTGTCAGATAGACTGTGGCTGTAATTCATACACTGTGTAACGCCGAATCTCCCTGAGCACTGTGTTAAGAGGTACACGTGTTAGTGGAATGTTCAGCCACTAGTATTATAATACAAGTAAAAGGACCAGCCTTATCGCTGTGACACTAAACCTCCCTGAGCACTGTGTTAAGAGGTACACGTGTTAGTGGAATGTTCAGTCACTAGCATTATAATACAAGTAAAAGGGCCAGCCTTATCGCTGTGAGACTAAATCTCCCTGAGCACTGTGTTAAGAGGTACACGTGTTAGTGGAATGTTCAGCCACTAGTATTATAATACAAGTAAAAGGACCAGCCTTATCGCTGTGACACTAAACCTCCCTGAGCACTGTGTTAAGAGGTACACGTGTTAGTGGAATGTTCAGTCACTAGCATTATAATACAAGTAAAAGGACCAGCCTTATCGCTGTGAGACTAAACCTCCCTGAGCACTGTGTTAAGAGGTACACGTGTTAGTGGAATGTTCAGCCACTAGTATTATAATACAAGTAAAAGGACCAGCCTTATCGCTGTGACACTAAACCTCCCTGAGCACTGTGTTAAGAGGTACACGTGTTAGTGGAATGTTCAGCCACTAGTATTATAATACAAGTAAAAGGACCAGCCTTATCGCTGTGACACTAAACCTCCCTGAGCACTGTGTTAAGAGGTACACGTGTTAGGGGAATGTTCAGTCACTAGCATTATAATACAAGTAAAAGGACCAGCCTTATCGCTGTGACACTAAACCTCCCTGAGCACTGTGTTAAGAGGTACACGTGTTAGGGGAATGTTCAGTCACTAGCATTATAATACAAGTAAAAGGGCCAGCCTTATCGCTGTGAGACTAAACCTCCCTGAGAATTATGTTAAGGGTGCACATGACTGAGATGCTCCTCCACATATTGTGTAACGATGAATCTCCATGAAAACTACTTCACAGAACACGTAGCTGTGGAATACTCAGCCACTTGCTATGTCTCCTCAAGAACAACATTATGGGTACATATGTCTGAGGGATGCTCAGCCGCTCACACTAATTTCAGGAGCAGGGTGTTCTATTGGAACACTTATCCGTCAGAAGGGAGAATGTAAAAATATATATGAAAGGTGAATATATGCATGTACATGTGTGAACGCAAATACGCAGGCTCTTCGTGTGTGTGTGTGTATGTATGTCCGCACAGATAAGTGTGCGATTAACAGCTAGGAATGTCTATGTGTGTGGAGGGCCGGGTAAACCAGGGAGTGGCAGGAGAGGTCATAAAACCTCTCATACACTGAGCAGTAATTTCTGGCGACAGGATTAGGGTGAGTGACAGATCACGCCTGAATGGAAATGGTCAGTGGGCAAATTTGAATGGTCAAATACACAAAGATGACGTCCCGAAATACCAACTAGTCTGAGTATAGCACAAACAGGATGAAGGCAGATCATAGAAAATCGAAGGGCAGAGTCCAGCAGAAAGAGGATTTGCTTCAAAATCACTAGACGTATCTGAAGAACTTGCAAATCCAGAGTCAGGTTCAATCCACAAACAGATCGCACCTCGAGCTGTTCGCTGGAGAAACATTTGTAATAAGTAATAAATTTGTGTTCCGATGCATCACTGATTCTTCGTTTTCCATATTATATATATAGAGAGGCACATGGCTTAGTGGTTAGAGCATTGGCCTTGCAATCAAAAGGTTGTGAGTTCAATTCTCAGACCGGGTGATGTGTTGTTTCCTTGAGCAAGACACTTTATTTCACATTGTTCCAGTTTACTCAGGTGTAGAAATGAGATGATAGGGACTGGAGTCCCTATCATTCCACTGCAAAGTGGTCGTGGAGGTGCCACGGCAAAAAAGCACCCAGCACTCACTGTAAATGCGGTTGGTGTTAGGAAGGGCATCCAGCTGTAGAAATCAAGCCAAAATAATCTATAACTCTTAGTTAGATAGATACATAGATATAACGTTGCGCCCTTATAATATCTGGCTGTATGTCTGGCTGTCTGCATTACGCCATTATGACGTCGCTATCTGTGTGTGTGTGTATATATGTATATATAGTGTGTGTGTATATATATATATATATATATATAGGGTGTAAGGTTTTTCGAAATATTTACTTTTGCGTTCACAGATTGATTTTTTTAGTTTCAGAAGATCCCGTTAATGGTGAAAGCAGCGATTCTTTGCTTAAACTTTAATCTGTTATTTTAATATATATATATAAAAGAGACAAAAAAAAAGGGGAAAAAAATATTTTTCTTCCTCATAGTCGTCTCTTTCTCCCTGTTTTCATATATATTTATATATATATATATATTACTTCAAAATATTAATAAATATAGACATTGGTGCCACAACATCCAGGCCGAAACAAATGAGATCGTGTAGGTGTCACGACAAAAAACACACAGTCCACGCTGTAATGTGGCCGTGTAGGCAACACGGTAAAAACCTCCCAGTCCCACACTGTAAATGTGGTTGGTGTTAGGAAGGGCATCCAGCTGTAGAAAACCCGCCAGACAGTCCATGCTGTAATGTGGCCGTGTAGGCAACACGGTAAAAACCTCCCAGCCCCACACTGTAAATGTGGTTGGTGTTAGGAAGGGCATCCAGCTGTAGAAAACCCGCCAGACAGTCCTATGCGAGCAAGACAACCACTCTTGCCTCAAGTGGGAAAACTCCCGTCCAAACCCATGCAAGCGTGGAACATGGACGTTAAACGATGATGATGATGATGATGATGATGATGATGATTCATGTGATCAAATATATTTTATTATACATATTTCAGAGATACTGAGCTATTTCAACAGTACGTCCTCATCAGATAAAATAAGTTGATGCCTGCCATACCTTGACTATGTTGATGGTTATAATTCAGCCATGGCAGTGATTAGTTATGACAAAACTCAATATTTATATACCTTAAGTTGAAACATGAAAACTTACATATAATACAGAGGGTGCGTATGAGAATGTGTATAAAGATATATAAATAACTAATAATATATAATACATAAACTTATATGACTGTTAAACATTTAAATAATAACAATATATGCATACCTCATTATTGCAGATAGAGGAAGTGAGAGATCGAGAAAGCAAATCATGAGGAAAGAGAGAAAAAGAAAGAGATTTGATCGTAGGAACAAAAGAAGGGAGAAATGATCAAAGGACAGAGAGAAGGAAGAAATGAAAATAAGTTTAATAGTATAAACAAAGGGAGGAAGATATGCATTGTAACGTATAAATTGTGTATAATTAGATAGGGGGGGGGGGAATATCTGCCATGACTGAATTATAACCATCAACATAGTCAAGGTATGTCAGGCATCAACTTATTTTATCTGATGAGGACGTACTGTTGAAATAGCTCAGTACCTCTGAAATATGTATAATAAAATATATTTGATCACATGAATGTCTATATTTATTAATATTTTGAAGTAATATTAATAACTCCTGAAAACCCTTTGTAGAGTGCTTCTAATCTATTGTGAAACTTTATTCATTGATTAATTCATTGAACCTTGTTAAACTTTTAATTATATATATATATGTGTGTGTAGAGAGAGAGAGAGAGAGAGAGAGAGAGAGAGAGAGAGAGAGAGAGAGAGAGAGAGAGAGAGAGAGAGAGAGAGGTTATATTAAATTTGTTGGGATACAACAAGCAAAATATTTTTATAACTGATATAAAGCACTCAACAAATTATTGGAGTAAATATACAATATATTAACAAATGGAAACTATATTTATAAAACCATATTTATTTCATTATACATATTTCAAGGGCCACCAAGGCAGATTATAGTGCGCTTTCATCAGATAAATATAATATAGATTAGTTTTATAAATAAATATTGACATACCCTGAAAAAATGCAACCTTCACGGAAACTCCAACCGTGAAGGTTGCATTTTTTCAGGGTATGCCAATATTTATTTATAAAACTAATCTATATTATATTTATCTGATGAAAGCGCACTTGGTGGCCCTTGAAATATGTATAATGAAATAAATATGGTTTTATAAATATAGTTTCCATTTGTTAATATATTGTATATATATATATATATATATATATATATATATAGTTTTAATATAGATGAGATTCTACAGGACTAGAACTGTTTCATTCATTAGAAATCATCAGGAATCTGGGTATCAAAAAATAAATATGGTATTTATAGGTCTCTACAAGTGGTAGGAGAGGGTGGGGAGTGGGATGGGTGCAGGTCATTGGTTGATAGAGAAGGGAATTCATTAAAAGCTAATTCTACATAGCTATAGTTAATTTAATAATAAATATAAATTAACTATAGCTATGTAGAATTAGCTTTTAATGAATTCCCTTCTCTATCAACCAATGACCTGCACCCATCCCACTCCCCACCCTCTCCTACCACTTGTAGAGAC
>OZ024743.1:52443650-52461150 GCA_964016885.1 Eledone cirrhosa | reverse complement strand
CGAGCAACGGCTAAAAAAAGTCGTTGGGACACGTAAATAAAGGGGACACGAGAGTGTAAACAAACAAAAATGGTGAAGCAACGAAATATATATATATATAAAATAAAGTAATTAAGTCAAATATTTAAGATTTGGCTTCGTTTATTAAAGATGTACTGCTATATATATTTCGGTGACAGCCATCATTGGCTGTGACCTCTTCAGGCAGTCCGAATTGGTGTGGTAGAGACAGGTACACATGTTGTTAAAGTATTTTACTCCGTCGTTGTTAAAGTATTTTACTCCGTCAATACTCCGATATGTCCAGCTCCTGGTTGGGTTGTTATTTCTCTTTAAAACACTTTAACAACATGTGTACCTGTCTCTACCACACCAATTCGGACTGCCTGAAGAGGTCACAGCCAATGATGGCTGTCACCGAAATATATATAGCAGTACATCTTTAATAAACGAAGCCAAATCTTAAATATTTGACTTAATTACTTTATTTTACATTACTCCGGAGTAACCAAACCAACCTGCGTACTTCGTCGAGTGCTCCAATCTGCATACTGGGGTGTCGGTAAACAACCAACATATACTAAAAAAAAATATATATATATCTTTTCCATTATTATATAACTACTCCATTACCAAAGGTTTCTGCATCACAGACGATAATAATATACGTCTGGATCGTTCGTCAGACAGAGATGTTATAGATAAAAGATATTATCTATAACATCTCATTTGGTTATGGAGTAGTTATATTTTGTGTTGTTCTAATTAAATATATATATATATATATATATATATATATATATATATATATATATATATATATATATATAAACGTTTGAAGTTAGAAGGTCAGAACAATGCAAGTTTGGATATAGAATATAAATGCAAAAGATAACGCTGACAATTAGTCTTTTACCTTAATTTATTAGTATATCCTGATATCTCGAGATAATATCTCTTCGTCTGAGGAAAGTAAAGGGGTTAATCCAGTGTTCGAAGTGGGTTGCCAAGTCAACTACCAATTCCTTTATATATATATATATATATAGATAGATATGTTTCTTTATTAGCCACAGGGGCACAAAAGAAGGCGACAAATACAAAGGGGGAAGTTTACATACAATAAAAACGTGTAAAATGCTATCACAAATGTAATTTAAAAATTAATCGATTTTCCCCAATAGGGGGAGACATTTCATATGGGTAACACATACCCCCGAAAAAATGTGCAACCCTCATCTCCAGGAGTACGAAGAGTTTGTACCCCTTTCCTCTCTTCCTCTTTTTCCTCAACCTACAGGTTGATATAGAGTTGTTGGCCGGAGAGAAAGGTGTCTGACCTCAGCCCTTTTAACCTCGTCCACCATAAAACCTCTTTCGCCATAACTATCACACAAAGGAAAACCGCCTCTCCTTCGTTTTTTAAGGAGGGTGGCGGTTTGATCATGACAATGGACTCGGTGGTCAACCGGATTGGTCCCAGCCGCGACAATAGTCGTTCTACATAGCCCCACCGGTCGGTAACGCCCGGGCAGTGTATGAATGCGTGCGCGACGGTTTTTTTCGTCTCGCACGCATCTCGGACAGATCTTTTTCGAAGGGTCCCTGCGCGGGCGCCCATGTCTCTAGAGCTTGTCTCGAACTGGTAGAGCTCCTCGGTAGCACTGCCAGGCCAGGGACTTTTGGAAGTTGTCCATCGGTCCCGAGCGGAAGGTCCTACCGAACAGACTGGCCAGTTCGTCTTCCTCTACGCCTAGAGTTTCTCCGAGCGCGTCGTCGCACTTGTTGCGGATCAACCCTCCATAGAATGACGAAGTGGAGTCTCCACTGATCGCCGAGTCCACCTGCCAGAGGGCTGTGAGCGCCTGAGCACATTCGATGTGCCAGTCGCCCATTTTCCTCGGTCTTTGCTTGACCCAGGACTGCAGCTCGGTCAGCGAGACGAATCGTGGAAAGCTCGCCTCACGAACGGGGCCCACACCGGTTGTCCGGTGAGGAATACGTAGAGATGCCGCAGCCTGAGTGCGTGTTTGCGCATCGTCAGCCACAGCATTCCCAGCCCTCCGTTGGAAGGGTGTTGGCAGCAGATGGATCTTCTCACCAAAGGAGCCCGCTTCTTCCAAAGGAATTGGAAGAGCGCGCGCTCCATTTTGGTGAGCGTTTTGACTGGACAAGGCACGACGGTCAAGTGGTAGTAGATGACGGACGCTATAAAAGTGTTCGTCACCTCCGCTCGACCTTTCAAGTATAGTTTGCACTTGGCCCACTTCTGGGTGAGTGCAAACACCTTGGCCGTCACCTCGTTCCAGTTTTTCTCCACCAGGAGGTCCGGACCAAACCAGACCCCGAGCAGGTTTACTGGTCCTTCCGTCCAGCGTCCGACGACGCCATCGGAAGACATCGGTTTGCCTCTCAACGATCCGAGTTGCAAACCGATGGACTTGTCCCGGTTCAACTTCGCTCCTGTGAACCTTTCGTATTCTTTCAGTAAGGTGTCGACTTCCTCGATTTGGGAGGTGCTCGACACCATTACTGTCATGTCGTCGGCGTAGGCCGACGCTGCTTTCTGCAGTCCCTGTTCTAGAGGGATGCCATGCAATAGCTCCAACTTCCGCAGTAGTGGCTCGAGAGTCAGTACGTACAGAAGCGAGGAGAGAGGGCATCCCTGTCGGATGGATCACGTGATATTGAACGGCTCCGAGAGGTAGCCGTTCACCTTGACCCTTGAGCAGATGTTGCTGTTGTGCATTGCAGCAATCCAGCCCCTGAACACGGGTCCCAAGCCTGCCGCCTCGAGCACCGCATTCAGGTAACCATGGTCAACCCTATCGAAAGCCTTAGACTGTCCAAGTTGATCAGGGCCCCACCGAAGCCGGGTTTACACCCTACCCTCTCTATGATGTATCGCATGACGTGGAGGTTGTCGTGTATGGACCTGGTCGGGATTGCGCATGTCTGCGCTTCTCCCACCAGGTTTTCGACGACAAGCGCCAGCCTCTTAGCCAACACCTTGGCCAAAATCTGTAACTCTGTGTTTAGCAGAGTTATGGGCCGGAAGTTGCCATCCCCCTTATTCTCGTCCTTCCTGACTAGTGTGACTACTCCCCTGGTCACAGAACTGGGAATTCTCCCGTTCTGCTGCCAGTTGCAGTAGACCGCTTCCAGGAGACCGGAGAACAAGTCCAGCATTGCTACGTAAAATTTGTAGGGTAGACCGTCGAGACCTGGAGATTTGCGTTTGCCGCATTGGCTTATCGCGTCCCCTATCTCAGTGGCTGAAATCGGCTTTTCGCAGAACTTCGCCTCGCTGTCCGAGAGTCGCAGTAGGCCGTCGAGGTATGGACCGAAATCCATAGCCCCTCCCGGCGCGCCGCCCTGCCCGAACAGCTGAGCAAAGTGCCGCTGAAAGGCCGCGCACATCTGCTTCGGCTCATGTATCACGCGTCCGTCTTGGTCCTTCAAAGACCGAATCGTGGACTTGTTGCCACTTTTCGCCACCGTCACCCGGGCCCAGGTAACAGCTTTGGCTCCCTCGTTACCCAGAGCACGTATTTTGCTTCTGACAACGCAGCCCTCGTGCTTTGCGTCGAAGAACTGGTCCAAAGCCGTTATCGTTGCTAGCACGCTGGCTACGTTGCCACTTCTAATTGACTCTTCTACTTTATCTACCAGTTCATTCTCGGTCATATTTCTATCTAACGCTAATTCTTTACTAAAAACTAACGAGTCTAATCTAACTGCCCTCTTGAGAGAGTACCACCATCTGTTGTTGACAATGGTTCCTGTCAAGTGCTGTTTTACTAAAGTGCTAATCCGTCTACTGTAGGCTTTGCATGTCGGTAATGACAAGTTCAGCTTCCAGTAGCTGGGTCCTTGTCTATGGGTTCAATGAACATTTGTGGACAGCTTAAAATGTTTCTATCCTTATTTTTAACTAGAACCCTATCTAGGTACGATCTAGATGTTCCGCTACGATTAGTCCACGTCCACAGTGGCACAGTCGGAAAATCTAGTCGATATCTATCGGCCAGGTCAAATCGGCCGATTAACTGTTTGAGGCTGTTACACCCCCTTTATCGGGGCATGCTCCTACATAGTCCCAACGTACATCTAGGATTCCATTCCAGTCCCCCACTAAAAGCAAGGAGCGGGACGTTCCCAGAAAAGTCTCTAGACGTTTGAAGAAGTCTGGCCGCGGTGTCCCGGATGGGGCATATGCGGCCACCAGCCTGAAGGCTCCACCTTCACTACCGTCAACGTCTAGGACCACCAGTCGACCCTCCGGGTCCAGATGTACAGTCTGTGTTACGAGGTCCAGGTGTTTCCGCAGCAAAACGGCAACCCCGGCCCTAACTCCCGGCTGACAGAGAGATGCGTAGATCTCAAAGTCGTCGAAGATGGGGGCCAGATGTCGCTCGCTGTGGATTGTGGACTCGCAAATGGCTACTACATCCATACTGTGCGACCTGAGGTCGTTTAAGAGTTTGCCCTGTTTCCATGGCATCCCCAGGACGCGTACGTTCACACATCTAACTCTTATATTGGCCATGTTGGTACTGAAAAGTTAAAAGAAGAGGAAAAGAAATCACTCACCCTTCGTCTCCTGGGGACCAGGCTGCACGATTTCCATGGGGGTGTTTGAGGGGCTGTCTGGGTGGGTGGTTGTTTCCGGCGGGGTGGGGACGGATATGTTTGGTGGGGAGGGGGTGTCTGGTGGGATGGGGGTGTCTGGGGTGGGGAGACATTTGAGAAGGACGCGGTTAAGTGGTTTCACGCTGGAATTCCCCACATCCTTTTCAAATGTTTCTTTTAGGGACCTATAAGTTTGTATAGGGACCCTAATCAGTTTTAGGTTCTGTTTTTTGTTATTTTTAATAGAGTGGGTGAAAGTTTTCCCTTCGGTTTTCACCGAAGGGTTGTTCGTGATGGTCTCCATTAGTGTTTTGTTTTCAGTGTTTATGTATGTGTAATTTTCTTGTGTTGTGTTTGTTTTTGTCTGTAGTTCTTGTGTGTGCTTTCGTTTTGTTGTAGTTATTTTATTTTCAGGAGGTGGGGGTTTTGTTTGTGATGTTTTTGTTGTTTGTGTTGGTGGTTGTATGTTTGTGGTAGGGTTTGCTGTTTTTTTTTTGTTTTTGTGGTGTCTTTTCTTTCTTTTCGAGCGATGGGGTTCTCCCTCGTCTTCACTGGGTGATGACCAGATAGCCTCATCTGTTGTATCGTCTGTGTGATTGGGGAGGGGTATGTCTTGGGGAGCTGTTGTGTCTGTATGTGATTTTGCAGTGGTTTTAGGTGGAGTGGGATTGGGTGGGACTGTGTTTGTTGTGGTTATTTTTGTGTGTTGGTGTTGTTGTTGTGGTGGTGTTGGTGGTTGTGTTATTTTGATGGGTGTCGGCAGAAGAGTCTTTTTTTTTACTCATTAATTTAGGACAGGAAGCCCTCAGGTGACCCCTGATAAAGCAGTGGTAACATGAAGGCCGCCTACCCTCAACCGAAAAGTTTATGTAGGTGAGTCCGTCCAGGAGTACACGTTGTGGGATCATAGCTATTCGCTCTGGGCTCATTTGCACCAGAACTTCAACGCTAGTCCCATTAAATACATCTCTGGGGCACTTTCCTACTGAAAGTATTCTGTCTTCATCAAAATTGATGAAGCCGCACAGTATCCACCATATGTTCACCTTTCGTGTGACACTCGTGATTCTAATCTTTTGTGTCCTTTTTCCCATCTATGTAGGGAAAAAGGTATACAGGTTGTATACAATTGGCGACACAGAGTAATTTGGGGCCGTCAATTGATCCTTCATGAGTACCGAAATACTCCCAAAGAGTTTGTCTATTTGAATGAATGAAATATCATTCATTGAATTTTTGAAAACTAGTTCAATTTCTTTCTGTGACAAGTGGACCGGTTTTCGGGTAGAATTGGAAACTGTCCTAAAAACTATCGTTTTGAGAGCAGTTTCCTTGCGAATTTCTACAGGGGAATTGATGCTGAAAGCACCATTCTTTTCGAAAGTAACATATCTCCTAGTGTCCTTTAGAAGTTGTTCGGCATTTGATATGTCGAGATATGTTAGTTCCTCCTTTTTCTGAACTGTCTGTGCAAAGGAGATTTTCGGTTTCTTTGTGGAATTATCCGTGTTGGTGGTGTTGTCATTATTGTTGTTATTGTTGTTGTTGTTCTTGTTGTCACTGATGTTGATATTGTTCGTATTTTCCTTGGTGTTGGTGTTGGTGTTGTTGTTATCTTTGATACTGGTATTATTGGTGTTGTCTTTATTTTTATTTTGTTGTTATTGTTGTCATTGTTGTTTTTATTATCATTATTGGTATTGTTGTTATTTTTGTTGTCATTGTACTGTTTGGTGTCATTTGTGTCGTTTGGATATGAATTTGTTTTTACAATTTGATTTCGTCTTTCCATCTCCATAGTACCTATGGAGAAGCAAAGGAAAGAAGACGATGTTGACTGCGAGCTATGTAGTCTTACCGACTCTCCACTACCATTATCGCCAAACGCAGCGTTCATAGCGTAATCAAACTTCTTACGATATTTTTTCAAAAATTCGATGGAGAAAAATTTTTCAAACGAATATTTTGAGTTGACCCACCACCTGAAGGTCCAGACGGGGGCGTCAAGTTACACAATAATATAAAATTTTACTGAAAACTCACGGTTTTTCTTACATAAATTAATGGAAACTTCTTCGCGAAGTTACACACGTCTGGTAGAGAGAGAGAGAGAGATAGATAGATATATTTCTTTATTAGCCACAAGGGCACACAAGAAAAGGGGACAATACAAAACATGCCGGGGATTTTACATACAGTCGTGTAAAAAATATAAAAACAAACAATTACAACAATCGAAATCTCCAATAGGGGGGAGGCGCCACAAATGGCTTGTTTAATACCCCGTCGATAGAACAACCCTCAACTCCAGGAGCGTGTTGTGCAAGTGCTCCTTTCTTCCTTTTGCTCTCTTCTTCAACCTACAGGCTTATAAACAGAGAAGGCCCAATCACTCGGGCCATTTTCGCTTCATTCACCCACCTTTCAGTAAATTTACTGGGGTGCAGTGCCTCTCTCTCCACCCTGATTATCCTTCTAAAGTGATACTTAAAGAAGGGAATCAATTGTTGTCCGGAGAGAAAGGCATCTGTCCTCAGTCCTCTCAACCTCGTCCACCATATAACTTCTTTCACTATAGCCACCGTACAGAGGAAATCCGCCTCTCTTTCGTTTTTGAAAGAGGCTGGCGGTTTGATCCTTACTATGTACTCGGCAGTCAACTGGATTTGTCCCATACGCGACAGCAGTTGTTCTGCATAGTTCCACAGGTCGGTTACGCCCGGGCAGTGTACAATTGCGTGTAGGACTGTTTCAATGTCCTGCGCGCATCTTGGACACGTCCTCTTGGAAGGATCCCTGCCGGGGCGTCCGTGCCTGTAGATCTTGTCACGAACCGGTAGAGATCCTCGGTAGCACTGCCAGGCCAGGGACCTCTGGAAGTTGTCCATAGGTCCCGGGCGGAAATTCCTACCAAACAGACTGGTGAGCTCATCGTCTTCGACGCCCAGAGTCTCTCCGAGCACGTCGTTGCTCTTGTAACGTACAATCCCTCTATAGAATGTCGAAGTGGAGTCTCCACTGATTGCTGCGCCCGCTTGCCAGAGGACTGTGAGCGCCTGAGCGCATTCAATGTGCCAGGCGCCCATCGTTTTCGGTCTTTTCTTGACCCAGGACTGCAGCTCCGACAGCGAGACGAGCTGTGGGAAAGCCTGTCTCACAAACGGTGCCCACACCGGTTGGGGGTCGGTGAGGAATGCCGCAGCCTCAGCGCATGTTTGCGCATCATCAGCCACGGCATTCCCAGCCCTCCGCTGGAAGGGTGCTGACAGCAGACGGATCTCCTCACCAGCGGAGCCTGCTTCTTCCACAGAAACTGGAAGAGCATGCGTTCCATCTTGGCGAGGTGTTCACGGGGACAAGGCACGACAGTCAAGCGGTAGTAGATGACGGACGCTATGAAAGTGTTCGCCACCTCCGTTCGACCTTTCAAGGAGATAGATACATAGATGTGGTAATACATAGAGTACGTTAATGTAGTTCTGTTGGAGATTGAGCGTAACAGAGTATTTGAATTACAGCTGAGAGGACTGGAACAACGTGAAATAAGCTCTCTTCTCAACGACACAACGCGCATCCGAGAATCAAACTCACGGCCATACGATCATCAGCCGAACCCCCCACTAATTCACGTACATTCAAACTTCTTATACTTGTATAGATATATAAATATATATATATACATATACAAACCACAACATACAAATGCTATGACACGCATGTACATACTTACATACACATCGATATAAGCACATACACACACACCGATATAAACACACACGCCGATATAAACATACACACAACGCTGACACACACACCGATATAAACACACATACAACGCTGACACACAGACACACGATGCGAAACATTCCAGATGAATTCAGCGCCATATTTAACAAGTCATATCCGCCATGTTTTAAGCTATAAAAAACTCTTTCATTTCTACAAATATTTTATTGTTTTCTGTTTGTTTCTTGCGTTTTTGTTTGTTTGTTTTTCATATTCGTTTGTTTATAATTTTGTTGTTGTTATTTATATTTTGTGAGGAGTCGTGTTCGTTTTTCTATAAAACGAAAACTTTGCTGGGTACATAAAAATGGTTACATACCCCTCGGGTATTGATCTCTGTGTAAGAGATAATCTGATAAACATCAAACCATGTTCGGCGGAGGCTGGAGGTGAAAAAGATAAACGTTCAAATCATTTTGTTTACATTTTACAAACAATTTTCATTGATTTTATTTATACTTTTTCTCGTCTGTATGTATGTGCGTGTGTGTGTGCAGAAGTACATATATACATACATACATGCATACATACATACATACATACATACATACATACATACATACATACATACATACATACATACATACATACATACATACATACATACATAATTAGGGCACTGGGATATGTTAGTAACTACCTCAATACAAATCTTGAGAAGCTAGGCTTCAGAGGAACAGAAAGAACACAACTAGTTAGGAAACTACAAGTAAAATCCATTAATTGAACAGTAAAAATATGTAAAACATTCCAAAAATGTTGCATCTAATAACTGCATATACACATGTACAGATACAAAGCATATACACATGCACACATACAACTCAAAACATACACATCCACACATACAATAACATCCATATCTACACATGCATGCATACATACATATCTACCTAGTTGATGTTGTGTAAATTCCAATGAGAGAGTCTTGTGTCTATGTTAGAAACCGACTCTCTCTCTATTGGTAAAACTTTGTGAAATTATAAAACCAGAAGAACATACATACATACATACATACATACATACATACATACATACATACATACATACATAGACATACACGCCTTATATAGAAAAAAACCACAAACCCTCCATCTCAATTCTACTTTAGAAAAGCAGAAGAACTGCGTAACCTGTAAAGGAACTAAATAAATTTATATTTAAAAAAAAAAGACTCCAGTTGCATTTTCGATTTCATCCTTTTTCCTTATACTTTCACTCGTGTAGGACACCTCGGTTATTTTTCATTTTGTAAAAAAAACCTCACTTTCTAATATATATATATATAAATACATGCACTTCCAGCTATATATATATATATGCACCCCCTATATATATATATATATATATATATATATATATATATATATATATATATATATATATATATTATATATATATATATATATATATATATATATATATATATATATATATATATATATATATATATATATATATATATTTATATTTATTAAAATAACAGATTAAAGTTTAAGCAAAGAATCGCTGCTTTCACCTTTAACGGGATCTTCTGAAACTAACAAAGTCAATCTGTAAACGCAGAAGTGGATATTTCAAAAAACGTTGCAACCGGAGGAAGACAGGAAGACGATACTTTGGTTCGTGGCAACGTTCGCTGGCAAAGAACGGAAAAAAACGAATATAATACGTCATTAATAGGAGCGGTGAAAAACAATTACGCGCAAAGACACAACCACGTTAATGGTATAAAAGAGGTCGTAGACTAATGTTCTCTTAGGTGGTTCATAGAGACGTTCTCTGGCAATGAACGAAAAAAACGAAGATAATACGTCATACGTCATAAGTAGCACGCAAAGACAAAACCACGTAAATGGTATAGCAGAAGTCGTAGACTAAAATTCTAACTAGGAGACCGAATGAATCTCCGCTACAAAGTTAAGAACAAATGAAATAAATACAATACAGAAGTAATATAAATAAATAAATACATACACGCAAACAAATACGTACATACACAAGCATACGCAAAACACTACCATAGGTATACAAAACCACGCACATATAAATATGTGTGTGTGGGTATGCGTGTATACAAATAAATAAAAAATATATAAACGTATATAAATAAATAAATACGTATATAACAAGCGCACACACATACTTACATGTAAATACACGAATGTTCGGAGACATAAGTCAACCAAAACATGAAGTACACATATACACACACCCTACATACGTACGAACCTGCATACTCACACAGACGCGAAACTCCCGTATACACATAGCCAAACCATATGTACCAGAATATATAAAAAATTATACGCCATAACATAAACAATCAAATATACGTACGAGAAGGTATAAGTACCTTCACAAAACATACGGGTAATATATACTTACCTATGCAAATAAGTAATGGTTTAAACAAAACATATACTTATCTCCCACATCAAGACGTAAAATATCCACGTATAGATCGTACTATCCGTTAGGGTATAACGTGGGGCTGTAATACAGGAAAGCTTTGTGCAATTTATGTTTACAAGCCGAAATTGCCTCAGATTTTTTGTTTAAGATGTGGTCTGTGGCGTAGAGTATTTCCAGGGCCTCAGCGGCGCAGAGGTCACATGGTCTTTTATTTCCGTTATACGATCTAGCCCTAGCTAGGATCTCCCAGTGCAACTTATATTGGGTGTGGTTGTCTTTTAGACTCCAGATATAAGCTGAAAGTGACGTCATATTCCTTATTAGAGGGTAACGAAAAGAATGGGTATGCACATAAAGACGCTGCTTGAATCTATTGACGGTTAACCCTATGTAGGCTCTACAGGACGTGGGTGTTACAACCTCACATTTGTAGACAATGTTACTAGAGAGGCATTTCCCGGATAGGGGGCAATCAACCCGATTCCTACAATTACAGTTAGTACTAACTACAGGGTTGCACGTGTTCCTACGGCTAGGTAGTTTAGCTAAATTTGAAGCTGTGATGTTATGTGCAAGGTTAGGAGTCGTAGAGTAAGAAATTTTAATAGTATTTCTATTAAAAATGTTACTATATTTATGTGTAGGGGAAAATGCTTCGTAATAAGGGAAAGAAAGATCTTAGCTAATGGTGTGGCCACCTCCATATTATATGGTGGGTTATACCAACAAATGCGACGGGATCTATTTCTTCTAGGTCTATTTTCTTAATTTCAACGTATTTTCAACGACCATTCCACTTATTACAATGAAGCTCTTGCTCGAAGTGGATTTGTCGATAAGGTAGCATATACGGAGTACGAAAATAGACCTAGAAGAAATAGATCCCGTCGCATTTGTTGGTATAACCCACCATATAATATGGAGGTGGCCACACCATTAGCTAAGATCTTTCTTTCCCTTATTACGAAGCATTTTCCCCCTACACATAAATATAGTAACATTTTTAATAGAAATACTATTAAAATTTCTTACTCTACGACTCCTAACCTTGCATAGGGTTAACCGCCAATAGATTCAAGCAGCGTCTTTACGTGCATACCCATTCTTTTCGTTACCCTCTAATAAGGAATATGACGTCACTTTCAGCTTATATCTGGAGTCTAAAAGACAACCACACCCAATATAAGTTACACTGGGAGATCCTAGCTAGGGCTAGATCGTATAACGGAAATAAAAGACCATGTGACCTCTGCGCCGCTGAGGCCCTGGAAATACTCTACGCCACAGACCACATCTTAAACAAAAAATCTGAGGCAATTTCGGCTTGTAAACATAAATTGCACAAAACTTTCCTGTATTACAGCCCCACGTTATACCCTAACGGATAGTACGATCTATACGTGGATATTTACGTCTTGATGTGGGAGCTAAGTATATGCTTTGTTTATACCATTACTTATTTGCATAGGTAAGTATATATTACCTGTATGTTTTGTGAAGGTACGTATACCTTCTCGTACGTATATTTTATTGTTTATGTTATGGCGTATAATTTTTTATATATTCTGGTACATATGGTTTGGCTATGTGTATACGGGAGTTTCGCGTCTGTGTGAGTATGCAGGTTCATACGTATGTAGGGTGTGTGTATATGTGTACTTCATGTTTTGGTTGACTTATGTCTCCGAACATTCGTGTATTTACATGTAAGTATGTGTGTGCGCTTGTTATATACGTATTTATTTATTTATATACGTTTATATATTTTTTATTTATTTGTATACACGCATACCCACACACACATATTTATATGTGCGTGGTTTTGTATACCTATGGTAGTGTTTTGCGTATGCTTGTGTATGTACGTATTTGTTTGCGTGTATGTATTTATTTATTTATATTACTTCTGTATTGTATTTATTTCATTTGTTCTTAACTTTGTAGCGGAGATTCATTCGGTCTCCTAGTTAGAATTTTAGTCTACGACTTCTGCTATACCATTTACGTGGTTTTGTCTTTGCGTGCTACTTATGACGTATGATGTATTATCTTGGTTTTTTTCGTTCATTGCCAGAGAACGTCTCTATGAACCACCTAAGAGAACATTAGTCTACGACCTCTTTTATACCATTAACGTGGTTGTGTCTTTGCGCGTAATTGTTTTTCACCGCTCCTATTAATGACGTATTATATTCGTTTTTTTCCGTTCTTTGCCAGCGAACGTTGCCACGAACCAAAATATCGTCTTCCTGTCTTCCTCCGGTTGCAACGTTTTTTGAAATATCCACTTCTGCGTTTACAGATTGACTTTGTTAGTTTCAGAAGATCCCGTTAAAGGTGAAAGCAGCGATTCTTTGCTTAAACTTTAATCTGTTATTTTAATAAATATTTTCTCTACGGTTCTTATATATTTGATATATATTTATCCTTATCGAGCCCTCTTTGGATTTTAGTCTTCAAATTTATTATTATTACTATATATATATATATATATATATATATATATATATATATATATATATATATGGGGGGGTGCATGTAAAATCTTTGGATTTTAGTCTTCACGTTTATTATTATTACTATATATATATATATATATATATATATATATATATATATATATATATATATATATATATATATATATGTGTGTGTTGCTTTCATCCTTCTATGTTGTTTACTTGTCTCACTCGCTTTACGCGATTTACTTGTCCCAATAGCTTTTTTTAGTTATTGCTCGCACCAACATGAGGTATATGATTTTTAATGCGATGAAATATCAATGATGGTTGGCAAATCACTGACGAAGGACTAATTTTATCATATGTAACCCATGTGCAACCACGCTGTATTCTTCTTTCTTCTCATGTTTATATATATATATATATATATATATATATATATACATATATATATGGAGGGTGCAGGCATTTATCCTGATGTTTGTAGTTTCTGTTTCTGTTTCGCTGCTTGCTAAATTCTGTCTGTGTATCACTCTGTAAATATGTGAATATGTATATATGTATATATGTGTATATATCTTGCTGACATCTTGCCGAATTAGATATCTGTCTCAGCAATGATGATAACATGGCTTTATATCAGAGCAGCCTTTTTTTTCAGCAACATGGTTTACCGAAAAGTAAAGAGTGTCTCTCACGCCCAGTTGACCTACCCCGCTATATATATATATATATATATATATATATATATATATATATATATATATATATATATATATATATATATATATATATATATATATATATATATATATATATATATATATATATATATATATATATATTGAAACCTTAGGTAACGCTTTATATATATATATATAATCTGCGTTTTTCGAATATTAATAACATTCGATTCGTTTGCAATTATGCAAACAAGACTCATTTTTAACCCTTCATTCTTGCTCTTGTGTTGTTGTTTTTTGCTTATATATATATATATATATATATATATATATATATATATATATATATATATATATATATTGGAAAATTTGTGAGATCCTTGGTACAGTTAGGTATATTTGAAAAAAAGGAAAAGAATGACTTCGCTTGTAGTTCTAAACAAATTGATTTAATTTTATGATATTACTAGCAGAATGGCCCGGAGCTGCTCGGGATTTGCTCTAGGGTTCTTATATATTTGATATATATTTATCCTTATCGAGCCTCGTGAAATAAATACGTTTGTTTATATTTTGTTATTGCGTATGCAAAATTATCGCTGCTTTCACCCTTAACGGAATCTTCTACCTATATGCAGTATGAAGTACACTAAGACTAACTGATGTAATCGTTGGCCTTGTTTGTTTATATTTTGTTTTTGTGTATGCAAAAATATCTGTCAGTGATGCATGTGATTATGTAATCTCCGGCCTTGTTTATTTATATATATTGGAAAATGTGTGAGATCCTTGGTACAGTTAGGTATATTTGAAAAAAAAGGAAAAGAATGACTTCACTTGTAGTTCTAAACAAATTGATTTAATTTTATAATATTATAATATTATGAGTTGGTAAATCTAGTATATATTTATATATATATATATATATATATATATAATATATATATATATATATATATATATATATATATATATATATATATATATATGTGTATAACGAAGGAATTGTGGTAAGGAACCAGATGGACCATAACGCACCAGAGTACTCAATACTTAGGGTAGTAGAGTGGGTAATAGGAAAAATTATGACCCCGACGGCAGAGCTCAAGCCGTTTCGACGGCTATTTCTGGACTATTTGTAGTCCAGAAATAGCCGTCGAAACGGCTTGAGCTCTGTCGTCGGGGTCATACTTTTTCATATATATATATATATATGTATGTATATATACATACATATATATATATACATGAAAAGAGTCCTGTGTGGGGCTAAGATCATATATATATATATATATTATTTATTTATTTAGGTTCATACACGGAACAAAAGCGTTACCTAAGGTTTCAAGGCCCAATATTGACCATATCTCCAGATTGTACGAGGGATCAAATTTGTTTCCTAGTCATCGGGCGCTTGGACGAGTTTGAAGGAACCCTTAAAAATATAGCTTTTGGAGATTTGACCAGACTTCGTCTCTGTATAAAAGTAGTTTCTCTCCCTTCCACAGCTGGAACAAAGCATTTCACCATTCATATCTAAATATGTGCTACCGACTCTTCAGCCTGAACTAACCTAGGTGATATATTAAACCAAAACACTGCCTCAATTGTGTGTGTGTGTGTGTGTGTGTGTGTGTGTGTGTGTGACAGCTCACACCTATGTGTGTGTGTGTGTGTGACAGCTCACACCTATGCAGGTTTAGCTGGCCCATCTCCAAGGTATATCTCGTTGGAGGAGTCTTGGATAATTTAATGATAGGGACCCCAGTCCCTATCATCTCATTTCTACAGCTGAGTAAACTGGGGCAACATGAAATAAAGTGTCTTGCTCAAGGAAACAACATATCATCCGGTCCGAGAATTGAACTCACAACCTTTCGATTGCAAGCCCAATGCTCTAACCACTAAGCCATACACCTTCACTGCCTCAATTGGTGATACACGTCTCTTCTCCACAATTCCATTTCCACTTGGCCTATATGCTGCTCTGAAGAAGCCGTTCACGTTCCACTTGTTAAGCATTTCCTTCAGCATCTCTGAACGAAGTGCAGTGCCATTGTCCATCAACAAATCACCAACAGGGACCTGCTCCAAGAATATTTCGTTCAGGATTCGTGCAATTTCATCTGCAGTCCTTGTTTTTTATTTATTTCCATATTGCCATCCGCCTCTGTCCGTAATCGATATACGCCCCCTGTCGGTGGGGCATCACACCCACTGCCAATCGACCATTGAGATATACGCCCCCTGTCGGTGGGGCGTCACATCCACTGCCAATCGACCATTTAGATATACGCCCCCTGTCGGTGGTGCGTCACATCCACTACCAATCGACCACGAGATATACGCCCCCTGTCGGTGGTGCGTCACATCCACTACCAATCGACCATTGAGATATACGCCCCCTGTCGGTGGTGCGTCACATCCACTACCAATCGACCATTGAGATATACGCCCCCTGTTGGTGGTGCGTCACATCCACTGCCAATCGACCATTGAGATATACGCCCCCTGTCGGTGGTGCGTCACATCCACTACCAATCGACCATTGAGATATACGCCCCCTGTCGGTGGTGCGTCACATCCACTGCCAATCGACCATTGAGATATACGCCCCCTGTCGGTGGTGCGTCACATCCACTGCCAATCGACCATTGAGATATACGCCCCCTGTCGGTGGTGCGTCACATCCACTGCCAATCGTTTCCAGTTGTGTTCCATTAGAATGTTTCTCGTCTCGCGGACGATCGGAGCGGAGTCGATGGACCTCTTACAACTCCTCAAGGTTCTGTCTGGTAATGTCGGAGTCAACTGTCCTATCCACTTCCATATGATACATGGTATGCAATCTCTTTGGCTCCGGGTAACTCAGCCGTCACACTGCAGCTACCCCACGTTCCGACTCATTTGGCACTTCCAACCAGGTTTTCTTCACTGTGGTTAGAATGTCCACCATCTTCCTTTCCGAGGGCACAAACACCACGCTCAGCTTCCGGATGAACTCAGCTGCTACCTCTCCCAGAATTCCAAGGCGGTGATTTATTAACATGCCTTCCGCTCCTTTCGTTCTTACCCTCTTCTCACCAGTGATTACTGATCTCACCCATCCGAGAACAGTAGCAGAATCGGTTCAGATTTCGATAGTACGCAGTCCCCGTCTCAGGGTCAGATTCACTCCTTTTAACACGGTGTACAATTCAGCCATATTGATGTGGTTGCAGTCACCCTTCTTCTTGGGCCACACTGCCTCCTCTCCCATCGCTATGTTGTTAGCATCGCACCATACGGTCCCGTTCTTCAATTTTGGCGCATCTCACTCAACACTGAAGGGTCTGATGGTATTGCTACCAATTCTTTGTCGTCATATTGTCTGCGGCCAAGGATAAGAGAAGAAAAATAAGGCACAAAACCAAAATAGCTAATATAACGGTGTGTGTGTGTGGGGGGGGGGGGGGGGGGGTAGTATAGCTCACCTACTTCGCGGGGGTGTCTCACTGATTGATCTTGTCCTGAATGGGGTAT
>OZ024743.1:52436150-52441150 GCA_964016885.1 Eledone cirrhosa | reverse complement strand
AGGGTTGCACATTTTTTTCAGGGGCATGTGTTACCCATATGAAATGTCTCCCCCTATTGGGGAAAATCGATTAACATTTAAATTGCATTTGTGATAGTATTTTACACACACACACACACACACACACACACACACACACACACACACACACACACACACACACACACACACACATATATATATATATATATATATATATATATATTTACACATGTAAATATAAATGCATGTATATATACAAATGTATAAATGCATATCTATATACATACGTAAATGTATGTATATATGTATGTTCTTCTGGTTTTATAATTTCACAAAGTTTTACCAATAGAGAGAGAGTCGGTTTCTAACATAGACACAAGACTCTCTCATTGGAATTTACACAACATCAACTAGGTAGATATGTATGCATGCATGTGTAGATATGGATGTTATTGTATGTGTGGATGTGGATGTTTTGAGTTGTATGTGTGCATGTGTATATGCTTTGCATCTGTATATGTGTATATTTAGTTATTAGATGCAACATTTTTGGAATGTTTTACATATTTTTACTGTTCCATTAATGGATTGTATTTGTAATTTCCTAACTAGTTGTGTTCTTTCTGTTCCTCTGAAGCCTAGCTTCTCAAGATTTGTATTGAGGCAGTTACTAACATACCCCAGTGCCCCAATAATCACAGGTGTAATCAGGGTGGAGTATCTGCAGATTTCTCATCAGTTCTGCATAAATGTTCTCCTTTTCACTAATCTTTGATATTATATTGGCATCTGCTGGGCAGCTAATTTCCACTACTGTGCATGCTTTCTTTTCCCTGTCCCATATCATAATATCTGGTCTGTTATGCTTGCATTTTATTGGGACATTTACTGGAACATTCCACCAGTATTCTTTCATATTATGTACATGGATGTCTTCCACATTGCTGTAGCTTTTAATGTGTTTATTATCGGGGCTATATTTTTCACGAACTGCATTGTACAGTGTTTTGGCCACTACATCATGCCTCATAGGTAGATAGTACCGCGATGATCTTTGGACAACTGCTGATGACATGGGTGATATGCTCGATGTTAGTTCTGCAGAGTCTGCACTTGTTATCACATCTAGGTGTTTTGCCTGCATCCCTATCTCTTTTGTGAATCAGGTATTTCGTGCTAATCTCCTGTTCCTGTATTGCAAAAGCGTATCCTTCAAAGTGGGAGCCAATATAGCGGTTGTTGGTCCAAGATAGACTACTTTCCTTATTTATATTACTCTCACTCTGGAGCTTCCTGGCAACATATCAATGCATGATTTTTTGCTGATAGGCATGCAGTTTTTCGTTCATGGATTCACTGCGATACTGCTGAGCGATATCCCTGGGTGTGAGTTTTTGACTATCACACAGGGAATATCTCTCGAGGAGTTCCTTCCCAACTCTCATGATCTTATCTGTTTCATGCAGATAGACTTGCTCGAGAAACGGGCTCCTACGCTTCGAGGTTCGTAGATGTTGTCGGAGAGATATGATGCGACATTCAAATGTTGTCTGGACTGATGTTAGGCCTCTGCCTCCCTGCTTACGTTTCAAGTAAAGGCGGTCTATGTCACTGTTGATGTGGAAGTTTCCGGTGTTGTTCAGTATTTTTCGAGTTCCAACATCAACTGCTCGGATTTCGTCTATCGTCCAATTGAGTATTCCAAACGTTAGTGTTAGGACAGGCACAGCAAACACATTGTGAGCCACTGTTTTGTTTTGCGCAGAGAGTTCCGATGACCAGATCTTTCTTAATCGGGTGTAGTATTCCCTGGTTACGCGTTCTTTATTACAGATACCATTATAGGATATGTTCTCATCTATCTCCAGGTATCTGCAGCAGTCTTCATCAGATATCGGTGAAACAGTTAGGCCATTGATGACAATGTTGCTAGATTGGGTTGTTGTTTTTCCCCGCTTTACAGTCATGTATGAGCATTTATCTTTGCCAAACTCCATTCCTATATCCTTTGAGAACGTTGTAACCAGGTCAAGATTTTTCTTCATCCCATCCATGTTCTTGGCATAGAGTTTCAAATCGTCCACAAAGAAATTATGGGTTAGGTTCGTATTTCTGTCCTCCTGTGAGCCAATGATGTATCCCTCACATTTCTTGAGCAGAAAGGGCAAGGGGTTTAATGACAAGATGAATAATATCAGAGAGACTGTCCGCCTGAAACATAACCCTGCAATATTTTATTTTATCAGTGAAAATAGAGTCCTCCCTCTCTGTCTTTAACCTTAGGATAGTAGCCCAAGAAGAAGACAGCCTCTCTATGGCTCTGACAATAATGTCTGGGACTTTAGCAAGTTGGAGGGCCTCTATCATCCAAGAGTGGGGAACAGAATCGAAAGCTTTCCTGTAGTCCAGCCACTGTAGTCATATTCCTCCTAAGTTGTCACACCTTAGACATCGCAGTTTTGTTGATTAGGAGTTGTTCAATCACATCCCCAAACCCCTTTCTTTCCAGCTGCTTGTTATCTGTGATGATGTTATTATTTTCACAGTAATCTTGGAGGAATAGGTTCAGGCAGGCTGTATTCATCTTATACATCAGGTTCTGGCATGCAATGGGTCGGTAGTTTTTTGCCAAGTGGGTGTCTTTGTTCTTGGGGACCAGTAATGTTTGTGCTAATGTCAACCATTCTGGTATAAGTGTATCTCCTTTAAGAACTTGTTGGTAGAGGTCAGTAAGATACCTCCGATAGAATATTAGTTTTTTGTACCTGTAGTCGACAATCATGTCTCTTCCTGGTGTTTTCTTATCTTGGAGTTTTCCTATCACAATCTCAAGGCTACCCTCACTTATTTCGTATGTTTTTGTTGTAGTGTAGGAGCAATAGTTCTTTCAGATTTCTCTTAGCCACACTACATCTTGGTTGAAATTCTTCTTTTCCCCCCATATTTTTCTCCAAAAGGAATCTATGTCTTTCTGGGATGGGGCCTCAGTGACACTTATTATTTTGCCCTTCATATCTCTATAGACTGATGTTTGGTTTCGTCTGAATCTTTTATTAAGCACTTTTCTCTCATCTACCTTCTTCAGGTATCGGCGTTTTTCGCTAACAGCTCTCAATTCTTGTTTGAGGGTGATCAGCTTATATTGGAGAGTTCTGGTTCTACTGTTACCAAACATCGTCCATATTTTATTTTTCACTCTTTTTTGGTGAGGAGTGAGGTTTTTTTGTGTTTGTTTGCATGTAAGGAGCATTGTCACATATCCTGTTTTTTCGTAGGTCAGCAATCTTTTTTTCTATTTTAGTTATATATGATGGTATTTTTAGTGGTGTTTTGTTCTTGTTAATATCTCTGCTATCACTAAGATAATGCTTCACTGTCGTTGCTAAAACAGGCGTTGATTTGTCAAAATGTTGGGGTTTTTATCCGTCGTAAATATTCACCCCCTATTTCGTCAATAACACGTAATATTTCATTATTTGGTTTTTTATTCAACATTGTCGTTTTAACACGTTCAGCAAGAGAGATATTTATACATGAGTCAATTTCTCTCTGGAAGATTCCCTTGAGGGAAATTTTCAATTGTTTATACTTTTGATTATCATTATCGATAGTATTTTCCACAATAGTCGAGGTAGACTCGGATGGTACACGTGGTATCAAATTTCTTCGATTATTATTATTATCGATAGTGTTTCCCCAGCATTCGGGGTAGAATTAGATGGTACAGGTGGTGTCAAGTTTCTTACAGGCATAGTTGTTTCAAGGCGCTGCTCGACTTGGCTGCTAGGAAGTCTAGTAGCATGGCCACCTGTAGCACGTGTTGTTGATAACATGTTTGTTGTGGGGGACTTACAATTAATAATATTTATCTTATTTTTACGTTCAACAAACGTCGCTTGTTGGCGTAATTGTTTCGCTGTGAAATAATTTAGCTCTGGGTGCATTTCGTCCCAGTGTAGCTTTATTCTGTTCATATAGCCAATGGAGGGATTGTTTTTTGCCATTTTATAACAATTAAATAAATCATTATTAAGTTCGCAACTCCAAGAGAAATGCGATTTATAATTTCGGTTTCTTCTGTAGCTAAAACTGAATAAAGTTTGATTACCTTCCTTGTTATTTGTCTTCGGAACTTTCTTAATTTTATTGTCGATGTTGTGTTCAGCCATGCTGTTTGTAGCAATCCTTGTAAAATGAATTATGTATTTAGTCGGATACCTCTACGAATTCGAATAAAAGGTGTCTTCAGAAGGGATAGTTAGAAGAATAACGAGTTATTCAACCTGACTGTAGTTGTGGCATTACTGTCGGAGATAGTATTCATCTTAAATTTAATAAATAGTCTCCCACGCCAAAATATGCGACTGATCGCGTTGACTGTCTATGTATGTATATATGTATGTATGTATATATGTCGGGTTGTTGGAGACTAAACTGGCAACCCCACCAAGGTTTCTTGGTGAGGAGGGTGACTTTGGACATCCTGCAGGACTAAAAACAAAACCTGTCAAAGGGCAAAGGAGCTCTTAAGAGTCAATGGCCATCCAAAATCACCGGGAGAGATGACCCCTTAGCCTTTGTCAAGGCAGAATTCTAGGAGAAGGAAAACTCTGATATAACACCTGCAACTCTGATGGTATCCAATGATGTTGACTTGTTCTTCTTTTTGGTAAATATCATCTTGGTTAAGAGAGTGGGACTGGCTTTGTGCAGTGCCTTTGCTCACTATAAAAGCTTCACGGCACAGACATTTTTTAATATCTGGAGATCTCTCTGCACTTGTCATCACATGGTATCATGGGCCCAGCACTATGTGTCAATATTTGTCACAAGTGTAGTGTTTGTACCAGAGTTTTCAAGTCGCTGTCTGGACTAAAAAGTCACACTCGTTCAGTGCATCGGTAGGAGTTCTCCTACATGGATATAAAGTAGTGGCCGTACTCGAAAACGAGTTGGCAGCCACCATGTATATATGTATGTATGTATGTATGTATGTATGTATGTATGTATGTAGATTT
>OZ024743.1:52411150-52431150 GCA_964016885.1 Eledone cirrhosa | reverse complement strand
GCTGACATCATTGGTGTGTGAGACACGTTCTGACAGGAATGACCAGACCCTCAGGCAGATCAAGGCACGTGTGCAACATCGATTGAGAGCCATGCAAGATACCTGGTGGAGCCAAAAGGCTGATGAAATCCAGAAGGCCTCAGATAGACATGATACAAAGCTCCTATACAGTCTGCTCAGGGAGGTGTATGGTCCGACCGGTTCACGAATATCACCACTTCGCTCCGGGGACGGCAATGAATTACTCAGAGATCTGAAGGAAATTCTGATCGATCCGAAGGAAATCCTGATCAGGTGGCATGACCACTTTGATGAGCTTCTCAACATCCCATCAGAAATTGATGATGAGTTCATCCGGTCGATTCCATCCAGACCTACAAAGCTGGCAATGGCTGATCCTCCTTCATTTGATGAGGTGGCGAAGGCCATTGCCAAATTAAACAGTGGCAAGTCACCTGAAATGGATGGACTGAGTGTCGAGATTTTCAAGTGTGCTGGTGATAACTACTTAAACCGCCTCACTGATCTCTTTGTGAATGTTTGGAATGAAGAAGATGTGCCACAGGATTGGAAAGATGCATTGATGGTGGTACTTTACAAAGGAAAGGGAGCCAAAGATGACTGTGGCAACTGTGGTTTTTCACTGGTATCTGTAGCTGGGAAAATCTTGTGCAGGATATTGTTGGACAGATTGATACAGCACATTGCTGTTGAGGTACTTCCTGAGTCCCAATATGGCTTTAGGAATGGCAGAGCCACTGTTGATATGATCTCGGCCAGACAACTTCAAGAGAAATGCATTGAGCAGCGCATGGACTTATACCAAGTTTTTGTCGATCTGACCAAGGCATTTGACACCGTTAATCGGAAGGCTTTGTGAGTTATTTTGGAGAGATTAGGCTGTCCTGAAAAGTTTGTGAACATTCTGAAACTCTTCTACGATGACATGCAGGCATGGGTGAATGTTGGAGGTAAACTGTCTGAGCCAATCTCGGTTGAAAATGGTGTCAAGCAGGGTGATATACCTGCACCAACTTTGTTTGCCTTGTATTTCGCGATGGTGTTCTTCATGGTCTTCAAGGATTGTCAACACGGTATCTATCTCAGATATCGCACTTCCAGCAAGCTGTTTAACCTTAGGCGTCTCACTGCCAACACTAAGGTACTGAGTACCTTGATCAGCATTTTTATATGCAGATGATTGTGATCTCTTTGCACATTCCCAGAGTGACATGCAACACCTTATGGATTCTTTTTCCAATGCGTTTCCAATGCTTTGGGACTGACAATCAGTCTGAAGAAGACTGTCGTCATGTACCAACCTGCTCCGGATAAAGTTTTCAATGAACCCTCCATACACGTATATGGTCAAAAGCTGAAGGCTGCTGACACATTTGTGTATTTGGGGAGTACTCTGTGTGTGACCTGCTCTCTGGATGCAGAAGTTGGTCTACGTGTTGGTAAGGCAAGGGAGTCATTTGGAAGGCTCAACGACCGTCTTTGGTGCAGGCGAGGAATCACAATGAGGACCAATGTGAGAGTGTATGCTGCATGTGTACTGTCAGCTTTGCTGTATGCATGTGAGACATGGGTTGCCTACAAACGGCATGTCCACAGACTGGAACGGTTTCACCAGCAGTGTCTCAGAAAGATGCTTGGTATCAAGTGGCAGATGCATGTGAGTGATGTTGAGGTCCTTGAGAGAAGTGAGTGCCGGAGCATTGAGAGTATCATCCACCAACGGCGTTTGCGATGGATGGACACCTCTGCAGAATGGATGATGATCGAATCCCAAAACAACTCTTGTATGACGAGCTTTGTAAGGGTAAGAGACAACCTCACAAATCAAAGCTCCGATTCAAGGATTGTGTAAAGGACTCATTGCAAAAAACTGGTTTGATGATGGCTGACTGGGAGATAGAAACTCTTGAAAGAGAGACTTGGCGTGGAATGGTGAATGATGGGGTCCATAATTTTGAGTACAGACGCATAGAGCACGAGAAGATCAAAAGGGATGTGCGTAAGCAATGCCCTGGTGTATCTCTCGAAACGATCGGTGTCTCCATTGAATTGAAGTGCCCTGAGTGTGGAAAAATTTGCTTGAGCAAATCTGGTCTCAGGAGCCACAGTCGCAGCCATGTTCAAAGAGAACCAGTTAACTATGATCTCCACGGTGTTGTGAGGGTTCACGGGCAACCTGATTCGGGACCTCAAGCCAGGGAGATCCATAGTTGTCGTCAGTGTGTGAAAGAGTACAAGTATCTAGCAGGCTTGAAAAGCCATATTCGAGCGTCCCACATCTGAATCTGACAAGCGATTGCAATACTCTTGGCAGAGTTTGCAGCCATCATATATATATATATATATATATATATATATATATATATATATATATATATATATATAGGGGGGGGGGGACAACGCTGGATGAAGCGGGAAGCCATGTGTTGGGACTAAGTTTCAAAATCGTGGACTTGGCTACAGAGCCGACGAAGACGGAGGAATTGGAGTAGGGTATGGAGAGATTATTGTGGGTGGGATAGGAGGAGGTGAAGACGAAGTAGGAGTGGGAATCAGTGGGTTTATAGAAGATGGAGGTAGAGTGGTCAAGAAATTGGACTGAAGAGTTGGAGTCAGAAGTGGTGAAGATGGGGGCAGGATGGAAAAATTAGACAAAAGAAAGAAAGGAGTCGAGCTGTTGATAGAGAGAGGTGGCGCCGATACAATCGTCAATGTAACGACCGTATAACTCAGGGGTCGGACCAGTGTTCTGGGTGAAGATCATGGCCTCAACATAACCAACGAAGAGGTTGGCGTAGTTAGGCCCCATTCTTGTACCCATAGCAACCCCAGAGACCTGTTGGTAAAACTCTCCGGAAATGGAAAAACCATTGAGAGTGAGAACAAGCTCAATAAGGCGGAGAAAAGTAGAAATACTAGGGTAGGGGGTAGGGCAGAAGTCTGAAATATGTGTAAGAGTACGGAGGCTGTGGGGGAGTTAAACAGTCGAAGGGTGTGTGATTAGTGTTGTAGATGTGGGAGAGGAGGTCGGTTGCTTGGAGTGGGGGCAGGTGTCAAGGTACTGAGAGATTATTTCGGTAGGGTAGTTACAGACTGAAACGATAAGGTAGCCGGGATTATTGTGTTAATGTATCTTGGGGCAGTAGATGGTGGGTGTACAAGGGGTGCGTACTATACGATGACAAGGGACAGAAGTCGGTGAAAGGAGTCCAGGGAGGAGTTCCTCCTCCGTGAGGGATTTCAACACCCTGCATCAAGATATAAAGAGGGAGAGAGAGATTTACATCAAATGTTACCATGTATTTGGTTTCCTTGAAACTAAATTCTACAATTATTCACTATATAGTACTAACTATTAACACTAAATTCTACAATTATTCACTATATAGTTCTAACTATTAACACTAAAGTCTACAATTATTCACTATATAGTACTAACTATTAACACTAAATTCTACAATTATTCACTATATAGTACTAACTATTAACACTAAAGTCTACAATTATTCACTATATAGTACTAACTATTAACACTAAAGTCTACAATTATTCACTATATAGTACTAACTATTAACACTAAAGTCTACAATTATTCACTATATAGAACTAACTATTTAACACCCAAACCATTTTTAAAAAACTTCTAACACTACCGTAACAATATCTGGCAAGATATATAGAAAATATAAATATATATTATAAAAACATGAAATTTTAACAGGCTTTCGTATAGAGGAGATATATATATATTTAGAGATATCTATGTATACATTGTATACATACACAGGGGTGGCGGAACTGGGGGGGGGGGGGGGGGGGGGGGGGCAGATTTCTCCCAAACTACCAAAACACATCTATTTGGATACAAGCTACAATTTATGTACATGTTATATAGAGACAGATGGGAGAGATAGATATAGAGAGGGGGATAGTTTGGTGGTAATTGATATAGAGAGGGGTATTGGGAGAGAGTTCTGTGTAGTAGATATATATTTCTATTTATTTGCCACCAGGGCATCAAAGATTGGGACAAATACAAAGGGGGGAGTTTACAAACATTTAAAAAGACGTGTAAAAAACATATAACAAATTAAATTTAACAATCGATGTCCTCAATAGGGAGGGGCGTTGACATGGGTCGCACACACCCCCGAAAAAATGTGCAACCCTCCTCTTCAGGAGCACAAAGAGCGGGTGCTTCCTTCCTCTTCTCATTCTTCTCCTCTCTCACCTACAGGCTGATATAGAGAGAAGGCCCATTCACTCGGGCCATTCTCGCTACTTTCACCCATCTTTCATAAAACTTGCTGGGGTAGAGCACCTCTCTCTCCATTCTGATCCTTCTTCTAAAGTGGTACTTGAAAAAAAAGACCAGTTGTTGGCCGGAGGGAAAGGTGTCTGACCTCAGCCCTTTCAACCTTGTCCACCATACAACTTCTTTCGCCATAGCTATCACACAGAGGAAAACCGCCTCTCCTTCGTTTTTGAAAGGGGGAGGCGGTTTGATCGTGACAATGTTCTCGGTGGTCAACCGGATTGGTCCCACCACGACAGTAGTCGTTCTACATAGCCCCACAAGTCAGCAACGCCCGGGCAGTGTACGAATGCCTGTGCGACGGTTTCCTCGTCACGCACGCATCTTGGACAGATCTTCTTCGAGGGGTCCCTACCCGGGCGCCCGTGTCTGTAGAGCTTGTCCCGAACGGATAGAGTTCCTCGGTAACATTGCCAAGCCAGAGACTTCTGGAAGTTGTCCATCGGTCCCGGGCCAAACGTCCTACCGAACAGACTGGCCAGCTCGTCTTCCTCCATGCCCAGAGCCTCTCCGAGAGCATCGTCGCACTTACTGCGCACCAACCCTCTATAGAATGTTGAGGTTGAGTCTCCACTGATTGCCGGATCCGCTTGCCAGAGGGCCGTGAGCGCCTGGGCACATTCAATGTGCCAGTCGCCCACTTTTCTCGGTCTTTGCTTGACCCAGGATTGCAGCTCGGTGAGTGAGACGAGTCTCGGAAAGGCTCGCCTCACAAACAGGGCCCACACCGGCTGACCGGTGAGGAATACCTGGAGGTGCCGTAGCCTTAATGCGTGTCTACGCATCGTCAGCCACGGCATCCCCAGCCCTCCGTTCGAAGGGTGTTGACAGCAGATGGATCTTCTCACCAAAGGAGCCCGCTTCTTCCAAAGAAATCGGAAGAGCGCGTGCTCCATTTTGACGAGTGTTTTCTCTGGGCAAGGCACGATGGTCAAGCGATAGTAGATGACGGACGCTATATAATCGTTCGCCACCTCCGCTCGACCTTTCAGGGATAGTTTGCACTCGGCCCACTTCTGGGCGAGTGCAAAGACCTTGCCTCGTCCCAGTTTTTCTCCACCTGGAGGTCCGGTCCGAACCAGACCCCGAGCAGCTTCACCGGTCCCTCCGTCCAGCGTCCGACGATGCCGTCGGAGGGCATCGTTTTGCCCCTCCACGTCCCGAGTTGCAAATCGACGGACTTGTCCCGGTTCAGCTTGGCTCCTGTGAACCTTTCATATTCCTCCAGTAACGTGCCGATCTGCCCGATTTCCGAGGCGCACGACACCATTACTGTCACGTCATCGGCGTAGGCCGACACCGCTTTCCTCAATCCCGGTTCCAATGGGATGCCCTGCAACAGCTCAAGCTTCCGCAGTAGTGGCTCAAGAGCCAGCACATACAGGAGGGAGGAGAGAGGGCATCCCTGTCGAATGGATCGCGTGATTTGGAACGGCTCCGAGAGGTAGCCGTTCACCTTGACCCTCGAGCAGGTGTTGCTGCTGTGCATTGCAGCAATCCAACCCCTGAACACGGGTCCGAAGCCTGCCGCCGCGAGCACCGCATCCAGGTACCGATAGTCAACCCTATCGAACGCCTTAGATTGATCCAAGTTGATCAGGTCCCCACCAAAGCCGGGTTCGTACCCTACCCTCTCTACGATGTATCGCATGAGGTGGAGGTTGTCGTGTATGGACCTGGACGGGATTGCGCATGTCTGCGCTTCTCCCACCAGGTTCCCGACGACAAGCGCCAACCTCTTCGCTAACACCTTGGCCAAAATCTTTAACTCTGTGTTTAGCAGAGTTATGGGCCTGAAGTTATCTATGTCATCCCCCTTGTTCTCGTCCTTCCTCACCAGCGTGACTACGCCCTTGGTCACAGAACTGGGAATTCTCCCGTTCTGTTGCCAGTTGCAGTAGACCGCCTCGAGGAGACCGGAGAACAAGCCCGGCATCGCTACATAAAGTTCGTATGGTAGACCATCGAGACCCGGAGATTTGCGTTTGCCGCATTGGCTCAGCGCTTCCCCTATTTCAGCGGCTGAAATCGGCCTCTCGCAGGACTTCGCCTCCCCGTCCGAGAGCCGCGCCAGACCTTCGACGTATGGACCGAAATCCATGGCCCCATCCGGCCCGCCGCCCCTCTCGAACAGTCGTGCAAAGCGTCGTTGAAAGGCCGCGCTCATCCGCTCAGGTTCAAGGATCACGCGTCCATCCTGGTCCTTCAAAGACCGAATCGTGGACTTGTTTCCACTTTTTGCCTCTGTCACTCGGGCCCAGCTAACAGCTTTGGCTCTCTCGTTACCCAGAGCACGTATTTTACTCCTGACAACGCAGCCGTCGTGCTTCGCATCAAAGAACTGGTCTAGGGCCGTTCTTGACGCCAGCACGCCGGCCACGTTGCCACTCCTAATCGCCTCTTCTACTCTATTTATTAATTCCCTTTCAGTTCTATTCCTATCTGATGCTAATTCCCGACTAAAACCTATCGATTCCATTCTTATTTCTCTCTTGAGAGAGCCCTGCCGACGTCTAAAACCAATACCGACGTCTAAAACCACCAGTCGACCCTCCGGATCCAGGTGTACCTTCTGTGTGGCAAGACCCAGGTATTTTCGCAGCAGAACGACAACCCCACCCCCATCCCTCGGCTGACAGAGAGATGCGTAGATCTCAAAGTCGTCGAAGATGGGGGCCAGTTGGCGCTCGCTGCTGATCCTAGACTCGCAAATAACCATTACATCCAGTCTGTGCGACCTGAGGTCATTTAAGAGTTTGCCCTGTTTCCAGGACATCCCCAGGCCGCGTGCATTCACACATCCAACTCTTATATTGGCCATGTTGGTGCTGAAGAGTTAAAAAGGAAGAGGAAATGAAATTACTTACCTCTTCGTCTCCTGGGGACCAGGCTGCACAATTTCCATGGGGGTGTTGGAAGGGTTGTTTGGTGGGGTGGTGGTTTGTGGTGGGGTGAGGACATCAGTGTGTGGTGGGATTAGGGTGTTTGATGGGGTGTGGGTGTCTGGTGTGGGGGTGGGGAAACATCTCAATAGGATGTGGTTAAGTAAGTGGTTTGGTGCAGTTGGTCCCCACATGCATTGGGTGGTTCTTTTTCAAAGTTACATAGGTTTCCGTTGGGACCCTAATCATCATTAGGTGCGGTTTGTTCGCTGCGTAGGTGAAAGTGATCCCTTCGGTTTCCACCGAAGGGTTATTTTCTATTGCTTTCATCAACGTTTTATTGTTCTTGTTAATGTATGTATAGAGTTTTTGTTGTGTTGTGTTTGTTTTTGTTTGTTGTTCTTGTGCGTGTTTGCGTTTTGTAGTATGTGTTATGTTTTGGGGAGGGGTGGGTTTTTTTGTTTGTGATGTTTGTTCTGTTTGTGCTGGTGGTTGTGTGTTTGTAGCATTTTTGTTAATGTGGTGCCTTTTTTTTTCCTTTTCACCTGTTGAAAGGGTTCTCCCTCGTCGTCACTGGGTGACGTTGATACGGAGTCCTCTTCCGTGTTGTTGGGGAGGGGTATATTTTGTGGTTTTGTTGTAGTTGCTTTTGTATTTGTTTTAGGTGGGGAGGGGTTGGGTGGAACAGTGTTTTGTGTTGCTATTTTTCCGTGTTGTTGTGGTTGTTGTTGTTGTTGTGGTGGTGGTGGTGGTGGTTGTGTTGTTGTGTTCGGGGTTGGCAGAAGAGCCTTTTTTTTTTTACTCGTTAATTGAGGACAGACAGCCCTCAGGTGACGCCTGCTTAAGCAGTGGTAACATGACGGCCGCCTTCCCTCCACTGAAATGTTTATATAAGTTAGCCCGTCCAGAGGCACGCGTTGTGGGATATTCGCTATTCGTTCTGGGCTCATTTGCACCAGAACTTCTACGCTGGTCCCACCAAATACACCTCCGGAGGACTTTCCTATTGAAATTATCTTGTCTTCATCAAAGTCAATGATTCCACATAGTATCCACCAAATATTTACATTTGGTGTGATACTCATTATTTTTATTCTTTGTGTCCTTTTTCCCCTGTATGTGGGGAAAAGGTGAAGCGGGGAGACACAATGGGTGATACAGAGTACTTTTGTGCTGTTGACTGGTTGTTCATTAGCACCGAAATGCTACCAAACAGTTTACCTTTTTGTATGAAGGTTATGTCCTTCATTGCATCTTTTAGAACCAGCTCAATTTCATTTTGTGATAATTGAGCTGGTTTTCTTGTTTCGTTCGATATTGTCCTGAAAACCACAGTTTTCAGGACAACCTCTCTACGTAATTCCTGTGGAGAATTGATGCTAAAAGCACCGTTTTCGCCAAAAGTCACGAATTGTTTTGCGTCTTGTAGTAGTTGTTTAGCATTTGTTATGTCTATTGGCGTGTATAGTTCGTTTTTTTTTACAGTCTGTGCGAATGTCGTTTTGGTGTTGTTGTCTTTTTTGTTGCTGCTGTTGTTGTCACTGTTGGTAATATTGTTCATGTTTTCCTTGGTGTTGCTATTGTTGCAGTTGTTGGTTGTGGTGTTATTGTCATTGTTCTTGTTGTTGGTGCTGGTATTATTTACCGGGTTTGGTTTCGTGGTTTCAATATTTTCAACGTTTTTCGATAATGCGAGGGGGAAGGCTGCAAGCTTTGTACTCCTACCTTCCCTCCACCACTTTTCTTAGTGGGCGTGGCACTCACGACAGTGTGCGAGGTGGAAATGGCATCCATTGCTGACTACCAAGTCTACACAGTTTTGAGATGAAAATGAAAATTTCGCCCCAGAAAGGGGCGAAAATTAGTTGACTCAACGTCTGAAGGCCCAGGCAAGGGGTTAAACTAAACAATGCTATTAAATTGAGCAATGAACTCACAGTTTTTTTTACAATAATCCGTAAAAGTCCGGAGCGAAGTAATTCACGTCTATATCAAGTGGTAATTGATATAGAGAGGGGGATTGGAAGAGGGTTGCGTGTAGTAGATATAGAGAGGAGGAGAATTTGGTGGTTGTAGATATACAGAGGGGATAATGGGAGAGTGACGTGTAGTAGATATAGAGAGGGTGAGGGTTTAAGGGTGATTGATATACAGAGGGGGATTGGGAGAGATGAGTTTAGATATTTATAGAGAGTGAGAGAGTGTATTAGTCTTTGTTATAGTGAGTGGGGTAAGAAAGTCGATGTCGTGGTAGATATAGAGAGGGGTAGAGTTTAGTTTTAGTAGATACAGAGGGGAGTGGGGATTAAAAGAGAGTTTTATGTGATAGACATAGAAAGGGAGAGTTTGGTGGCACTCTCGGGTCCCAAATAATAGGAGGGGTGGCAATAATGGGAGGGGGGCTTTAGATATCAGTAATTATATAGGGTACGTTGATAGATATGGGATTTCTTGTAATGTTCTTCTTTTGTCATAAAATGTTTTTTTAATGGAAAATAAAATAATTATTAGATTCTCCAGCTGTTGTATCAATATGAATCACTTACAATAAAATTTTGTTGGGGATAGATTAGCAGAATATAATAGGCGGGTGAGTGGTGGGAGTCTGATAAATTAATAAGCGGGGGTGGGGTGGGGATGATTATTCAAGACCTGAGAGTACGTCAATTATAATTGACGGACGTAAGAATGAAAACGCAATACGGAAATAGAGTTTAAATATTCCTTTATTATGGCTAAGTCTTGTTACTCTGGAGACTCACCTGTGAACTCACCTGACAACACTGGTGATCCTGTGAGTGTACAGGTGAAACTTTAGAGTAACAAACTCACCAATATCCATAATAAATTAATATATGTATGTGTATATATATATATATTTTCTAATTTCAAACTCGCTCACTGTTTCAAAACATACTTACTTGCCATTTAAACTCGCTAAGAATGTAGTTTCTAATTTGAATGGAAAGAGATTGTTGGTGTAATGGTAGCACAGTGGTCGCGATAACCACAGATGTGGGTTCGACTCCCATGTACGTCAATACTCATTTTTTTCCATTTATCTGAGGGTTCTAAACCCCGTTATCAAGCTAAAATTCCTTTAGTTAAAAATACTGTGAAAGCTATATATTTTTTAATTTCAAACTCGCTCACTGTTTCAAAACATACTTACTTGATATATATATATATATATATATATATATATATATATATATATATATATATATATATATATATATATATATATATATATATCCAGGGAGTGTAACTTGGAGTTACTGTAGGTTCACCCGGGTGAGCACTCGATGTTTAGGTTCACTTCAGTGTCGAGGTGTCAAGCTAGACAGAGTGTATTATAGGGAAATAAAATAACAAGGACGATTGGTTACTCCTTTATTACGTTTATTGGTTGGTGACGCGCGTTTCGCCACTGATCAGCTCAACGTTCGATCTGTATCGATCTGACCCGACTCTGTAATCCGCGGCTCATCAGATCCCTTGTAATGTTAATGGAAACAATTTTTTCCATTAACATTACAAGGGTCTGACGAGCCGCGGATTACAGAGTTGGTCCAGATCGATACAGATCGAACCTTGAGCTGATCAGTGGCGAAACGCGCGTCACCAACCAATAAACGTAATAAAGGAGTAACCAATTATATATATATATATATATATATATATATATATATATATATATATATATATATATATATATATATACATATATATATATATATATATATATATATATATATATATATATATATATATATATATATATATATATATATAGAGAGAGAGAGAGAGAGAGAGAGAGAGAGAGAGAGAGAGAGAGAGAGAGAGAGAGAGAGAGAGAGAGAGATTAATAAATTGGGTATAATACCAGTTTCTTACCAAATACGAAGAAGCTCAATATACCAATCCCTTAGGAAAGGGTACAGAGCGTAATTTCTTTTAAATATATACAGAGTGGCGGTGGAATTAGGAGCGCTCAAATAATTATATTTTCTCCCCAAACTACCAAAACACATCTATTTGGATATTCGCTACAATTTATGTACATGTTATGTTTATCACATATCCAAGTTTTCTGACCATTTTTTAGTGCAAAGAACTAAACTAATCACTACAACTAAATTGTCCAAATTAGCGAAAAGTAGAACATCTATCCAGAACTAATGAGGAATCTGCAGCTACTCCACCTTTACTATGCCTTCAGATTTATACCTGTAATTATTGGGGCACTGAGATATGTTAGTAACTGCCTCAGTACAAATCTTGAGAATCTAGGCTTTACAAAACCAGAAAGAACACAACTAGTTAGGAAATTACAAGACAGATACACAGACAACAGAGTACAGACACACACGTAGACACATAGACACACAGACAACAGAGTACAGACACACACGTAGACACATAGACACACAGACAACAGAGTACAGACACACACGTAGACACATAGACACACAGACAACAGAGTACAGACACACACGTAGACACATAGACACACAGACAACAGAGTACAGACACACACGTAGACATATAGACACACAGACAACAGAGTACAGACACACATGTAGACACACAGACAGATACACAGACAACAGAGTACAGACACACAGACAGATACACAGACAACAGAGTACAGACACACATACAGATACACAGACAACAGAGTACAGACACACACGTAGACACATAGACACACAGACAACAGAGTACAGACACACACGTAGACACATAGACACACAGACAACAGAGTACAGACACACACGTAGACACATAGACACACAGACAACAGAGTACAGACACACACGTAGACACATAGACACACAGACAACAGAGTACAGACACACACGTAGACACAGACACACAGACAACAGAGTACAGACACACACGTAGACACATAGACACACAGACAACAGAGTACAGACACACACGTAGACACACAGACAGATACACAGACAACAGAGTACAGACACACAGACAGATACACAGACAACAGAGTACAGACACACAGACAGATACACAGACAACAGAGTACAGACACACACGTAGACACATAGACACACAGACAACAGAGTACAGACACACACGTAGACACATAGACACACAGACAACAGAGTACAGACACACACGTAGACACATAGACACACAGACAACAGAGTACAGACACACATGTAGACACATAGACACACAGACAACAGAGTACAGACACACATGTAGACACACAGACAGATACACAGACAACAGAGTACAGACACACAGACAGACACACAGACAACAGAGTACAGACACACACATAGATACATAGACAGAAACACAGACAACAGAGTACAAACACACACACATTTACTCATACATATTCATAAATAGACACATTATAGAAAATAATTATTATATACACACACATCCATGTAATGATTGAGGAAGGAAGGGGCTGGTGAAACGCTATATGATTTTAGAGCAAGATAAACTAAGACAGAAAGAAGAGATAATATACAGTTAGACGGACAGCTCTTAAATACCTACTCTTAATTTTTTCCCTCCGTTCAATGTCCATGGGTCCCGCTAGTAAATTATATATTGAGGAAATTTTCAGCCTGGCGCCTCAGTCCGCCCCTTGGTGATGTGAATATCTTCACCGTAAATTCTATCAAACCAATCCCTTAGTCATTCATGCAACAGAACTTTTTATCCACCGTGAAAAAAGGGAAGATCTGTAGCACTTGAACTCTTCAAATACCGGTCGCTCTCCGACAGGTTTGTGGTTGTACCCTTGACAGTGGAGACTTCTGGTGTCCTCGGCCCTAGGGCTATCTCCCTACTCACCACCATAGGCGCTGAGCTGGCCAGCCGCAGGTGTGAGCCTCGCGAGTTGGAATGGCTTTTCCAGTGCGTCTCCCTTGCCGTCCTCCGAGGAAACGCCTTCTCCATTCTGTCCGCCGGGGCTGTAGAGAGGCCACTAATATGCTAAAGGTTTAAGTCTCTATTTACTGTCCTCCACATAATAATCCAGGCGTCTCAGTCCCACCACTCGTCCTTGTTTTATTTTATTATATATATATATATTGATGCTATAAATATACAACATACAATAGTTAATCTGATAAATACTTATAACTTTTCTTTCTTGTGTTGTTTTGTTTTTCTTTTTTCTTATCATTTATTTCCCTAGACATTTGTAAATTTAAAATATTAAAAAAGTGCATAAAAGAAAAAAGTATGATACACTATTTACAAAGAAGAGACTAAAAAGTTCTTAGAAATAGAAAGGGGTTCATTATTAAGAATGTTCTAATAAGGTTAGTGATGCCATCGTGAAGGATTACATTAAAAAACTATCATCCTTTACGGCCGGTAAAAGGAGCACTCTATGCAGGCATTTTTTTAAAATTCTATTTACAAATTTTGAAATATTTTTATTGTAACTAAAAATGGTAGGTTTTTACCACAAACAAGTTTGTTCCTCAGCAACTTTCTCCCATTTGACCGTTCCCTATTAAACAAGAAACTGATGTCTTTCCGAATTGCTTTGCCTCGGGGGATAATTTCCCCTCAGTGATCTCATGACCTAAGTGACCTGATGACCTTAGTGACCTCATGACCTTAATGACCTCAACGATCGGTGACCTCATACTAACCTAATATTATCAATGAAGAAACATATTTGGCAAGATCGGCTGCATTAATCAACTCTACAAGATTAAAACGGTCGTATGTGTGTATGTCTGTATGTGTGTATGTGAATGTGTGTGGGTGTGTGAATGTGTGTGTGTATGTCTGTATGTGTGTGTGTGTGAATGTGTGTGTGTATGTGTGTATATCTGTATGTATGTGTATGTGAATATGTGTGTCTCTGTGTGTATGTCTGTATGTGTGTGTATGTGAATGTGTGTGTGTGTGTCTATGTGTGTATATCTGTATGTGTGTGTATGTGAATGTGTGTGAATGTGTGTGTGTGTGTATGTGTGTATGTCTGTATGTGTGTGTATGTGAATGTGTGTGTATCTCTGTGTGTATATCTGTATGTGTGTGTATGTGAATGTGTGTGTGTGTCTCTGTGTGTATATCTGTATGTGTGTGTATGTGAATGTGTGTCTCTGTGTGTATGTCTGTATGTCTGTGTGTGTGTGAATGTGTATGTGTGTGCGTGTGTATGTCTGTATATCTGTATGTCTGTGTATGTGCGTGTGTCTGTGTATGTGTGTATGTCTATATGTCTGTACGTCTGTGTGTGTGTGTCTCTGTGTATATGTCTGTATGTGTGTGTATGTCTGTATACCTGTATGTATGTATGTCTGTGTATGTGTGTATCTCTGTATGTCTGTGTATGTGTGTGTGTATATCTGTGTATCTGTGTATGTGTGTGTCTCTGTGTGTATGTTTGTGTACATATATACATATATATATAGGTTTCTGTATGTATGCATTTCTGTATGTGTGTGTAAGCATATGTTTCTCTCTCTCTTTCAATATGTGTGTGTGTGTGTGTATTGTGTGCATGTGCATATGTATGTGTGTTTGTATATATGTGTGTACATGCTTGTATGCGACTCTCTTTGTGAGTATCTGCATATGTGTGTATGTGTGCGTGTGTGTGTGTGTGTGTGTGTGTGTGTGTATGTGTGTGTGTGTGTGTGTGTGTGTGTGTGTGTGTGTGTGTGTGTGTGTGTGTGTGTGAGTATGCGTGTGTGTGTGTGTGTGTGTATGTGCGTGTGACTGTGTATGCGTGTGGTTCTGGCGATGCATGATAACATGTATGTAGGATGAGATAGATAAACGTATGTTAGTTATTACTGAGATGTAAATTCATTTACTACATATACATATATTGTACACACACACACACACACACACATACATACACACACATACACACATACACACATATACACATACACACATATACACATACCTAAAGACATAGGTACGACCGCCAATACAAGCGTACAAAATGGGGTTCCTCCGAAAATTCTTTGGTGTAACGTTACTCGACATTGTGGGTAGCTGGGAGATGAGAGAGTCGCTCCAGGGGGAGCTGCTACTTCTCCGAATTAAGGGGTCACAGCTCTGATATTATAGACAGAAGAATAGATGGACAGATTGAACGGGCAGGAGTCTAAGGCTAGATCCCGAGCAAGGTGGTTGAATAATTGTTTCTACTTTTGGAACAAGGCCAGCAATTACTCAGTACATTACTGGTACTTTATTTTATCGACCCCGTAAGTATGAAAGGCAGAGTTAACCTCGGCGGGATTTTAACTCAGACCGTAAAGGGACGTAACTCTATGCTGGAAAGCATGGCGTCAGACCCTCTACCGATACTGCCAATCCACATCTATGAGCACGGTGGGTCTTGCTTGGGGGAACCAGCCGGATCAACTGGAGACAGTTGATGGAAGAGGTGCTTGACCACTCGGCCTCCAAGACCCGCCAAGATTAAGTGGGCGAAGAAAAAAAAAAAGAAGAAGAAGAAGAAGAAAAAGAAGAAGAAGAAGAAGAAGAAGAAGAAGAAGAAGAAGAAGAAGAAGAAGAAGAAGAAGAAGAAGAAGAAGAAGAAGAAGAAGAAGAAGATACACACACATACATGCATACATATATATGGGAGGGGTGGGGGCAGTTCGTGTGTACGTAGAGAATACATCTGCAATACATTCTATCTCTTCAACCAAAAGACACATACGCTACATATACATACACGTGTGAGTGTGAGGTGTGAGTGTGAGTATGAGTGCGAGTTGGGAGTGTGTAATTCCCTATGGTACACTCACCATTGTCTATATATATTTTCTTTAATTACTTAAAAACAATTCACGAGGAAGAAGAAGAAGAAGAAGAAGAAGAAGAAGAAGAAGAAGAAGAAGAAGAAGAAGAAGAAGAAGAAGAAGAAGAAGAAGAAGAAGAAGAAGAAGAAGAAGAAGAAGAAGAAGAAGAAGAAGAAATAATGAAGATTAAGATAACAATAACTAACGAAAAAGAATATAATTTTAATTCAGTAAAAAAAGATTTTTTTTTTTAATTGAGGGCGAAAAATGTAACAAGATTAAAGACAAAAGACTATGTCTTTATGGGTGAGCATATATATATATATATATATATATATATATATATATATAAATATATATAAAAAAACATGAGAAGAAAGAATACTGCGTGGTTGCACATGGGTTACATATGATAAAAATAGTCCTTCGTCAGTGATTTTCCAACCTTCATTGGTATTTCATCGCTTTAAAAATCATATACCTCCGGTTGGTGCGAGCAATAGCTAAATAAAGCTATTGGGACAAGTAAATCGCGTAAAGCGAGCGAGACAGTAAACAAACAAGGAAGGATAGCAACGCAAAGATAGGAAGAAACAAGCGCATGGGGATCCGGTCAGCTTAAGCTGTGTGGATTTCATGAGCGGGGGAAATACAGACCGTCCGACGTGAGTGAGATGTGAGCAAGAAGAGAACCCACTACAGGCCAAACGGGAGGAAGTGAGAAGGGGAGAAGCAGAGAGTGAGTGAGTGGAAGTGCGAGAAAGAGGCCAGTCGAGAGAAAGTGTAACTGACAGAGGGGGCGAAAGAAGGTGAGAGAAACAGAGAGAGCGGGGAAGCAGTAAGAGAGAAACAGACAAACGCAGCTGAGGAATATAAATATACGTGTACTTACCCGAAAGTAAAAGAACCTCAGCTGAGTGAAGATAATATGATGAAAAACCTCCTATCAAAATGAGAAGCGGAACCAGCCATAGACGTGAGTTCATGTTTTCAATTTTCTGGACTAGGAAGGGAATTATTAGCACTGATTTTCTGGATAAAGGCATGGTCTGCAATGCTTCTTATTTTAGTAAACTGGTTACTGAATGTAAGGAGAAAAAGCGGAAGATGCCTAATGTGCCACTTTGGCTTCTAATCGACAATGCCCCTATTCACACAACAAAACTTGCACAAGAATGCATTGAAAAATGTGGCTTTCATCAACTAGTTCACCCTCCTTATAGTCCGGACATTGCTCCAAGTGACTTCTTTTTCTTCAGACTGCTTAAGAAAGAGCTCAGTGGTAATCACTTTGCAACTGGAGAGGAACTTAAAAGTTTTGTTAATGAATATTTGAACTCTTTGGATGATTCATTTTTCAAAGCGGCGTTTGAAGAATTACTGGTAAGATGGCGAAAGATGGTTGTAAACAATGGAGGCTACATTGAAAAATAACTTTATTAATGTTTTCTTCACTAGTATTGAATGTATTTTCAAATAAAATTCGTTTGGATGTTCTAGCTTTTTCTTTTCATACCGAGTATTAGAGATTATTGACCCGACCACATATATATATATATATATATATATATATATATATATGTAAGTATGTATGTATACGTACATACATATATGTATACAGACGTACAGTAGCATGCATATATATATATATATATATATATATATATATATATATATATACATACAGGTACACATACATATATGTACGTATCAGTTTAGCGGACGCTTATTATAACGTCCGCTTTGTTCGTTTGTAAACAAACTGAACAGCCTGAATTTATGCCGTACGGTGTTAAGGCAACGACGTCATCTTTTTGTTCAACACTGACACAGGAACGATGTACTAGTTTCAAGCTTGTTAGCTATCATCAGCACCGTATACCCTTCTGCCAGATGGTTGAACGTTCGAAAGTATATACTTTCCTTATGAAAATTAACGACTGAGCAGCCTAATTTGCATATCGAGTGAGTTCGGCCAGGCATACCGAGAACGATAAGTTGTAATAAAATGAAAACGAAATTTCATTTCTCACTCTTAGTACGGCACTTACTTAAATGTAAGTATGTATGTATACGTACATACATATATGTATACAGACGTACAGAATCTGTAAAAAAAAAAAACTGTCGGTGGAACTCTAGAAACGCTCAATGTGATTGGTTAAACTCCCCTGTTGTGGTATTTAGCCACGTAGCTTTCTCTTCTGAACAGAAATTCCACTGAGGTCGAATGTGCCTTAGCACCAAGCCAGTTAGTGTCTATAAAATACATACCAGTCACATACTGGTATATTTTATAACGACTACACCTCCCTCCCGCGCTCTAAAATATGCTGGTTTCTATTAAAATCAGAAAATATTGCTAGAGTTAAGGCATCGATTAAAAACAAAGAATGAGTTGAGTATTTTCCCTCCTTCTCACAGGAAACCGGCCAATCGGTTACCCCAGATTGTCACTGTATGTACAACTATCCAGTCTCGTGGTGTCTGAGGAACTTATAATACATCCAGAGTAATATGCCACTGGAACAACCTTAATAAACCATTACACACACACACACACACACACACACACACACACACACACACACACACACACACATATATATATAAAGGAACGATTGACTTTCGTCAAATCGGACCGAGGAAACAATGTTTCCATTGGTCTTTCCAATTGCTAATACTATCTATCGGTCGCAACTCCAGGTAGAAGGAGCAACGTGAAATAAAATGTCTTGCTCAAGGACATAACGCATCACCCCGTCTGGGAATCGAACTCACAACCTCACGTTTGTGAATCAAATTCTCTAATATATATATGTATATCCTAACATCACTCAAAATTGTATGTTTTGTAGCTTAACAGCTATAAATTACTGTTTGTCTTTCGTCTCTTACTCCTTTGGACAGAGTTTGGCTCATGTCAGATGCTGTGACCCCAGATAGCCCAGCAGTACTGTTGGTAGGAGTCAAAACTGTCCAAGTACATCACAATGGCCAATGACCATGGACTTCTGTCCTTCGTTTGTATATTTATTTTAAAAAAATAATTTTTTAAGGTTTTCCCTTTGAAAATTGTTTTACGTTTTGTCTTGTCCTTTCTTTGTTAATTTTATTATATATACACATGTATATATATATATATATATATATATATATATATATATATATATATATATATACATATAGAGAGAGAGAGAGAGAGAGAGAGAGAGAGAGAGAGAGAGATTTGTATAAGAGCCTGAAGATAGGTCACAATTTTGATCCCTCGAGTTCTGGAGGTGTGGTCAAAATAGGGCCTTGAAACCTTGGGTAGCGCTTTTGTTCCGTGTATGAACATAAATAGATAATACACACACACACACACGCGCGCACATATATATGTACACACACACACACACACACACGCACACACACACACACACACACACACACACACACACACACACACACACACACACACACACACACACACACACACACACACACACACATATATATATATATATATATATATATATATTTATATATATATTAGAATTGGTGCTCTGAAATAGCTATATATATATGAATATATATATAGTGTATTTTGCAATACACTGTATGCTTAATTAAAAGCATTTCGAAGACCTTACGCTATTGTTTTAGAGTAGTGACAGTCTCACTTACTTTAATTTTCAGCAAATTATAAGCTGATTATTTACTAGAATTCTATAAGAATCAAACATCCATGATTTTCAGCAAACAGGAGGAGTAGTTAGCTTTGATAAGCATCAAAAAATGTGAAACAGGACTCTGTCAGCTTTATCTCCCCTGTTTGCTGAAAATTAAAGTAAGTGAGACTGTCACTACTCTAAAACAATAGCATAAGGTCTTCGAAATGGATTTAATTAAGCATACAGTGTATTGCAAAATACACTATATATACATTATATATATATATATATATATATATATATATATATATATATATATATATATATATATATATATATATATATATATATA
>OZ024743.1:52396150-52406150 GCA_964016885.1 Eledone cirrhosa | reverse complement strand
GTGATAAGGACCAGAAAGATGTTATACGCACAATTTAACTGATCCGATCAAATATATTATTGAGATAAACAGTGATTGGGGTTAAGGTGTGTAACTGCCAGAGACTTCTGCTCAAATATCCGCTACGTGCTGCAAATCAGCGGCACACGTTCGATCCATTGTTGAATTCTATTTATATAATTCTCGAATTTTTCTTTTAGTCTGGTTAGTCTGGTTTCATTCATTAGATTGTGGCCATACTGGGGCACCGTATGTAAATGTTATTAGTTTCAATCATTAGACTGTAGCCATGCTGAGACACTGCATTATTTTATTCTTTTATGGGTTTCAGCCATTAGACTGTGGCCATGCCGGGGCACTTTACTTAATCATATCGACACCAGAACGTTTTTTTCAAGTTTGACACTTATTTTATCGAACTTCTTCTTCTTCTTCTTCTTCTTCTTCTTCTTCTTCTTCTTCTTCTTCTTCTTCTTCTTCTTCTTCTTCTTCTTCTTCTTCTTCTTCTTCTTCTTCTTCTTCTTCTTCTTCTTCTTTTTCTTCTTCTTCTTCTTCGTTTGAGATAGCAATCACGTGACATAGGATCATACATAAGTTCGGAAGCAAATTTTTGAAATTTGATTTCTAAAAGTGTTGTAATTATATCATTAATCTTCTTTTATTTTCATGTTAAATTATTAGTCTATGTAAACATATTGAACTTTGTTTGAATTTCTTAAAGGATTTGAAAATATTATCCAACAGAGAAATGATACTCAAACTTCATCACACAAGGAGGTCAGATTCGATCGTTGTAAACTTACTTTCGTTTGGAAAGCTGTGAGGCGTTTTAAAGAGCAAGATTTGTCGGATAGACCATGAAGTGGAAGCCCACCAATTAAACAGACTCCTAGTCTTATTAAAGCCGTTTGAGAAAGGGTAAGAAGAAATTCGAAAAGGTCCATGAGAAAAATGGCAAAAAAGGTCCGAGTAAGCCTTAGGACAATGGGAAGGATCATCAATGATGACTTGGGAGTGTCTTCCTTTACTCTTCAGAAAAACAACCCCTTTCTGAAAAGACAAAACAAAAAAGGCTAGAGAAAAGCAAGAATTTTCTTAAAGAACGTGAAATGGTGGAGAAAATTGTCTGGTCAGATGAAAAGATGTTCACTGTTGAGCCGACATACAACCGAAGAAATGATTGAGTCATAGAAAGAAAGCATCAGCATTCAGTGTTGACCAAACATCTTTATTCCATACAATGAAACCAGCTTCTGTTATTTTCTATAACTTTCTTTATTACTTTCTGTATTTAGATATTCTAAATAAATTGTTGACATTATTTTATGCAGTATATAGGCGGTGGATTGGCAGTATCAGTAGAGGGTCGGGCGCCATGCTTTGCAGCAAAGAGTTACGGCCCTTTATGGTCTGAGTTCAAATCCCGCCGAGGTTAACTATGCCTTTCATCCTTACGGGGTCGATAAAATAAAGTACCAGTAATACACTGGAGTAATTGCTGGCCTTGTGCCAAAAGTAGAAACAATTATTTTATGCAGTATTTGAATACTTTTTAACATCTTTTATTTCAAGGAAAATGAACATTACAATAGATGCCAACAATAGGTGCCTTATAAATAGATTTGATACAGTACAGACCAGGGCGAAGGCTGGGAGGCCACTAGTATTATATATATTTATGATGGGCTTCTACACCATTTCTGTTTACCAAATTTCACTGAGAAAGGATCCCTTGGTCAACCGGCTCAGTGGTGTATAAACGAGTGTATAAACGAGTGTATATATGAATGTATATATGGATGTATATATGTATATATGTTAGGACGACATTTTGTTCTGTCATGTAAAACTGGGTTATCAATGATACAAAATATCTTTGAATATCCCTTGTTGCTGGCGACATGATGACTTGTCGGATGTTGGTATGGAGTGTTGCCGCCATGTTTATCAATCTCTGTGTCCTCCCCCACCCTCAACCAGATAAAGAAACTGTTATCCTCCTGAATGACAAGCTACCTTCTGATGGATTTAAGCTGACTCAGCTGATATCTCTGCAGTTTCTACACTAACGAATATTTATTTCTTTATTTATTTATTTCATTTCTTTTTTTACTTGTTTCCGTTATTAGACTGCGGCCAGGCTGGGGCTCCTCCTTGAAAGGATTTAGTTCGTCGTACTGACACCAGTAGTTATTTCCAGTCTTTGTTTTTAACGTTTGATGTATATTTTATAGATTTCTTTTTGTTGAATCGTTGGGTAAATATATACACACACACAAACACATTGTGCAGGCCTGTACAGTAACAGAAGCTGCACCACCAACAGCTGGCATGATCCAGGCACTGATCTATGGTCTTTCCAAACCGACAGATGCCAATATAATCTTTAAATTTTAAGCATTTGTAATGTTATTTATGTATATATTTAAAATATATTTGTTATGTTATTCTACTGTAAATTTATTTATGTTTTGTATAATAAAAGAAACAATTATTATTTTTTTTAATTATTTATTTTTTAACAATATAAACAATATAAAAAATACAATATCATCACACATCTTTAAATAGCCACACAGACTAGAATAAATCTTAATTTAAAAACAACATATACAACCCACAATAAACACACTAGGACAGTATATAGCTACACAATAGGACAATAAATAGCTACACACTAGGACAGTATATAGCTACATACTAGGACAGTATATAGCTACATACGAGGACAGTATATACTACATACTAGGACAGTATATACTACACACTAGGACAGTATATAGCTACATACTAGGACAGTACATACTACACACTAGGAGAGTATATACTACATACTAGGACAGTATATACTACATACTAGGACAGTATATACTACACACTAGGACAGTATATACTACACACTAGGACAGTATATACTACACACTAGGACAGTATATACTACATACTAGGACAGTATATAGCTACATACTAGCACAGTATATACTACATACTAGGACAGTATATACTACACACTAGGACAGTATATACTACATACTAGGACAGTATATAGCTACATACTAGGACAGTATAAAGCTACATACTAGGACAGTATATACTACATACTAGGACAGTATATACTACACACTAGGACAGTATATACTACACACTAGGACAGTATATACTACATACTAGGACAGTATATACTACATACTAGGACAGTATATACTACACACTAGGACAGTATATACTACACACTAGGACAGTATATACTACATACTAGGACAGTATATACTACATACTAGGACAGTATATACTACACACTAGGACAGTATATACTACACACTAGGACAGTATATACTACATACTAGGACAGTATATACTACACACTAGGACAGTATATACTACACACTAGGACAGTATATACTACACACTAGGAGAGTATATACTACATACTAGGACAGTATATAGCTACATACTAGGACAGTATATACTACATATTAGGACAGTATATAGCTACATACTAGGACAGTATATACTACACACTAGGACAGTATATACTACATACTAGGAGAGTATATACTACACACTAGGACAGTATATACTACATATTAGGACAGTATATAGCTACATACTAGGACAGTATATACTACACACTAGGACAGTATATACTACACACTAGGACAGTATATACTACATATTAGGACAGTATATAGCTACATACTAGGACAGTATATACTACATACTAGGACAGTATATACTACACACTAGGACAGTATATACTACATATTAGGACAGTATATAGCTACATACTAGGACAGTATATAGCTACATACTAGGACAGTATATACTACATACTAGGACAGTATATACTACACACTAGGACAGTATATAGCTACACGCTAGGATAGTATATATTACATATTAGGACGGTATATAGCTACATACTTTGACAGTATATACTACATACTAGGACAGTATATACTACATACTTTGACAGTATATAGCTACACACTTGACAGTATATAGCTACACACTACGACAGTATATACTACATACTAGGACAGTATATACTACACACTAGGACAGTATATACTACATATTAGGACAGTATATAGCTACATACTAGGACAGTATATACTACATATTAGTACAGTATATACTACACACTAGGACAGTATATACTACATACTAGGACAGTATATAGCTACATACTAGGACAGTATAAAGCTACATACTAGGACAGTATATACTACATACTAGGACAGTATATACTACACACTAGGACAGTATATACTACACACTAGGACAGTATATACTACATACTAGGACAGTATATACTACATACTAGGACAGTATATACTACACACTAGGACAGTATATACTACACACTAGGACAGTATATAGCTACATACTTTGACAGTATATACTACACACTAGGACAGTATATAACTACATACTAGGACAGTATATACTACACACTAGGACAGTATATACTACACACTGGGACAGTATATACTACATACTAGGACAGTATATACTACACACTAGGACAGTATATACTACACACTAGGACAGTATATACTACATACTTTCACAGTATATACTACACACTAGGACAGTATATACTACACACTAGGACAGTATATACTACATACTTTGACAGTATATAGCTACACACTACGACAGTATATACTACATACTAGGACAGTATATAGCTACATACTTTGACAGTATATACTACACACTAGAAGAGTATATACTACATACTAGGACAGTATATAATACACACTAGGACAGTATATACTACATACTAGGACAGTATATACTACATACTAGGACAGTATATACTACACACTAGGACAGTATATAGCTACATACTAGGACAGTATATAGCTACATACTTTGACAGTATATACTACATACTAGGACAGTATATACCATATACTAGAACAGTATATAGCTACACACTAGGACAGTATATACTACATACTAGGACAGTATATACTACATACTTTGACAGTATATACTACATACTAGGACAGTATATACCATATACTAGAACAGTATATAGCTACACACTAGGACAGTATATACTACATACTAGGAGAGTATATACTACATACTGGGACAGTATATAGCTACATACTAGGACAGTATATACTACACACTGGGACAGTATATAGCTACATACTAGGACAGTATATACTACATACTAGGAGAGTATATACTACACACTAGGACAGTATATACTACATACTAGGAGAGTATATACTACATATTAGGACAGTATATAGCTACATACTAGGACAGTATATACTACACACTAGGACAGTATATACTACACACTAGGACAATATATACTACATATTAGGACAGTATACAGCTACATACTAGGACAGTATATACTACATACTAGGACAGTATATATTACACACTAGGACAGTATATACTACATATTAGAACAGTATATAGCTACATACTAGGACAGTATATAGCTACATATTAGGACAGTATACAGCTACATACTAGGACAGTATATACTACATACTAGGACATTATATACTACATACTAGGACAGTATATACTACATACTAGAACAGTATATAGCTACATACTAGGACAGTATATAGCTACATACTAGGACAGTATACACTACACACTAGGACAGTATATACTACACACTAGGACAGTATATACTACATACTAGGACAGTATATACTACATACTAGAACAGAATATAGCTACATACTAGGACAGTATATAGCTACATACTAGGACAGTATATACTACACACTAGGACAGTATATACTACATACTAGGACAGTATATACTACATACTAGGACAGTATATAACTACATACTAGGACAGTATATACTACATACTAGGACAGTATATACTACATACTAGGACAGTATATAGCTACATACTAGGACAGTATATACTACATACTAGGAGAGTATATACTACACACTAGGACAGTATATACTACATACTAGGAGAGTATATACTACATATTAGGACAGTATATAGCTACATACTAGGACAGTATATACTACACACTAGGACAGTATATACCATATACTAGAACAGTATATAGCTACACACTAGGACAGTATATACTACATACTAGGAGAGTATATACTACATACTGGGACAGTATATAGCTACATACTAGGACAGTATATACTACACACTAGGACAGTATATAGCTACATACTAGGACAGTATATACTACATACTAGGAGAGTATATACTACACACTAGGACAGTATATACTACATACTAGGAGAGTATATACTACATATTAGGACAGTATATAGCTACATACTAGGACAGTATATACTACACACTAGGACAGTATATACTACACACTAGGACAGTATATACTACATATTAGGACAGTATACAGCTACATACTAGGACAGTATATACTACATACTAGGACATTATATACTACATACTAGGACAGTATATACTACATACTACAACAGTATATAGCTACATACTAGGACAGTATATAGCTACATACTAGGACAGTATACACTACACACTAGGACAGTATATACTACATACTAGAACAGTATATACTACATACTAGGACAGTATATAGTACACACTAGGACAGTATATACTACACACTTGGACAGTATATACTACATAGTAGAACAGTATATACTACACACTAGGACAGTATATACTACACACTAGGACAGTATATACTACATACTAGGAGAGTATATACTACACACTAGGACAGTATATACTACATACTAAGACAGTATATACTACACACTAGGACAGTATATACTACATACTAGAACAGTATGTACTACACACTAGGACAGTATATACTACATACTAGAACAGTATATACTACACACTAAGACAGTATATAGTACACACTAGGACAGTATATACTACATATTAGGACAGTATATACTACAAACTAGAACAGTATATACTACACACTAGGACAGTATATACTACACACTAGGACAGTATATATTACACACTAGGACAGTATATACTACATACTAGGAGAGTATATACTACATACTAGGACAGTATATAGCTACATACTAGGACAGTATATAGCTACATACTAGGACAGTATATAGCTACACACTAGGACAGTATATACTACATACTAGGACAGTATATAGCTACATACTAGGACAGTATATAGCTACATACTAGGACAATATATACTACATACTAGGACAATATATAGCTACATACTAGGACAGTATATACTACATACTAGGACAGCATATACTACACACTAGGACAGTATATACTACACACTAGGACAGTATATAGCTTCATATTAGGACAGTATATAGCGACATACTAGGACAGTATATAGCTACATAGTAGGACAGTATATACTACATACTGGGAAAGTATATACTACATACTAGGACAGCATATACTACACACTAGGACAGTATATACTACACACTAGGACAGTCTATAACTACACACTAGGACATTATATACTACATACTAGGACAGTATATACTACATACTAGGAAAGTATATAACTACATACTAGGACTGTATATAGCTACAAACTAGGACAGTATATTGCTACATACTAGGACAGTATATACTACACACTAGGACAGTATATACTACATACTAGGACAGTATATACTACATACTAGGACAGTATAAATTACACACTAGGACAGTATATACTACACACTAGGACAGTATATACTACACACTAGGACAGTATATACTACACACTAGGACAGTATATACTACATACTAGGACAGTATATACTACACACTAGGACAGTATATACTACATACTAGGACAGTATATACTACACACTAGGACAGTATATACTACATACTAGGACAGTATATACTACACACTAGGACAGTATATACTACATACTAGGACAGTATATACTACACACTAGGACAGTATATACTACATATTAGGACAGTACATACTACACGCTAGGACAGTATATACTACGTACTAGGACAGTATATAGCTACATACTAGGACCGTATATAGCTACATACTAGGAAAGTATATACTACATACTACGAAAGTATATAGCTACATACTAGGACAGTATATACTACATATTAGGACAGTATATAGCTACATACTAGGACAGTATATACACATACTAGGACAGTATATAGCTACATACTAGGACAATATATACTACATACTAGGACAATATATACTACATACTAGGACAGTATATACTACATACTAGGACAGCATATACTACACACTAGGACAGTATATACTACACACTAGGACAGTATATACTACACACTAGGACAGTATATACTGTCCTAGTATGAAGCTATATACTGTCCTAGTGTGTAGTATATACTGTCCTAGCGTGTAGTATATACTGTCCTAGTACAGTATATACTACACACTAGGACAGTATATACTACACAATAGGACAGTAAATAGCTACACACTAGGACAGTATATACTACATACTTTGACAGTATATACTACATACTAGGACAGTATATACTACATACTAGGACAGTATATACTACATACTAGGAGAGTATATACTACACACTAGGACAGTATATACTACACACTAGGAGAGTATATACTACATATTAGGACAGTATATACTACACACTAGTACAGTATATACTACATATTAGGACAGTATATAGCTACATACTAGGACAGTATATACTACACACTAGGACAGTATATACTACATATTAGGACAGTATATAGATACATACTAGGACAGTATATACTACATACTAGGACAGTATATACTACATACTAGGACAGTATATACTACATACTAGCACAGTAAATAACTACATACTAGGACAGTATATAGCTACATACTTTGACAGTATATACTACAAATTAGGACAGTATATAGCTACATACTAGGACAGTATATACTACACACTAGGACAGTATATACTACACACTAGGACAGTATATACTACATATTAGGACAGCATATAGCTACATACTGGGACAGTATATACTACATACTAGCACAGTATATAGCTACACACTAGGACAGTATATACTACACACTAGGAACAGTATATAACTACATACTAGGACAGTATATACTACACACTAGCACAGTATATACTACACACTAGGACAGTATATACTACATACTAGCACAGTATATAGCTACACACTAGGACAGTATATACTACATACTAGGACAGTATATACTACACACTAGGACAGTATATACTACATACTAGCACAGTATATAGCTACACACTAGGACAGTATATAGCTACACACTAGGACAGTATATACTACACACTAGGAACAGTATATAGCTACGTACTAGGAACAGTATATAGCTGCACACTAGGACAGTATATAGCTACACACTAGGACAGTATATACTACACACTAGGACAGTATATACTACACACTAGGACAGTATATACTACATACTAGGACAGTATATACTACATACTAGCACAGTATATAGCTACACACTGGGACAGTATATACTACACACTAGGAACAGTATATACTACATACTAGGACAGTATATACTACACACTAGGACAGTATATACTACACACTAGGACAGTATATACTACATACTAGGACAGTATATACTACATACTAGCACAGTATATAGCTACACACTGGGACAGTATATACTACACACTAGGAACAGTATATACTACATACTAGGACAGTATATACTACACACTAGGACAGTATATACTACACACTAGGACAGTATATACTACATACTAGGACAGTATATACTACATACTAGCACAGTATATACTACATATTAGGACAGTATATAGCTACACACTAGGACAGTATATACTACATACTAGGACAGTATATACTACATACTAGGACAGGATATACTACATACTAGGACAGTATATAGCTACACACCAGGACAGTATATACTACATACTAGGACAGTATATACTACATACTAGGACAGTATATACTACATACTAGCACAGTATATAGCTACACACTAGGACAGTATATACTAC
>OZ024743.1:52356150-52391150 GCA_964016885.1 Eledone cirrhosa | reverse complement strand
CCTGCCAAACAAAGAGTGAAGATGTTGCTGGAGTCTCTCACCACCATATTGTAGGAGCTCAGCATGTATGCCATCCATACCTGGAGATCTTCCACTGTTCAGCTTCGAAATAGCCACTGCAACCTCCACAAGCGTCGGAGGTTCTGCGAGAGCTACTTTCACAGGACTTTCTGGAATGAGATTGAGGAAATCTTCACTGACGACAGACGGCTGATTCAAAAGATCATCAAAGTGCTCTCACCACCTTCGTAGAATTCCCTGTGAGTCACGAAGAAGTTCTTTGCCATCCTTGCTTCGAAGCGGTGTCACCAGAGAAGACGGTCCATAAACCTCACGCAAGAGACTGTACAACAGCCTTGTGTTATTGGAATCAGACGCAGCTTGTATCTCACCAGCCTTCTCACTCCACCACTGATCCTTCATCTGAGAAAGACTCCGCCTAACACGTGATTTTACATCCCTGAGTTCCTCATGCAACGTATTCCTCTCCTGTGGTTTTGCCGTCAAGTAGCGTGACAGAGCACGCCTCTTATCAGCCAACAAGTCTTCTATATGTACATCATTCTCATCAAACCAGTCCTGATATTTCCTCTGCGCCAATCCCAGAACACGCCTGCCTACATCATAAACCGACTTTTTAAGGGTCGGCCAATCCTCACCAAGATCTGCAGCCTGCATCTCTTCTTCCAATGTCCTCTTCACATTTTTATCCTTAAGACGAGCAGCATTCAATCTTTTGGGCAGGGCAACACCAGGAGCCTGGATTTTACGTTTAGTGATTAGTTTCACTTTTGCGCGTACCAGGCGGTGGTCCGTCCAGCACTCAGTTCCACGAAGAACACGAACACACCGCACATCCTGTCTGTCACGCATCCTGACTAGGACGTAGTCCAAAAGATGCCATTCCTTAGATGCAGGATGCATCCATGTGGTCTTGAATTTGTTCTTTTGTTGGAATATGGTGTTGGTAACACACAGATCCAGCTCCTCACACAGATCCAGCTCCTCACACATCTGCAGCAGGAGCATACCATTGCTGTTACACTTTCCCACCCCATGCCTTCCGATTACATTCCATGTGTTAAAATCCCTACCCACTCTAGCATTAAAGTCACCAAGCACGATGACTTTGTCTGCCTGAGGGATATTTCTTGCAACAAGAGCAGTCCTTCGTTCAGGACGCTCCAAGAAATCCCTGTCAAGCAGCGTCCGTACGTTCCAGCAGCCAAGACTAAATGCCTTGTTTGGCTCTAATACAATGGCACGATGACGAGTGGACCCAGGCTGTGATAACCTGGGGCCCCTGCCCTTATTGCCAATGATCTTTTTTGTTCCAGAACCTAAATTGCCAATTATCTCTTTTATATTGTTCTGGAACATCATTGAATTGAAAAAAAAAAGTAATAATAATAGTAATAATAATAATTGTTTCTACTTTAGGCACAAGGCCAGCATTACTGGTACTTTATTTTATCGAACCCGTAAGGATGAAAAGCAAAGTCAACCTCGGCGGGATTTGAATAGTAATAATAATAATAATAATAGTACACTATTAATAATTATTAATGCACTCGTGCAATGCCTGTGCGTGACGAATATTTTTAAAGTGAGGAAAGACTGTGCACTGAGCCAATCCCACTCTCTGAGCGACAGTAGCTATAACCCGAAAAGAAGAAAAGATCAACATCATCGGTAACTACTGAGCCGCAGGTTTTATGTCGGAGTTAACCCAGTTTCCTGAGATGCCTTCTCCTAGAAGAATGCCCTGACAAGGGCTAGGGGTTCTTCACTCCCAGTGGTTTAACTGCGCGATCGGGCATCCAGCCCGATTACTTCTATGTCCCCGCGCAAAAAAAAAAAAAATCACTTATTGACACTTATACGTACGACATACACACACGCGCATACATATGCGCGCACACAGCAACACACATACATACAAACAAACACACACACGCTACTCTACTCACTTACACACACACACACACATATATATATATATTACCGTCATTACTGATACAAGAACACAAGATTATGTCAACTGTTGACTTTCTAGAGTTTGTATAGTTCGTACTACAGTCCAGTATTATTATAATTGCTTTACAGCATAGAGTTATGGCTCTCCACGCTCTGAGCTTAAATTCCGCCGAGGTCAACCTTGCCTTTCATCCCCACGGAATCAACAAAAGAGAGTACCAGTGATGCGCTGGGCCAGTCGCTGGATCCGTGCCAAAAGCAGAAAAATTATTATTATTAAAGTTGTTTTCTTAAGGCCCGGTCGCTGGTGATGGTGATGGCGGCGGCTGTAGTGGTGGTGGTGCTGGCAGTTGATGTTGTTGTTGTGTTGTGTGCGTGTGTGTGTGTGTTTTATTATTTTGAGGTTTTTTTTTAGTTTTTTTTTTTACTTTTGATGCCGCTGTTGTTGTTGTTGTAAATGTTCATTTCAGTTCATTCTGAAGCTGTTGTTGCTGTAAACATTAGTGCCGGTGTTGTTGATGTAGATGTTGGGGTTGAAATCTGGTCGTTTGACTGAGTGATGTATATACACACATATACATACATACATATATATATATACACATTCAACAGAGAGTAGAGAGTTTGACAACAGGTCGATGACTTTAGTCTAGATAGGGTAATGACATGTGATGGTGGGGAGAGAGTATAGAAGTTATTGTGGTGGTGGGGGACAGTGATAAGTATCTAGTTCATTTGAACGTTTTCTTCTCTTTGCAAAATTTGAATTTTAGCCATGTTATATTGAGATGTAAGTAAATGTAAAATGTAAAATATAAATAAGGATTGCTCTGCTAAAATATACTAAAATATTTGTGTAACTTCCACAAACTTCTATCGTGACATTCCCGAGTCCAGTGACCAACAAATTGTTGTATTTTGATGTTTCATAATACAAAAATTATACATACATACATACATACATACATACATGCATACATACATACATACATACATACATACATACATACATACATACATACATGGTGGTGGTGGCAGCCAACTCGTTTTCAAGTACAGCCACTACTTTATATCCATGTAGGAGAACCCCCACCGATGCGCTGAACGAGTGTGACTTTTTAGTCCAGCCAGCGACTTGAAAACTCTGGTACAAACACTACACTTGTGACAATTATTGACACATAGTGCTGGGCCCATGTTACCATGTGACGACAAGTGTAGAGAGATCTCCAGATATAAAGCAATGCCTGTGCCGTGAAGCTTTTATAGTGAGCAAAGGCACTGCACAAAGCCAGTCCCACTCTCTTAACCAAGATGATATTTACCAAAAAGAAGAACAAGTCAACATCATTGAATACCATCAGGGTTGCAGGTGTTATATCAGAGTTTTCATACTCCTAGAATTCTGCCTTGACAAAAGCTAAGGGGTCATCTCTCCCGGTGATTTTGGATGGCCATTGACTCTTAAGAGCTCCTTTGGCCTTTGACAGGTTTTGTTTTTAGTCCTGCAGGATGTCCAAAGTCACCCTCCTCACCAAGAAACCTTGGTGGGGTTGCCAGTTTAGTCGCCAACGACCCGACCATGAGACAGGTTGTACTGGGATACATGTTACCAGTAGCACCAACTATACATACATACATACATACATACATACATACATACATACATACATACATACATACATACATAAGTGGTATGTGTGTATTGGTCATTCATTGGGTCCCATGACGAGGGTTCCAGATTTTATTATTTTTTTTTGTTATCAGCAGAACAGCCTGCACGTGGAATTAGCGTGCAAGTAGCTGAGCATTCCATAGAGACGTGTACCCTTTAAATCACAGGTACACCCCATTCTCTCCTAGTTCAGCAGACTGGAGCAACGTGGAACAAAATGTGTTACTCAATTACAACGCACCACTACACGCACAGGCACATATATAAGCTATATAATTGTTTCTACTATTGGCACAAGGCCAGCAATAACCTCAGTGCATTACTGGTACTTTATTTTATCGACCCCGTAAGGATGAAAGGCAAAGTTAACCTCGGCGGGATTTGAACTCAGACAATAAAGGGTCGTAACTCTATGCGTCAAAGCATGGCGTCCGACCCTCTACTGATATATAAGCTATATACTGGTTTCCAATTAAGATATACAGCCAGCAGTTTGGTGAAAGAGAATAGTTGGTTATAATCACCCCAGAACTTGACTGATCCTTTATTTTACTGACTCCTGAAGGACGAAAGACAAAACTTGACCTCGGCGAGATTTCAACAAATACCACAATGAACAAATGCCCCAAGGTATTTTGTCCAACGCTCTAACGATTCAGCCAATCCATCTCCCTAGTACCAGTTATATCATGCAATGGACCTTCATTTGCTCTTGAGTCAATTGTGCAGTAGGTGCTATATGTCTGTTTTTACTGTTTTCAATCATTGGTGTGCAGCCATGCCGGGGTACCCCATGATTTAGTCGATCATATCGACCACAGTAGGGTACCACCATGATTTTGTCGATCATATCGACCACAGTGCTTATTTTATCAATTTTTATTTTGTTAAAAACACATATTTATAACGGTACAAGAAAAACATATAAACTCAAGTGAATCCTTTGACGTTAGCACGGGTGTGTTTGACTCTACCAAGGAGAGTGATCTAGTCGGTTTATTTATCCTTTATAGAATACACTCCAATTTTCTTATTTACAGGGATGTTAATAGTAGGAAATGTGTGGTGCATGCGCACACATACACACATGAAGTATAAAAACAGGATGAAGGGAATCAATGTGGGTGGGATGGGTTACATGTTGCTGGATAGTTCTTATGTTAAGTTCTTTCAATAAGTTGAAAAGTAAGGTGAAACAAACATATAAACCAGCACAGATAGACAGACCATGAGACAGACAGACAGACAGACAGACCAGGAGACAGATAAACCAGCACAGACAGATAGACAGACCAGGAGACAGACAGACAGGCCAGGAGACAGATAAACCAGCACAGACAGATAGACAGACCAGGAGACAGACAGACAGACCAGGAGACAGATAAACCAGCACAGACAGATAGACAGACCAGGAGACAGACAGACAGGCCAGGAGACAGATAAACCAGCACAGACAGATAGACAGACCAGGAGACAGACAGACAGGCCAGGAGACAGATAAACCAGCACAGACAGATAGACAGACCAGGAGACAGACAGACAGACCAGGAGACAGATAAACCAGCACAGACAGATAGACAGACCAGGAGACAGACAGACAGGCCAGGAGACAGATAAACCAGCACAGACAGATAGACAGACCAGGAGACAGACAGACAGGCCAGGAGACAGATAAACCAGCACAGACAGATAGACAGACCAGGAGACAGACAGACAGGCCAGGAGACAGACAGACAGGCCAGGAGACAGATAAACCAGCACAAACAGACAGACAGACTAGGAGACAGATAGACAGACCAGGAGACAGATAAACCAGCACAGACAGACAGATGATAGAGATAGACATATAGAGAGATGGAAACATAGGCTTAAAGCTAGAGAGACAGATATATACACAGACTTACATATAGACAGACTAACAGACTAATAGACAGACTTACATATAGACAGACAGACTAATAGACAGCTAGACAGATAGACAGACAGATAGACAGACAGACAGATAGACAGACAGATAGACAGACAGCCATACCAATAAACAAATAGACTCATTACTGTCTGTTTTTCTCCCTCTTTATCTCTCTACAGACAGCAGACACTGAAAACATCAACGAATTTAAAAGTAAAAAAAGTTCACTTCCTCTGTTGGTTCAGTTTACAGTTTTGGAAGACATAATATATAAAATACGCCCATCATGAGAGTATCACCTCGACATTTGTGGCAGCAGTAAAGAGACAGATGTTGGCAACTATAAAGATATATATATATATATATATATATATATATATATATATATATATATATATATATAGAGAGAGAGAGAGAGAGAGAGAGAGAGAGAGAGAGAGAGAGAGAGAGAGAGAGAGACATTACTATGGAAAGTTTGTGATGAAACAATAAAACAAGGAAACAGCAAATAAAATTGACAGAAGTGAAAATTGGTGATTCTAAAACTATGTACTGTGTACACATGTATGTGTGTTCATGTGTGTGTGTGTCTGCATGTATGTGTGTGTGCATGCGTGTGTGTATCTATGTGCATGAATGCGTGTGCATGTGTGTGTATGAATGGGGGTAAAAGTGTATATAAATATATGGAGGTGAACAGTGGCGGACTGGCCAGGTTGCCATGTTGTCCAATGGCAAGTGGACCCCAGGGAGCCCACGGTAGCATTGCAAGAGCCCACAGAAACATTTCAGGGCCCATTGTAGTATTTTAGGGGCCAATGCTTTGCTTTCAAAAGATACCTGAAGTCTAACAGAAAGAATACATTTTTCTTCAAAATAAATAAAACAATTAAGCAAAGCATTTGGTCAACCAATTCCCGGGTAATTACTAGAAACCACAATATGATAGAGCAAATAGCTGGAATCAGGGGTTGTACACTCTACTAAATCTAAAGCTTAGTGTATTCATTCATGCATGCAAACATACATATATAGACACAGACACACAAGCATATATATATATATATATATATATATATATGTGTGTGTGTGTGTGTGTGTGTGTGTGTGTGTGTGTGTGTGTGTAGTAGACTTAATAATCAACACTCGAGGGCGGCCGATTGAGGTTGAACCTGCTAAATAGTCGGTCGTCCTCTTGTCTCTGATTTTCAGCCCCATGGATTTTATCTCTTATATTCCTTTGTTATATTTTGAATACCTGATGATATCACCGGATTCATAATGAACCCGGTCATTGAAATGATCATAGTATAATAAACCTTTCAAGGATTTACACCAGTCCAGCCTCCTGTTATTATATATATATATATGTATATATATATATATATATATATATCATAAAACATGTCTATAGAATCACCAGATAAAATATATACCGTTTCCTCTCCCAATTAGCATAATTAACCATATAAAAAATCGATTAGACCAAGCTATAAGAATAAAGGCTTCTATGAAGAAATCTCCGACAAATAACCGAAAGCAGCCCTTCGCGGCGGTTGCGACGGAGTATTTATCGAGTATTTCGACAGCGTGCATAAATCGACCAGATATACAGTCAACTAAACAGAATTAGGTGTAAAATAAACTAGGAGAAAAGTGAACATATTTAGTTACCTCTACCATGGTTTCGTCCGCATTTTAAGATATCCGATAACATTGGACATCTGGAGCACCGGACTCTTCAGGAGTTAGCTCAAATTTAGACAATTAATTTTCCAAAGTGATCGCGCCAAGAATACATTCAAAAAGGGCTAAGAATCGTGACGTAGCAGCGGTCAGGTTAGAATGAATGTGATTAGTTGCTTACGGCTGGTGGCCTTTTGCTAGAAAGCGCAGCACAATACAGCCAAAATTGTATCTCAACCTAACGGGAGATTATTACATATAAAGGTTTACATATATATATATATATGTGTGTGTGTGTGTGTGTGTGTGTATGTGTGTGTGTGTGTGTGTGTGTGTGTGTGTGTGTGTGTGAGTGTGTGTGTGTGTGTGTGTGTGTGTGTGTGTGTGTGTGTGTGTGTGTGTGTGTGTGTGTGTGTGTGTGTGTGTGTGTGTGTGTGTGTGTGTGTGTGTGTGTGTGTGTGTGTGTGTGTGTGTTTTGCAACGGGTCACTTTGTGGCTCAATGAAGAGTTAATAAATTAAATAATCAGAGCTATATATCATAAAACATGTCTATATATATACACATATATGTACACACACACACACACACATATATATATATATATAACGAAGGAAATGTGGTAAGGAACCAGGTGGACCATAACGCACCAAAGTACTCAATACTTGAGGTAGTAGAGTGGGTAATAGGAACCAGTAAGACCCCGACAGCTGAGCTCAAGCCGTTTCGACGGCTAATTCTGGACAGAATTACAGAATTAGCCGTCGAAACGGCTTGAGCTCAGCTGTCGGGGTCTTACTGGTTCCTATATATATATACATCGGCTAGCCTCTTCCTCACACTTTCACTCACTCACTCTCTGCTACTCACCCACTCTCTCACTTCCTCCATCGTCCCACACCGTGCGAAATTCTTTCCTCGCTTACTTTCGCATGGTTAAGATGTGTCTTTCGACTTCTCGTCAATATTAGCAAGTTCTTATGACTTGATTTTCTCATTTTTTCCTCTCTTTACGTTGCCTCACCATTCGTATTTGTTTACCTGTCTCTCTTTCTCCACCCAATTCTTTTTATCCCAATAACTTATTTTAGTTATTGTATCGCGCTAGCCTGAGGTATCTGGTCTTTAATGCGAAGAAATACCTATGATGGCTAGTAGACCACTGATGATGGATAATCCTGGCTTCTATTTCTAATTCTTCATTTTAATTTGTATATCACATTTGCAACAATACAACACGCCATTTTTCATTCCTATATATATATATATATATTTAAACGTATGTTATTACTCTGAGGAACTACCTTGTCGAGTGCTTTGCTAACTCATTCTCATAGTAAGCCGAATTTGCTTGCACACCGCCAGAGATTCGATGTTACTAAGTATCCAATTATATATATATATATATATATGTGTGTGTGCGTGTGTGTGTGTGTGTGTGTGTGTGTGTGTGTGTGTGTGTGTGTGTGTGTGTGTGTGTGTGTGTGTGTGTGTGTGTGTGTGTGTGTGTGTGTGTGTGTGTGTGTGTGTGTGTGTGTGTGTGTGTGTGTATCTTTGACCCATTGATACAAACATTATTTGGTCAGTAGTTCGTGTGTATGTGTAAGTATATATATATATATATACATACATATATATATATATATACATATATACAATATATTAACAAATGGAAACTATATTTATAAAACCAGAATGGTTGCATTTTTTAAGGGTGTGTCAATATTTATTTATAAAACTAACCTATATTATATTTTATCTGATGAAAGCGCACCTTAGTTTACTCTGGTGGCCCTTGAAATATGTATAATGAAATAAATATGGTTTTATAAATATAGTTTCCATTTGTTAATATATTGTATATTTACTCCAATAATTTGTTGAGTGCTTTATATCAGTTATAAAAATATTTAGCTTGTTGTATCCCAACAAATTAAATATAACCTTTACATATACATATATATATATAAATTAGTTATGTAATAAACAACATAAGATAATTATTTCATTTACCAGTGGTTTCTTGAAAGCAGATGTATCTGTTTTCAGTCGTCAGAATGAATAAAAAGACATGGTATTTTTATTAAATATGGATTTGAAAACAAAATTTAAGAAATATGAAAGTGAGGCTGAGAAAAAACGGGCGAAGAAGAAGAGGGGAAAAAGAATAAAAATATATATAAATATATGTAAACAATAAATATCCAGAACATAAACATACACACACTCAACCACGCGCATATACTTAAAAAGTACATAGACGTATACTTTTTCACGTAAGCGTATGTGTCTGCTCCAGGGACATAAATACATACACATACATATACATGAAGTAATAAGAATAAATAAATGAATAAGAACAAAAAATACAAAGTCAAAAACAAAATAAAGACAAAAGGATACGTGTTGACAACGATAAGTAAGAGTGTGTGGGGGAGGGGGAGGGGAATAAAAACAACTTAAAAATAAACAAATACACGAGATGAGCATATAAATAAATATATATATATATAAAAAAAAAATATATATATATATATATATACACATACATATATACACACGCACACACACATAAACATGCATAAATACTCATACACACGTATAAAAACACACACACAAATGTATGTGTATATATATATATATATACTATATTATATTTAGAGATTAAACTCATAGTCGTTTACAATTAATCAGCTCAAAGAAAGAGGCATTTCTGAGCAGTGAAATACAAGTTATATATTAATATATATGATAAACACAAAACGTGTTTGTATTGTAAGAGACAAAGTTAGCTAGCATGAAATAAACTAATTAAAGTGAATACAATTTGTCTGTCTCGATATAAGTCAATAAAGACAAGCTTATATTGGCAAAAGCTGTGATTCCTGGACAAATTTAAATTTCAAAATTCAAACCCGCTCCGTAGATGAATTTGAACTTCGAAACCCAAATATGTTTCGCAACGATGGTACATGAATTGAAAAATAAAGAGAATCGAAATGGAATTGAAATAAAAAGTGAAATATTCAAATCTTCTGTGCTTATCAACAGGAATCCAGTAAAATTAGTACATTCCACCTTCAAAAATTTTGCAGGTCTGATTACACGTGATGTAGCCAGCTATACTAGCCATCCCTGATATATATATATATATAGACAAACATAAAATAAACATACGTACACAACCACATACACATGCGTGCAAAAATACATATACACATACACATACACACGTATATATAAACATGCATACAATCAAATATACAAACACATCCACATACATACACATAAAACCCTACAATAAAGAGCAATGGTTCATAACCTACGTACATATGTATACACATGCGTGCACGCACTCGCACGTAATAAGAAATCAACACACGCATACAAAAAAAACATACGTAAATCCATACAGACAAAAAAAAACAATATATACAACCGCATATATACAACCGCATATACATAAATATATACGTAAACACATACATATAACCAAATATAAATATAGTATAAACAAATAAACACACACACGCATATATATATATATATATATATATATATATATATATATATATATATATATATATATATACACAAACACATAGACACACATATATATATATATATATATATATATATATATATATACACATATGGTGGCTGCCAACTCGTTTTCGAGTACGGCCACTACTTTATATCCATGTAGGAGAACCCCTACCGATGCGCTGAACAGCGACTTGAAAACTCTGGTACAAACACTACACTTGTGACAATTATTGACACATAGTGCTGGGCCCATGGTACCATGTGACGACAAGTGCAGAGAGATCTCCAGATATAAAGCAATGCCTGTGCCGTGAAGCTTTTATAGTGAGCAAAGGCACTGCACAAAGCCAGTCCCACTCTCTTAACCAAGATGATATTTACCAAAAAGAAGAACAAGTAACATCATTGGATACCATCAGGGTTGTAGGTGTTATATCAGAGTTTTCCTTCTCCTAGAATTCTGCCTTGACACAGGCTAAGGGGTCATCTCTCCCGATTTTGGATGGCCATTGACTCTTAAGAGCTCCTTTGGCCTTTGACAGGTTTTGTTTTTAGTCCTGCAGGATGTCCAAAGTCACCCTCCTCACCAAGAAACCTTGGTGGAGTTGCCAGTTTAGTCGCCAACCCGACCATGAGACAGGTTGTACTGGGATACATGTTACCAGTAGCACCAACTGGTGACCTGACATATACACACACACACACACATACATACATACATACATACATACATACATACATACATACATACATACATACATACATACACACACATATATAAATATATATACACGTACACACACACACACACACGCACACACACTCACACACACACACACACACACACACACACACACACACACACACACACACACACACACACACACACACACACACACACACACACACACACACACACACACACACACACATACACACACACATACAAATAAATAATCAAAATACTATAAATGTATGTACACATAAGCCTGTCTGCATATGCGCCCGCACACAACCCTATGTGAGTACATTAAAAAACCTAGTGTGTAAGTAAGGACAAAGGGGAGTAAAATTGAAATAAAATAATAAACACAATTATTAAAAACAGGTAAGGGAAAAAAGTATTGTAAAAAGGTTTGTGATGAGATCTAGATAAGAGTATCTGGTTAAAAAGTGAACTGAGTAAAGGGTAAAGGTGGTGGGTATGTATGTGTAAAAGGTAAGGTAGAAAGTAGGGAGGATTATAAGTCAACTGAAAAAGAACATTTTTATAAAAATAAAAGGAAAAAGATAAAAATAAAGAGATATATAGAAGGAGATGAGGGAGAAAAAGTATATGGGTAGGAAGTATGAGTTCATAAGGTATTAATATTCGTGGTGAGTGGAAGGCGTGATGAGTAAAGAAGAAACTCAAGGTGGTTGAATAATCGTAGGAATGTTAATCCAGTTAAAAAGTAGATGCGATTTCAGATGCGGACAACATCTGAAGATCTCGATCTTAGAGTTGAGACAAGTGGAAGGGGCTTTCAAGTTTTGGAGAATTCTAAATTTTTCCGTGGTGCACAAAAAACATTTCTTTGTGCCCCTTTGGTATTCTCTTGAATGGTCTAAAATAGACCAATCAATAGTGTACAGAATGTTTTTGTCTTTGAACTCCCACACTTTATTTACAAGCGCCGTTGCTGTTCTTTTTTCAGGGTGTTTGAAATATATAAATATATATATATATATATATATATATATATATATATATATATTATTATACTTGGGGAGAGTCATATTGTTGTAATAATATTGCCAGAATTAATAACAGAACAAACTCACTGTTTGGTTGGTTTTCGCTTCTGTATCTTTTATATCAGTTAATTTATTCGGTCTTCAATGTTTACTATTGACTGACCAACGGTCAAAAATACATATATAATATAGACACAAACACATATATATAGTCTTACAAAGTTCTTTCGTTGCACATCTGCAACATATATATATATATATATATATATATATATATATATATATATATATATATATATATATATATCAAGTAAGAATATTTTCGAAACAGCGAGCGGGTTTGAAATTAGAAATATAAGCTATCACCGTATTTTGACTAAAGAAATTAAAGAAATTATTTAGCCTGATAGAACCCTCGGAGAAATGGAAAAAGATGAGTATTGATGTCCCATGTACGTCAATACTCATCTTTTTCCATTTCTCCGAGGGTTCTTAACCCCACTATCAGGCTAAATAATTTCTTTAATTTCTTTAGTCAAAATACGGCGATAGCTTATATATATATATATATATATATATATATATATATATATATATATATATATACTTACACATACACACAAACTACTGACCAAATAATGTTTGGTATCAATGGGTCAAAGATATCTGCCAAATGTGTAATAAACTTTCAATAAGTTTATTACAGAATCTCCACCATCTCTGATTAGACCAGAATCTCCATCATCTATGATTCCTCCAACTAGGCTACCTAGACAGATACAAAAGTATAATGAAAATTAATAATTATAAACCTACTTTCAAAATCAAAGTTAAAAAGATGTGGTGTCGTTCATGGCTTTCCTAGAGCTATTAGTCATATTTAGGGTCAACTTGTCAATCTCCTTGCTCTTTGGTAACGACCTTTTTATTCCTATGTGTGTTTAACTGTTGAATTAATTTAATTTGGGGGGAAACACGACTCGGTTTGGATACTCCTGTCGCCCGTCATTTCTGTTCTCTTGGTCATTCTTCCCTACATGTTTCAGTCCTGGGTGTCCTTTTATATCATGGATCGCAGGCCTCGCGCACCAGGACTGAACAGAGTCTGATTCACCGCCTTGGGTCCTATTCCCCTCTTGGACTCAACTCACCTCCCCAGTTTCTTTAATACCCCGTCCATTATCATACACGCTTCCACATTCACCCCTAGATTCCTATCGATCTCATGATCATTAACATCTTCTCTTAAAACTAATACATGCCGACTATATATGCTTACTCCACTTTTCCCTTCACTGCTCTGTATACACACATACACACCCTTATATTAACATACTTTTGCTCATAGCTTCGTACTTACATACACACACACTCTTTTACTTAGATGTACACACACATTTCTTCTTAGCTTCGTTCAGACGTATAATAACACACACACACACACACACACACACACACACACACACACACACACACACACACACACACACACACACACACACACACACACACACACACACACACACACACACACACACACACACACACACACACACACACATGCTTACGCACGTGCATAAGTATAGCTCTTTTTAGAAAACGTTTTTTTTTCCATTTCAGGTAGACGCGCTCCATCATCAACTTTTCTAAAAGATAAATCATACACAAAACGCCAGCAACAGCACCAACAGTTTTGCAAGAAATGTCAACATGAATGGATCTGTTATTTTTATCTAAAGACATTTTTTCCAATTCCAACCCGCTCGTCCCCTCAATCTATCTTATTTCTCATTATTTCTTCTGATGAAGGACCAGCGTCCGAAACATTAAGACCTTCCTGCTATTTCAAGCGTTAACCTAATATATCCCTTTCATATACTGTACCGATTGTGTTGTTTACATATATATATATATATATATATATATATATAAAATCCTAGTAGATTCAAATATCACAGAGAGAGAGGGGGTAGAAATGAGGTGCAACAGAAATGAAACATGGATTACAGTTTAAAATAGTCTAGATAGATGAGAAACAAAACGAGGATGTAGTTTATGGAACACCCAAATGATTTAGAAGTCGACCTTAAGTAGGAGCAATAACATTAAGAAAGACATGAACGACACCACATCATTTTGTTTTGAAAGAAGGTTTATAAGTATGAATTTTCATGAGATGTTTGTGGTTGTCTCTGTGGCCTACCGGTAGGTACTAGAGAAGGGAGAGATCCTGGTCTTGGGTTCAATCTTGGTCAAGAAGTATATGTAATTTTTTTCAGCTTTTATTTTACATCCCATAGAAAAAAACTGAGAAGGTTTACCGGGAACCCTACTCCCGACAAGGATCGAACTTCAGACCAGAATCTCCACCATCTATGATTCCTCCAACTAGGCCCCCGAGATTCTACAAATGTATAGCATTCTATATGTAGGTGGCCCCTTCATCTCGTTGCAGCCAATATTTTTGGATCCAGTCCACCACTGCAGGTAAATATATGACTATATGTACATGTGTGTACCTATTAAACTGATCCTGGGTTGGTGTGTCACAAAAGACGGTCTCAAATAAAGCTTAACAAAAATATATATTGCTCATATGTAGTGATCGGGGGGGGGGGGTATAATCCCTTCATAGGAACTGTCTACCCTATCAACCCAACAACAACTAACAACAACCCCAACAAATGGTGATGGTGGTAGTGGTGGTAGTGGTGGTGGTGAAGGTGGTGATGGTGGTGGTGGTGGTGGTGGTCGTCGTCGTCGTGGTTGTGGTGGTAGTTGTGGTAGTGGTGGTGGTGGTGGTGACGGTGGTAGTGGCGGTGGTGACGGTGGTGGTAATGATGGTGATGAGGATGGTGGTGGTGGTGGTGGTGGTGGTGGTGAAGGTGGTGATGGTGGTGGTGGTGGTGGTGGTCGTCGTCGTCGTGGTTGTGGTGGTAGTTGTGGTAGTGGTGGTGGTGGTGGTGACGGTGGTAGTGGCGGTGGTGACGGTGGTGGTAATGATGGTGATGAGGATGGTGGTGGTGGTGGTGGTGGTGGTGGTGATGGTGATGGTGATGGTGGTGGTGGTGGTGGTGGTGGTGATGTTGGTGGTGGTGGTGGTGGTGGTAATGATGGTGATGGTGGTGGTGGTGGTGGTGGTGGTGGTGGTGGTGGTGGTGATGGTGATGATGGTGGTGTTGGTGGTGGTGATGATGGTGGTGGTGTTGGTGGTGATGATGGTGGTGGTGGTGGTGATGATGGTGATGATGATGGTGATGGTGGTGGTAGTGGTGGTGGTGGTGGTGGTGATGGTGATGATGATGGTGGTTATGGTGGTGGTGGTGGTGATGATGATGATGGTGATGATGATGAGAAGGAGATATAAATATGTTGACAACATCGAAAGCAAACAAAATAAATCTGAGTAGGCAATAAAAATAAAAAATAAAAAACATCAACCAAGAAGTAAAATACCCAATATTTTTCTGGGGTGGGAGTCTAACTCCTTGTAGTGACTGACCTTTGCTGATAAGGGGCTCCTCAACTTTAGAAGCAAACTAAAAAGAGGAAAGAGAAACAATACTATTGGCTTGGGTGGATTGGCAGTATCGGTAGAGGGTCGGACGCCATGCTTTCCAGCATAGTTACGTCCCTTTACGATCTGAGTTCAAATCCCGCCGAGGTTGACTTTGCCTTTCATCCTTACGGGGTTGATAAAATAAAGTACCAGTAATGAACTGGGTTATTGCTGGCCTTGTGCCTAAAGTAGAAACAAATATATATAGAGAGAGAGAGTGGTGTTGGAATGGCAGAATTGGTAGACCATTGGCTAAAGTGACATTGCAGTAACCTTTATTGCTCTGTACAATCCGTGGATTGGCAGTATCGGTAGAGGGTCGGACGCCATGCTTTGCAGCATAGAGTTACGTCCCTTTAGGATCTCAGTTCAAATCCTGTCGAGGTTAACTTTGCCTTTCATCCTTACAGGGTCAATAAAATAAAGTACCAGTAATGCACTGGAGTCGATTTAATCGAAACCATTATCGGTTTATAAGAAACCATTATTACTCTGTACATTCTGAGTTCGAATCCCAGCAAGGTCAACTTTGCCTTTCATTCTTTTAGAGTCAAAATAAAGTCAAATACTAGGGATGATTTAATCAACTTTGCCTTTCCACTAAATTTTATGGGCTTATGCCTAAATTAGAAACGAATGCGCACATGTCAACATGAATGGACCTGTTATTTTTATGTAAAGACATTTTTTCCAATTCCAACCCACCTGTCCCCTCAATCTATCTTATTTCTCATTCTTTCTTCTGATGAAGGACTAACATCCGAAACGTTAAAACCCTCTTCCTGCTATATCAAGCGTTAACCTAATATATCCTTTCCATATACTGTACCGATTGTGTTGTTATTTCTGTTTACCTTTTACATACATATAAATATATATATAATCATGCAGGTGTCACAAAAAAAGCACCTACTCCACACTGTAAAGTGGTCATGGAGGTGTCATGACAAAATTCACCCAGTCGACACTGTAAAGTGATCATGTAGGTGTCACAACAAAAAGCATCCAGTCCACACTGTAAAGTGATCATGTAGGTGTCACGACAAAAGGTACCCAGTCCACACTGTAAAGTGATCATGTAAGTGTCACGACAAAAGGCACCCAGTCCACACTGTAAAGTGATCATGTAAGTGTCACGACAAAAGGCACCCAGTCCACACTGTAAAGTGATCATGTAGGTGTCACAACAAAAGGCACCCAGCACTCACTGTAAATGTGGTTGGCATTAAGAAAGAAAGGCATCCGACTGTAGAAACCAAGCCAAAATCATTTTTGTGTGAGCGAATCATGGTCCTCTGACCTGATCACTCACAAAAGGACAGCCCGTCCTACCCATGCTAACATAGAAAATGGATGTTAAACAATGATGATGATGATATACATGTAAATTATTCAATTGAATTGTGTAAGTTCAAGGAGAAACAATTGTCAAGATTTATCATCATCACCAAATGTTTTACAGTTATTTTCCACACTTGGACTGATGGGTTGCCATATCCTAAGGCTAGACAGGCAGGTCAGACAACTGTCTCACTCATATGTTCCATTTTGGCATAGTTTCTACAGCTGGATACCTCTCTTAACCTACTTAACCCTTTAGCAGTTAAACCTGCTGTATCCAGCCAGAATTCTCTCACCTCTTTCAGTTCAAACTGGCTGTAACTGGCCACTCAGACTGATGTTAAAGTATTGTATTTAAAATAAATAATATCAAAATCTCATAGCTTCGATATTATGTGGGATATGTAAGATAAAGCCTTTACCGCTAATGCATCAGGATGTGTACTGGGTTCATTTTCTCATGACACACTCACCACTTTTACCTGATAGGGTGGGCTGGGTGCTTTTTATGTTGAATCAGTAATACCACATTACAGTGTGGGCTGGGTGCATTTTATCATGACACCAGCACCTCCATATTTCAGTGTGGGAGCAGTGCTGATTGGATTTTATTGTGGAACCAGTACTACCACATTTCAACACTAGGGCAATTGTGTCCTTGGCCCGACTAGATGGACAGTAATAGGGTGAGGTGGAGGATTTAGGTTACCCATTTCTAGCAGGAAGTAAATAAGTGACATCTGGTAGTACTGTAGTGTGAGCCAGGCTTTCCATGCAGGGCAACGGTTGTAAAGTGGTCTTGGATTGCGAGAAACAATGAGCCAGCAGCAACTGGCAGTACGGTAAAGGTACACAACCTTTGAGTAAGGGTCAGAGATGTGAATGGAGGATGCTAGACTAAGTGATTGGTGAGGGAGGGAAGGATCAAGTGTGCAAAAGGGAGAAGACTAGGTGAAGAGAATAGTAAGGATGGGGATGTTAGAGACAGCCAAAGTATTGTTACATCTTTCTGTTATTGTTACATCATCCTTCTCATGCTTGCTTCATCCAACTTGTGTAGAGATGCAAGTCTTCTGTAGTATGGCATATCTATAGCTGACTTCATCTGACATGTGTAGAGATGCAAGTCTTCTGTAGTACGGCATATCTATAGCTGACTTCATCTGACTTGTGTAGAGATGCAAGTCTTCTGTAGTACAGCATATCTATAGCTGACTTCATCTGACTTGTGTAGAGATGCAAGTCTTCTGTAGTACAGCATATCTATAGCTGACTTCATCTGACATGTGTAGAGATGCAAGTCTTCTGTAGTACAGCATATCTATAGCTGACTTCATCCGACTTGTGTAGAGATGCAAGTCTTCTGTAGTACAGCATATCTATAGCTGACTTCATCTGACATGTGTAGAGATGCAAGTCTTCTGTAGTACGGCATATCTATAGCTGACTTCATCTGACATGTGTAGAGATGCAAGTCTTCTGTAGTACAGCATATCTATAGCTGACTTCATCTGACTTGTGTAGAGATGCAAGTCTTCTGTAGTACGGCATATCTATAGCTGACTTCATCTGACATGTGTAGAGATGCAAGTCTTCTGTAGTACGGCATATCTATAGCTGACTTCATCTGACTTGTGTAGAGATGCAAGTCTTCTGTAGTACAGCATATCTATAGCTGACTTCATCTGACTTGTGTAGAGATGCAAGTCTTCTGTAGTACAGCATATCTATAGCTGACTTCATCTGACATGTGTAGAGATGCAAGTCTTCTTTAGTACGGCATATCTATAGCTGACTTCATCCAACTTGTGTAGAGATGCAAGTCTTCTGTAGTACAGCATATCTATAGCTGACTTCATCTGACATGTGTAGAGATGCAAGTCTTCTGTAGTACGGCATATCTATAGCTGACTTCATCTGACTTGTGTAGAGATGCAAGTCTTCTGTAGTATGGCATATCTATAGCTGACTTCATCTGACTTGTGTAGAGATGCAAGTCTTCTGTAGTATGGCATATCTATAGCTGACTTCATCTGACATGTGTAGAGATGCAAGTCTTCTGTAGTATGACATATCTATAGCTGACTTCATCTGACTTGTGTAGAGATGCAAGTCTTCTGTAGTATGGCATATCTATAGCTGACTTCATCTGACTTGTGTAGAGATGCAAGTCTTCTGTAGTATGGCATATCTATAGCTGACTTCATCTGACTTGTGTAGAGATGCAAGTCTTCTGTAGTATGGCATATCTATAGCTGACTTCATCTGACTTGTGTAGAGATGCAAGTCTTCTGTAGTATGGCATATCTATAGCTGACTTCATCTGACTTGTGTAGAGATGCAAGTCTTCTGTAGTAGAGCATATCTATAGCTGACTTCATCTGACTTGTGTAGAGATGCAAGTCTTCTGTAGTATGGCATATCTATAGCTGACTTCATCTGACTTGTGTAGAGATGCAAGTCTTCTGTAGTATGGCATATCTATAGCTGACTTCATCTGACTTGTGTAGAGATGCAAGTCTTCTTTAGTACGGCATATCTATAGCTGACTTCATCCAACTTGTGTAGAGATGCAAGTCTTCTGTAGTACAGCATATCTATAGCTGACTTCATCTGACATGTGTAGAGATGCAAGTCTTCTGTAGTACGGCATATCTATAGCTGACTTCATCTGACTTGTGTAGAGATGCAAGTCTTCTGTAGTATGGCATATCTATAGCTGACTTCATCTGACTTGTGTAGAGATGCAAGTCTTCTGTAGTATGGCATATCTATAGCTGACTTCATCTGACATGTGTAGAGATGCAAGTCTTCTGTAGTATGACATATCTATAGCTGACTTCATCTGACTTGTGTAGAGATGCAAGTCTTCTGTAGTATGGCATATCTATAGCTGACTTCATCTGACTTGTGTAGAGATGCAAGTCTTCTGTAGTATGGCATATCTATAGCTGACTTCATCTGACTTGTGTAGAGATGCAAGTCTTCTGTAGTATGGCATATCTATAGCTGACTTCATCTGACTTGTGTAGAGATGCAAGTCTTCTGTAGTAGAGCATATCTATAGCTGACTTCATCTGACTTGTGTAGAGATGCAAGTCTTCTGTAGTATGGCATATCTATAGCTGACTTCATCTGACTTGTGTAGAGATGCAAGTCTTCTGTAGTATGGCATATCTATAGCTGACTTCATCTGACTTGTGTAGAGATGCAAGTCTTCTGTAGTAGAGCATATCTATAGCTGACTTCATCTGACATGTGTAGAGATGCAAGTCTTCTGTAGTATGGCATATCTATAGCTGACTTCATCTGACTTGTGTAGAGATGCAAGTCTTCTGTAGTACAGCATATCTATAGCTGACTTCATCTGACTTGTGTAGAGATGCAAGTCTTCTGTAGTACGGCATATCTATAGCTGACTTCATCTGACATGTGTAGAGATACAAGTCTTCTGTAGTACGGCATATCTATAGCTGACTTCATCTGACATGTGTAGAGATGCAAGTCTTCTGTAGTACGGCATATCTATAGCTGACTTCATCTGACTTGTGTAGACATGCAAGTCTTCTGTAGTACAGCATATCTATAGCTGACTTCATCTGACATGTGTAGAGATGCAAGTCTTCTGTAGTATGACATATCTATAGCTGACTTCATCTGACTTGTGTAGAGATGCAAGTCTTCTGTAGTATGGCATATCTATAGCTGACTTCATCTGACTTGTGTAGAGATGCAAGTCTTCTGTAGTATGGCATATCTATAGCTGACTTCATCTGACTTGTGTAGAGATGCAAGTCTTCTGTAGTATGGCATATCTATAGCTGACTTCATCTGACTTGTGTAGAGATGCAAGTCTTCTGTAGTATGGCATATCTATAGCTGACTTCATCTGACTTGTGTAGAGATGCAAGTCTTCTGTAGTAGAGCATATCTATAGCTGACTTCATCTGACTTGTGTAGAGATGCAAGTCTTCTGTAGTATGGCATATCTATAGCTGACTTCATCTGACTTGTGTAGAGATGCAAGTCTTCTGTAGTATGGCATATCTATAGCTGACTTCATCTGACTTGTGTAGAGATGCAAGTCTTCTTTAGTACGGCATATCTATAGCTGACTTCATCCAACTTGTGTAGAGATGCAAGTCTTCTGTAGTACAGCATATCTATAGCTGACTTCATCTGACATGTGTAGAGATGCAAGTCTTCTGTAGTACGGCATATCTATAGCTGACTTCATCTGACTTGTGTAGAGATGCAAGTCTTCTGTAGTATGGCATATCTATAGCTGACTTCATCTGACTTGTGTAGAGATGCAAGTCTTCTGTAGTATGGCATATCTATAGCTGACTTCATCTGACATGTGTAGAGATGCAAGTCTTCTGTAGTATGACATATCTATAGCTGACTTCATCTGACTTGTGTAGACATGCAAGTCTTCTGTAGTACAGCATATCTATAGCTGACTTCATCTGACTTGTGTAGAGATGCAAGTCTTCTGTAGTACGGCATATCTATAGCTGACTTCATCTGACTTGTGTAGAAATGCAAGTCTTCTGTAGTATGGCATATCTATAGCTGACTTCATCTGACTTGTGTAGAGATGCAAGTCTTCTGTAGTACAGCATATCTATAGCTGACTTCATCTGACATGTGTAGAGATGCAAGTCTTCTGTAGTACGGCATATCTATAGCTGACTTCATCTGACTTGTGTAGAGATGCAAGTCTTCTGTAGTATGGCATATCTATAGCTGACTTCATCTGACTTGTGTAGAGATGCAAGTCTTCTGTAGTATGGCATATCTATAGCTGACTTCATCTGACATGTGTAGAGATGCAAGTCTTCTGTAGTATGACATATCTATAGCTGACTTCATCTGACTTGTGTAGACATGCAAGTCTTCTGTAGTACAGCATATCTATAGCTGACTTCATCTGACTTGTGTAGAGATGCAAGTCTTCTGTAGTACGGCATATCTATAGCTGACTTCATCTGACTTGTGTAGAGATGCAAGTCTTCTGTAGTATGGCATATCTATAGCTGACTTCATCTGACTTGTGTAGAGATGCAAGTCTTCTGTAGTATGGCATATCTATAGCTGACTTCATCTGACTTGTGTAGAGATGCAAGTCTTCTGTAGTACGGCATATCTATAGCTGACTTCATCTGACTTGTGTAGAGATGCAAGTCTTCTGTAGTACGGCATATCTATAGCTGACTTCATCTGACTTGTGTAGAGATGCAAGTCTTCTGTAGTATGGCATATCTATAGCTGACTTCATCTGACTTGTGTAGAGATGCAAGTCTTCTGTAGTACAGCATATCTATAGCTGACTTCATCTGACATGTGTAGAGATGCAAGTCTTCTGTAGTACGGCATATCTATAGCTGACTTCATCTGACATGTGTAGAGATGCAAGTCTTCTGTAGTATGGCATATCTATAGCTGACTTCATCTGACTTGTGTAGAGATGCAAGTCTTCTGTAGTACAGCATATCTATAGCTGACTTCATCTGACTTGTGTAGAGATGCAAGTCTTCTGTAGTATGACATATCTATAGCTGACTTCATCTGACTTGTGTAGAGATGCAAGTCTTCTGTAGTATGACATATCTATAGCTGACTTCATCTGACTTGTGTAGAGATGCAAGTCTTCTGTAGTATGACATATCTATAGCTGACTTCATCTGACTTGTGTAGAGATGCAAGTCTTCTGTAGTACGGCATATCTATAGCTGACTTCATCCAACTTGTGTAGAGATGCAAATCTTCTGTAGTACAGCATATCTATAGCTGACTTCATCTGACTTGTGTAGAGATGCAAGTCTTCTGTAGTACGGCATATCTATAGCTGACTTCATCTGACTTGTGTAGAGATGCAAGTCTTCTGTAGTACAGCATATCTATAGCTGACTTCATCCAACTTGTGTAGAGATGCAAGTCTTCTGTAGTACGGCATATCTATAGCTGACTTCATCTGACATGTGTAGAGATGCAAGTCTTCTGTAGTACGGCATATCTATAGCTGACTTCATCTGACATGTGTAGAGATGCAAGTCTTCTGTAGTACAGCATATCTATAGCTGACTTCATCTGACATGTGTAGAGATGCAAGTCTTCTGTAGTACAGCATATCTATAGCTGACTTCATCTGACATGTGTAGAGATGCAAGTCTTCTGTAGTACAGCATATCTATAGCTGACTTCATCTGACATGTGTAGAGATGCAAGTCTTCTGTAGTACAGCATATCTATAGCTGACTTCATCTGACATGTGTAGAGATGCAAGTCTTCTGTAGTATGGCATATCTATAGCTGACTTCATCTGACTTGTGTAGAGATGCAAGTCTTCTGTAGTACAGCATATCTATAGCTGACTTCATCTGACATGTGTAGAGATGCAAGTCTTCTGTAGTACGGCATATCTATAGCTGACTTCATCTGACATGTGTAGAGATGCAAGTCTTCTGTAGTACGGCATATCTATAGCTGACTTCATCTGACATGTGTAGAGATGCAAGTCTTCTGTAGTACGGCATATCTATAGCTGACTTCATCTGACTTGTGTAGAGATGCAAGTCGTCTGTAGTACAGCATATCTATAGCTGACTTCATCTGACATGTGTAGAGATGCAAGTCTTCTGTAGTACAGCATATCTATAGCTGACTTCATCTGACATGTGTAGAGATGCAAGTCTTCTGTAGTACAGCATATCTATAGCTGACTTCATCTGACATGTGTAGAGATGCAAGTCTTCTGTAGTACAGCATATCTATAGCTGACTTCATCTGACATGTGTAGAGATGCAAGTCTTCTGTAGTACGGCATATCTATAGCTGACTTCATCTGACTTGTGTAGAGATGCAAGTCTTCTGTAGTATGGCATATCTATAGCTGACTTCATCTGACTTGTGTAGAGATGCAAGTCTTCTGTAGTATGGCATATCTATAGCTGACTTCATCTGACTTGTGTAGAGATGCAAGTCTTCTGTAGTATGGCATATCTATAGCTGACTTCATCTGACTTGTGTAGAGATGCAAGTCTTCTGTAGTAGAGCATATCTATAGCTGACTTCATCTGACTTGTGTAGAGATGCAAGTCTTCTGTAGTATGGCATATCTATAGCTGACTTCATCTGACTTGTGTAGAGATGCAAGTCTTCTGTAGTATGGCATATCTATAGCTGACTTCATCTGACTTGTGTAGAGATGCAAGTCTTCTGTAGTAGAGCATATCTATAGCTGACTTCATCTGACATGTGTAGAGATGCAAGTCTTCTGTAGTATGGCATATCTATAGCTGACTTCATCTGACTTGTGTAGAGATGCAAGTCTTCTGTAGTACAGCATATCTATAGCTGACTTCATCTGACTTGTGTAGAGATGCAAGTCTTCTGTAGTACGGCATATCTATAGCTGACTTCATCTGACATGTGTAGAGATACAAGTCTTCTGTAGTACGGCATATCTATAGCTGACTTCATCTGACATGTGTAGAGATGCAAGTCTTCTGTAGTATGACATATCTATAGCTGACTTCATCTGACTTGTGTAGACATGCAAGTCTTCTGTAGTACAGCATATCTATAGCTGACTTCATCTGACTTGTGTAGAGATGCAAGTCTTCTGTAGTACGGCATATCTATAGCTGACTTCATCTGACTTGTGTAGAGATGCAAGTCTTCTGTAGTATGGCATATCTATAGCTGACTTCATCTGACTTGTGTAGAGATGCAAGTCTTCTGTAGTACAGCATATCTATAGCTGACTTCATCTGACATGTGTAGAGATGCAAGTCTTCTGTAGTACGGCATATCTATAGCTGACTTCATCTGACTTGTGTAGAGATGCAAGTCTTCTGTAGTATGGCATATCTATAGCTGACTTCATCTGACTTGTGTAGAGATGCAAGTCTTCTGTAGTATGGCATATCTATAGCTGACTTCATCTGACATGTGTAGAGATGCAAGTCTTCTGTAGTATGACATATCTATAGCTGACTTCATCTGACTTGTGTAGACATGCAAGTCTTCTGTAGTACAGCATATCTATAGCTGACTTCATCTGACTTGTGTAGAGATGCAAGTCTTCTGTAGTACGGCATATCTATAGCTGACTTCATCTGACTTGTGTAGAGATGCAAGTCTTCTGTAGTATGGCATATCTATAGCTGACTTCATCTGACTTGTGTAGAGATGCAAGTCTTCTGTAGTATGGCATATCTATAGCTGACTTCATCTGACTTGTGTAGAGATGCAAGTCTTCTGTAGTACGGCATATCTATAGCTGACTTCATCTGACTTGTGTAGAGATGCAAGTCTTCTGTAGTACGGCATATCTATAGCTGACTTCATCTGACTTGTGTAGAGATGCAAGTCTTCTGTAGTATGGCATATCTATAGCTGACTTCATCTGACTTGTGTAGAGATGCAAGTCTTCTGTAGTACAGCATATCTATAGCTGACTTCATCTGACATGTGTAGAGATGCAAGTCTTCTGTAGTACGGCATATCTATAGCTGACTTCATCTGACATGTGTAGAGATGCAAGTCTTCTGTAGTACGGCATATCTATAGCTGACTTCATCTGACATGTGTAGAGATGCAAGTCTTCTGTAGTACGGCATATCTATAGCTGACTTCATCTGACTTGTGTAGAGATGCAAGTCGTCTGTAGTACAGCATATCTATAGCTGACTTCATCTGACATGTGTAGAGATGCAAGTCTTCTGTAGTACAGCATATCTATAGCTGACTTCATCTGACATGTGTAGAGATGCAAGTCTTCTGTAGTACAGCATATCTATAGCTGACTTCATCTGACATGTGTAGAGATGCAAGTCTTCTGTAGTACAGCATATCTATAGCTGACTTCATCTGACATGTGTAGAGATGCAAGTCTTCTGTAGTACGGCATATCTATAGCTGACTTCATCTGACTTGTGTAGAGATGCAAGTCTTCTGTAGTATGGCATATCTATAGCTGACTTCATCTGACTTGTGTAGAGATGCAAGTCTTCTGTAGTATGGCATATCTATAGCTGACTTCATCTGACTTGTGTAGAGATGCAAGTCTTCTGTAGTATGGCATATCTATAGCTGACTTCATCTGACTTGTGTAGAGATGCAAGTCTTCTGTAGTAGAGCATATCTATAGCTGACTTCATCTGACTTGTGTAGAGATGCAAGTCTTCTGTAGTATGGCATATCTATAGCTGACTTCATCTGACTTGTGTAGAGATGCAAGTCTTCTGTAGTATGGCATATCTATAGCTGACTTCATCTGACTTGTGTAGAGATGCAAGTCTTCTGTAGTAGAGCATATCTATAGCTGACTTCATCTGACATGTGTAGAGATGCAAGTCTTCTGTAGTATGGCATATCTATAGCTGACTTCATCTGACTTGTGTAGAGATGCAAGTCTTCTGTAGTACAGCATATCTATAGCTGACTTCATCTGACTTGTGTAGAGATGCAAGTCTTCTGTAGTACGGCATATCTATAGCTGACTTCATCTGACATGTGTAGAGATACAAGTCTTCTGTAGTACGGCATATCTATAGCTGACTTCATCTGACATGTGTAGAGATGCAAGTCTTCTGTAGTACGGCATATCTATAGCTGACTTCATCTGACTTGTGTAGACATGCAAGTCTTCTGTAGTACAGCATATCTATAGCTGACTTCATCTGACATGTGTAGAGATGCAAGTCTTCTGTAGTACGGCATATCTATAGCTGACTTCATCTGACTTGTGTAGAGATGCAAGTCTTCTGTAGTATGGCATATCTATAGCTGACTTCATCTGACTTGTGTAGAGATGCAAGTCTTCTGTAGTATGGCATATCTATAGCTGACTTCATCTGACATGTGTAGAGATGCAAGTCTTCTGTAGTATGACATATCTATAGCTGACTTCATCTGACTTGTGTAGAGATGCAAGTCTTCTGTAGTATGGCATATCTATAGCTGACTTCATCTGACTTGTGTAGAGATGCAAGTCTTCTGTAGTATGGCATATCTATAGCTGACTTCATCTGACTTGTGTAGAGATGCAAGTCTTCTGTAGTATGGCATATCTATAGCTGACTTCATCTGACTTGTGTAGAGATGCAAGTCTTCTGTAGTATGGCATATCTATAGCTGACTTCATCTGACTTGTGTAGAGATGCAAGTCTTCTGTAGTAGAGCATATCTATAGCTGACTTCATCTGACTTGTGTAGAGATGCAAGTCTTCTGTAGTATGGCATATCTATAGCTGACTTCATCTGACTTGTGTAGAGATGCAAGTCTTCTGTAGTATGGCATATCTATAGCTGACTTCATCTGACTTGTGTAGAGATGCAAGTCTTCTTTAGTACGGCATATCTATAGCTGACTTCATCCAACTTGTGTAGAGATGCAAGTCTTCTGTAGTACAGCATATCTATAGCTGACTTCATCTGACATGTGTAGAGATGCAAGTCTTCTGTAGTACGGCATATCTATAGCTGACTTCATCTGACTTGTGTAGAGATGCAAGTCTTCTGTAGTATGGCATATCTATAGCTGACTTCATCTGACTTGTGTAGAGATGCAAGTCTTCTGTAGTATGGCATATCTATAGCTGACTTCATCTGACATGTGTAGAGATGCAAGTCTTCTGTAGTATGACATATCTATAGCTGACTTCATCTGACTTGTGTAGACATGCAAGTCTTCTGTAGTACAGCATATCTATAGCTGACTTCATCTGACTTGTGTAGAGATGCAAGTCTTCTGTAGTACGGCATATCTATAGCTGACTTCATCTGACTTGTGTAGAGATGCAAGTCTTCTGTAGTATGGCATATCTATAGCGGACTTCATCTGACTTGTGTAGAGATGCAAGTCTTCTGTAGTACAGCATATCTATAGCTGACTTCATCTGACATGTGTAGAGATGCAAGTCTTCTGTAGTACGGCATATCTATAGCTGACTTCATCTGACTTGTGTAGAGATGCAAGTCTTCTGTAGTATGGCATATCTATAGCTGACTTCATCTGACTTGTGTAGAGATGCAAGTCTTCTGTAGTATGGCATATCTATAGCTGACTTCATCTGACATGTGTAGAGATGCAAGTCTTCTGTAGTATGACATATCTATAGCTGACTTCATCTGACTTGTGTAGACATGCAAGTCTTCTGTAGTACAGCATATCTATAGCTGACTTCATCTGACTTGTGTAGAGATGCAAGTCTTCTGTAGTACGGCATATCTATAGCTGACTTCATCTGACTTGTGTAGAGATGCAAGTCTTCTGTAGTATGGCATATCTATAGCTGACTTCATCTGACTTGTGTAGAGATGCAAGTCTTCTGTAGTATGGCATATCTATAGCTGACTTCATCTGACTTGTGTAGAGATGCAAGTCTTCTGTAGTACGGCATATCTATAGCTGACTTCATCTGACTTGTGTAGAGATGCAAGTCTTCTGTAGTACGGCATATCTATAGCTGACTTCATCTGACTTGTGTAGAGATGCAAGTCTTCTGTAGTATGGCATATCTATAGCTGACTTCATCTGACTTGTGTAGAGATGCAAGTCTTCTGTAGTACAGCATATCTATAGCTGACTTCATCTGACATGTGTAGAGATGCAAGTCTTCTGTAGTACGGCATATCTATAGCTGACTTCATCTGACATGTGTAGAGATGCAAGTCTTCTGTAGTATGGCATATCTATAGCTGACTTCATCTGACTTGTGTAGAGATGCAAGTCTTCTGTAGTACAGCATATCTATAGCTGACTTCATCTGACTTGTGTAGAGATGCAAGTCTTCTGTAGTATGACATATCTATAGCTGACTTCATCTGACTTGTGTAGAGATGCAAGTCTTCTGTAGTATGACATATCTATAGCTGACTTCATCTGACTTGTGTAGAGATGCAAGTCTTCTGTAGTATGACATATCTATAGCTGACTTCATCTGACTTGTGTAGAGATGCAAGTCTTCTGTAGTACGGCCTATCTATAGCTGACTTCATCCAACTTGTGTAGAGATGCAAATCTTCTGTAGTACAGCATATCTATAGCTGACTTCATCTGACTTGTGTAGAGATGCAAGTCTTCTGTAGTACGGCATATCTATAGCTGACTTCATCTGACTTGTGTAGAGATGCAAGTCTTCTGTAGTACAGCATATCTATAGCTGACTTCATCCAACTTGTGTAGAGATGCAAGTCTTCTGTAGTACGGCATATCTATAGCTGACTTCATCTGACATGTGTAGAGATGCAAGTCTTCTGTAGTACGGCATATCTATAGCTGACTTCATCTGACATGTGTAGAGATGCAAGTCTTCTGTAGTACAGCATATCTATAGCTGACTTCATCTGACATGTGTAGAGATGCAAGTCTTCTGTAGTACAGCATATCTATAGCTGACTTCATCTGACATGTGTAGAGATGCAAGTCTTCTGTAGTACAGCATATCTATAGCTGACTTCATCTGACATGTGTAGAGATGCAAGTCTTCTGTAGTACAGCATATCTATAGCTGACTTCATCTGACATGTGTAGAGATGCAAGTCTTCTGTAGTATGGCATATCTATAGCTGACTTCATCTGACTTGTGTAGAGATGCAAGTCTTCTGTAGTACAGCATATCTATAGCTGACTTCATCTGACATGTGTAGAGATGCAAGTCTTCTGTAGTACGGCATATCTATAGCTGACTTCATCTGACATGTGTAGAGATGCAAGTCTTCTGTAGTACGGCATATCTATAGCTGACTTCATCTGACATGTGTAGAGATGCAAGTCTTCTGTAGTACGGCATATCTATAGCTGACTTCATCTGACTTGTGTAGAGATGCAAGTCGTCTGTAGTACAGCATATCTATAGCTGACTTCATCTGACATGTGTAGAGATGCAAGTCTTCTGTAGTACAGCATATCTATAGCTGACTTCATCTGACATGTGTAGAGATGCAAGTCTTCTGTAGTACAGCATATCTATAGCTGACTTCATCTGACATGTGTAGAGATGCAAGTCTTCTGTAGTACAGCATATCTATAGCTGACTTCATCTGACATGTGTAGAGATGCAAGTCTTCTGTAGTACGGCATATCTATAGCTGACTTCATCTGACTTGTGTAGAGATGCAAGTCTTCTGTAGTACAGCATATCTATAGCTGACTTCATCTGACATGTGTAGAGATGCAAGTCTTCTGTAGTACGGCATATCTATAGCTGACTTCATCTGACATGTGTAGAGATGCAAGTCTTCTGTAGTACGGCATATCTATAGCTGACTTCATCCTGAGTCATCTCCTCTGTGCAATAAAACAAAATTTAACCATTGTCTTTGTTGATATATATGTATATATGTAGTATACATATATATATTCCACATCACAGCACATAAAATGATAGTGCAAAACTCTTTACACCCCCCCCCTCTTCATAACTTTCTCTACTTATCACTCTAACTTATTGTATTTTATTTTATTTTATTTTATTTTATTGTCACTTGATTTATTTTTGTTTTATTTTATTTTATTAAATGTAAATACCATTTTTAAATTGAACATTTCATTCCTGAATTCTACCGCATGCTAGAAAGAGACTACCACAAACAATTTTAAGCTTTCTGAAGACGCATGAAAATTAAATTAAGTAATGAATATGACTGAACAATGTATATTGTAGTCAGCATATGTAGACTATTATAATAGACACAGAAACATATGTTAAAGCCAATAAATTCTTACTCTCCCTTCTCACCAAAGTCTATATTTTTCTTGGTACACTTGTTTATATTATATTATATATATACACACACACACACATATATATAAATATATATATAACACTAAACATCATTTTCACTCTCAGATGATCACTGAAGTTAAGCATTGTGGAACTTAAGACTTACATGAGGACCATATGGGAAACCTAGGTACTGTAATCATGTTTTCTTTCTCTGTCCAACTCAGACCAGCATGGAAAAAAATGGAAGATAAATGATAATGATATGATGGGCTTCATACAGTTTCTATCTACCAATTTCACTAACAAGGTATTGGTCATTGGTAAAAATACAATGCAGTTGGACAGAAGCTGAAACTATGGTTGTGCAGCAAACTTCTTAACTCTTTAGCATTTAAACCGGCCATATCCGGCCAGAATTCTCTTACCTCTTTCTGTTCAAACTGGCTGCTCATACTGATGTTAAGGTATTGTTCTCAAAATAAATAATATCAAAATCTTGTAGATTCGATATTATGTGAAATAATTACATAAGATAAAGCCTGTACCACAAAAATACAATAGTAAATATAGAGTAATATAAATGCTAAAGGGTTAAACCACAAAATGATAAACAAATAAACAAATATAAATAGATAAATAAATGAGTCAAATACAGATATTCCAAGAATTATATGAAACGTTTATTACAATAAATCAATCAGTTCAATATAGTACCGTAGTCTCCATATAGTATCATAGACAACAAATTGGTAGAGTTGTTAGGACTTTCGATAAAATACTTCATGGTATCTATTTCTGCCCTCAATGCTCTGAGTCAAAATCATGCGGAAGGGTGGGGTTGGGGGGAAATTTTGCCTTTAATCCTTTTAAGGTCAATAAATTAAGAATCAGTCAAGTACTGGCTTGTTTCTTCCTCTCTCTCTCTTTCTTTCTTTCTTTCTTTCTTTATTTATTTATTTCTCTTCTTTGGAAGAAATCAGCTGTATTTACATGGAGAGGGATGGTTTAAACTGCCCAAGACACCCTGCGTGCCACAATAGCACCCCTACAGCTCTATCAGGAATTACAGGTTCATACATGAAATTCTTTGTTTAATGTCTTTTATATTATAGGTCAATGATGATGATGATAATTGTTCCTACTTTTGGCACAAGGCCAGCAATTATCCAGTGCATTACTGGTACTTTATTTTATCGACCCCGTAAAGATGAAAGGCAAAGTTAACCTCGGCAAGATTTTAACTCAGAATGGCAAGGGCCGTAACTCTATGCTGCAAAGCATGGCGTTCGACCCTCTACCAATACTGCCAATCCACCTGATAATAATGGTTTCTGATTTAGGCACAAGGCCAACAATTTTAGGAGGGGGGAAAGTTGATTAAATCGACCCCAGTGCATTACTGGTGCTTTATTTTATTGACCACGTAAGGATGAAAGGCAGGATTTGAACTCAGACCGTCAAAGGCCATAACTATATGCTGCAAAGTTTGGTATCTGGTACTTTATTTTATCTTACGGGGTCGATAAAATAAAGTACCAGTAATAAACTGGGGTAATTGCTGGCCGTGTGCCAAAAAAAAGTAGAAACAATTAATATAGTAACATATCATCATCATCATTATATATATATTCCTTATATTGAACAATGTCTCTTCATTTTAACCTTTTCTTCATATTTCTTATGATATACACTGGATTTCAATTCATTAATGATAAAGTTTAGAGGGATTCACTAAAGTTACTAATAATTTCATTTTTAACTCTTTTGATATCAACACAAAACTGTTTATTTCAAAGTGCTTATATTTATCTGAAAACTTTCCATCATAATTTTATGTAAAATCATTTGTTATGTTCCAAACACCAGCTTGATAACGAGAAAGTTAGTTATATCACCAAATCTCACCAAAATCTTGATATATCTCAAAATTATTTGAAAATCAAAGGCAGTGTTTTTCATTAGAAATATGATAGAGAAAGTGTGATATATTATAGTGTAGTGTAGTAAGTGTTGCAGTCCTGTGTGGTGTAGTAAAAGTGTTGTGATGTAGTGTAGTGCAGTAAGTGTGACAGTGTAGTATAGTAAGTGTAGTGTGTCATGGTGCAGGTCTCCTGTATATAGTCTCTTCTTTACCATCTTTCATACTGGTATATCTGGCTATGGTGAACAGGAGGTCACTGAGTCTGAAATGAGAGAGAGAGAGAGAGATATAGACAGAAATACAGAACAGTTTAGACAGGTCTTGATGGACTACTACTACCACAACTACCACCACTACTACCACCACTACTACCACCACCACTACCACTACTACTACTACTACTACCACTACTACTACTACCGCCACCACTACTACCACCACCACCACCACCACTACCAACACCACCACCACTACTACCACAACTACCACCACCACCACTGCTGCTGCTGCTGCATCATTGTAGAGGCCTACATTCATGTATTTTTAATTTTCATTAAGTTTCTTACAAGCACATGTTGGTGGCCCCAATCAATCTCTAACTCAGGGTTCCTGTCCAATGTACCCTACAGACAAGTGTAGTGGGACCTCGGGTGGATATACAGTAGTATATCAATAACAGTATACCCGGCCGAGTATAGCCAGCAACACACACTGCATCAGCCATTCCACCTCACAGCAGAGTATAGCCAGCAACACACACTGCATCAGCCATTCCACCTCACAGCAGAGTATAGCCAGCAACACACACTGCATCAGCCATTCCACCTCACAGCAGAGTATAGCCAGCAACACACACTGCATCAGCCATTCCACCTCACAGCAGAGTATAGCCAGCAACACACACTGCATCAGCCATTCCACCTCACAGCAGAGTATAGCCAGAAACACACACTGCATCAGCCATTCCACCTCACAGCAGAGTATAGCCAGCAACACACACTGCATCAGCCATTCCACCTCACAGCAGAGTATAGCCAGCAACACACACTGCATCAGCCATTCCACCTCACAGCAAAGTATAGCCAGCAACACACACTGCATCAGCCATTCCACCTCACAGCAAAGTATAGCCAGAAACACACACTGCATCAGCCATTCCACCTCACAGCAAAGTATAGCCAGCAACACACACTGCATCAGCCATTCCACCTCACAGCAAAGTATAGCCAGCAACACACACTGCATCAGCCATTCCACCTCACAGCAAAGTATAGCCAGCAACACACACTGCATCAGCCATTCCACCTCACAGCAAAGTATAGCCAGAAACACACACTGCATCAGCCATTCCACCTCACAGCAAAGTATAGCCAGAAACACACACTGCATCAGCCATTCCACCTCACAGCAAAGTATAGCCAGCAACACACACTGCATCAGCCATTCCACCTCACAGCAGAGTATAGCCAGCAACACACACTGCATCAGCCATTCCACCTCACAGCAAAGTATAGCCAGAAACACACACTGCATCAGCCATTCCACCTCACAGCAGAGTATAGCCAGCAACACACACTGCATCAGCCATTCCACCTCACAGCAGAGTATAGCCAGCAACACACACTGCATCAGCCATTCCACCTCACAGCAAAGTATAGCCAGAAACACACACTGCATCAGCCATTCCACCTCACAGCAGAGTATAGCCAGCAACACACACTGCATCAGCCATTCCACCTCACAGCAGAGTATAGCCAGCAACACACACTGCATCAGCCATTCCACCTCACAGCAGAGTATAGCCAGCAACACACACTGCATCAGCCATTCCACCTCACAGCAGAGTATAGCCAGAAACACACACTGCATCAGCCATTCCACTTCACAGCAGAGTATAGCCAGCAACACACA
>OZ024743.1:52351150-52353650 GCA_964016885.1 Eledone cirrhosa | reverse complement strand
GCGGAGCATGCAAGCTTCGTTCCTCTCTAGTCTGCGTATATCCTCTGCACACAATGCCCAGGTCTCACTGCCGTGCAGCATTGCTGTTCGTATGCAGGCATCGTACAACCTGCCTTTCATTTTTAGTGAGAACCCTTTAGCAGCTAATAGTGGTATAAGCTCTCTGAACTTTTTCCAACCAGTTCTGACTCTAGCTACAGTACTTTCAGAGCACCCTCCCCCACTGCTGATTTTATCGCCCAGGTAACGGAAGCTGTCCACTATTTCTATAGAACCCTCTGCGCAATTGAAAGAGCTAGTAGTTTGTGGGCACTTGCTGCTACTTATTGCACCAGAGCACCGGCCACATGTAAAATCTATGTTCTTAGTTAGCTTACCTGTGATCCCACTACATCTTTTATGCACCCATACTTTGCATTTAGGACATAAAATGGAGTTTCTACCTACGCCTTTCCTACACACCGAGCACGACCATTTCCCAGAAGGGACCGCCGCCTTGTTTTCTTTCCTACAAACTAGTACTTTGGTCTTAGCCAGGTTAATTTTAAGTCCTTTTGACTCTAGGCCGTGCTTCCATGTTTGGAATTTCTTCTCTAGCTCGGCCATTGATTCCGCTATGAGTGTCAGGTCGTCTGCGTATAGGAGTTCCCATGGGCAGCCTGTCTTGAACTCCTCTGTTATAGCCTGAAGGGCAATAATAAATAGTAGTGGGCTGAGAACAGAGCCCTGATGGACGCCAACTTTTACGCTAAACTCTTCACTATATTCGTTGTTAATTCTAACCTTGCTGACTGTTTCTTTATACATGGCTTGTATAGCCCTCACAAGCCATTCGTCAACGCCTAGTTTTCTAAGAGCCCACCAGATAATGGAGCGGGGGACTCTGTCGAAGGCTTTCTCCAAGTCGACAAAAGCTAAGTAGAGGGGTTTACCTTTAGCTAGGTACTTCTCCTGTAGTTGTCGTACTATGAAAAGAGCGTCTGTGGTACTTTTGCCTGACACAAACCCGAACTGCATTTCATCTAGGTCAATTCTCTCTCTGATTAGTTGCGCTATTACTTTTTCCGTGACCTTCATGACCTGGTCGATTAATTTAATGCCTCTATAGTTACTCCTATCTAGGGCGTCTCCTTTACCCTTATAACAGTTAACGATGATGCTGCTATGCCAGTCCTTCGGAACAACCCCATTCTGTACGACTTGGTTAACTATGCGGGTGACCATGGTGTGTCCCACCGTGCCAGATGCCTTCAGCATCTCAGCAACTATTTCCGAAGGCCCAGCCGCCTTACCCGTCTTCATATCCTTGATTGCCTTACTTATTATACTCCCCTCGACTAACACTGCTGGTCCCTCTATTGGGTCGATATGGGGCAGACTGCCTTTCTCCCAATTATTCTCCTCATTTAGTAGCCTTTCATAGTGACACTTCCAAGCTACCTTCTTATCAGCGTCGGTGATGGCAAGTGTGCCATCGCCGTTTAGTACACACTTCTCCCCGACAATATCACGGTTTTCCTTGACGCATTGCCTAGCAATCCTGAACACCTCACGTTTTTGGTCATCGCGTTGTAGAACATGCTTGAACTTTCTTTCCTCAGCTTCCCTTCTTGCTAAGTACACTTGTCTCCTAGCTTCCCTCCTGGCCACTTGATAGTCCTCTCTACTTCCCCCATCCCGCCATACTTTCCAAGCCTGCTTTTTGGCCTTAATTGACCCCTCCACCTTACTGTTCCACCACCATGTTACTCTCCTCCTGCCTACAGGCCTGCTCCAGCCACAGACTTCGTATGTCGCCAACAGCAGGTTTGCTTTCAGAAATTCCCACTCTCCCTCTATATTGTCCGACTCTAAATGTTCTTCCTTACTGTCGAAAGCATCAAGTAATATGTTTTGAAATTTATTCCTGGCTGTGGGGTCCTTTAGCTTCCATATTTTCCTCCTGAGGATAGTCCTCTTCTGTTGTCGAGTACGTCTCGTCCTGACTATGAGGTCGCTAATTATCAGTCTATGTTGGGAGGTGCATTCTTCATGGGGGAGGGATTTAGTGTTAACAACAGACACTCTGTCACGTCTTCTGGTAAGGATATAATCTACCTGGCTTGTGTGTTCCCCGGATCTATAGGTGATCAGGTGATTGTCACGTTTTTTGAAGTTAGTGTTACAGATAGTTAGGTTATTTGCATCACAGAATTCCAGGATTCTGGAGCCTTCCTCATTTCTAGTACCAAACCCATAGCCTCCATGGATTTCGTCGTAGCCGTCACAATGTTGTCCAACGTGACCATTTAGGTCGCCTGCGATAATTATATAGTCACTGTCGGATATTTGGGAGGTAGTTAGCATCAGTGTCTCATAGAATATATATATATATATATATATATATATAGAATATATATATAGAATATATATAGAATATATATATAGAATATATATATATATATATATATATATATATATATAAGCAAAGGGATATTTAATTTGTTGGTAATTCAACAAA
>OZ024743.1:52143650-52346150 GCA_964016885.1 Eledone cirrhosa | reverse complement strand
ATTAGCCGCTAAAGGGTTCTCCCTAAAAATAAAAGGCAGGTTGTATGATGCCTGCATACGAACAGCAATGTTGCATGGCAATGAGACCTGGGCATTGTGTGCAGAGGATATACGCAGACTAGAGAGGAACGAAGCTTGCATGCTCCGCTGGATGTGTAATAGTAATATACGCGAACGGCAAAACATAAACGAACTAAGGGAGAAATTAGAAATAAGAGGGATCAGATGTTGTTTACTCGAGAGAAGGCTACGTTGGTATGGTCACGTGATGCGCATGAAAGACGACAGCTGTATAAAAAAGTGCAGGGCAATAAAGATAGACGGTAGCCACGGAGTAGGCAGACCCAGAAAAACCTGGGACGACCTGATAAATTCCGACCTCACACACTTACACCTCTCCAAGACAATGTCACTGAGAGATCTTTGGCGGTACTCAGTAATAGAGAAGACCCGCCTTGCCTAAATACAAAGTAAACCTACTACAGTCAGTAGGCATCTCTAACAAAATACGCCCCCGTCACACCACCCCCACCCCATCCACACCGCCCCTTTCAATGTAAAGTTATGTTGGTGTCACAACATCCAGGCCGAAACAAATGAGATCGTGTAGGTGTCACGACAAAAAAACACACAGTCCACGCTGTAATGTGGCCGTGTAGGCAACACGGTAAAAACCTCCCAGTCCCACACTGTAAATGTGGTTGGTGTTAGGAAGGGCATCCAGCTGTAGAAAACCCGCCAGACAGTCCTATGCGAGCAAGACAACCACTCTTGCCTCAAGTGGGAAAACTCCCGTCCAAACCCATGCAAGCGTGGATCATGGACGTTAAACGATGATGATGATGATGATATATATATATCTGTCTTTTTAGGTCTTAACATCCAAACTGACAATAATTTTATTAACATTTGTATATTCTCTATCTTTCCTCATTGGCTAATCAATATGTTGGACCACATCAATATCTTTTCAATAGCAGATCATAGTCGTTATTAGTGTCCCTTGTGCACTAGAGTCAGTTGTACATTACTCCATATTTACTATTACATTTTCATGGTTAAAGCTTTACCTTACATACTCATCTCTCATATTATCGAATCTATGAGATTTTGATGGTATTTATTTTGAGTACAATACCTTAACATCAGTATGAGCAGCCAGATACAGCTAGTTTGAACAGGAAGAGGTGAGAGAATTCTGGTTGGATATGGCCGGTTTAAATGCTAAAGAGTTAAAGCACCAAAACAACGTATCTCTAGCAATTCACTGGGGACTATGTATCTGTGTATATAATAGTAAACATATATAATTGTTTCTACTTTTGGCACAAGGCCAGCAATTATCCCAGTGTATTACTGATACTTTATTTTATCAACCCCGTAAGGATGAAAGGCAAAGTTAACCTAGACGGGATTTGAACTTAGACTGTAAAGGGATCATAAAGGGACATAACTATGCTAGAAAGCATGGCGTCCGACCCTCTACCGATACTGCCAATTCACCGCCCATTAATAATAATAGTAACAACAATAACAACAGGGGTAACAACAACTATAACAATAAATATAAATAATGCAGACTGTTCTCATAAAAATCTATAAAATTATGAAACAGTAGTAGAATACATTTTGTTTTTTCCTGTTTAGTTATGGAAAGAGCCAAGAGGTTGATAGGAGGGGGGATGGAGGCATGGAGATAGGTATCCTCAAACCAGAATCCTTATTGGTATGTTTGCGACAAAGTGAACTCTGCTAAAGATATGGCAATAGACCTGACCATATTCAGTCTACCATCCACCAAAGTGGATGCAGTATAGCTAAATGGGTGAGAAGTTTATTTTGCAATCATTGGGTCCCACATTCAATGCCACTGTCATTTACCATTTTAACATTACCTTGGGTCAACCCAAGCCCTGTGAAATTGTGTAGATGGAAACTGTTAGAAAGCCCATTGGCTGTACTGTACCTGTAATGCAAAGGACCAGCTCCATCAGATACTGTGTCATGATAAATTTCTCCAAGAAGCACATCAAGGGTTCACGTGGCAGTGGAATACTCAGCCATAGATATGTCAATTTCATGAGCAGGCTGTTACACTGGTTGAACAACTGGAATATTCACCATCAAAACAGATGAAGGTCCATTATATTCAATCAACCAAACTTATTACTCTACCTCTCTCTTTTTTCAAGACTCCTATACATGAGTGATTGAATTGAATCCAGATGTATCTGCTAAACCCTGTCATCACCATTTCTGTGCTGCTAGCCATCACTCCCTCACCTCACAGACCTCTTGTTAATGATATCCATCACTCCCTCACCTTACAGACCCCTTGTTAATGATATCCATCACTCCCTCACCTCACAGACCCCTTGTTAATGATATCCATCACTCCTTCACCTCACAGACCCCTTGTTAATGATATCCATCACTCCCTCACCTCACGGACCCTGCATTAATGATATCCATCACTCCTTCACCTCACAGACCCCTTGTTACTGATATCCATCACTCCCTCACCTCACAGACCCCTTGTTACTGATATCCATCACTCCCTCACCTTACAGACCCCTTGTTAATGATATCCATCACTCCCTCACCTCACAGACCCCTTGTTAATGATATCCATCACTCCTTCACCTCACAGACCCCTTGTTAATGATATCCATCACTCCCTCACCTCACGGACCCTGCATTAATGATATCCATCACTCCTTCACCTCACAGACCCCTTGTTACTGATATCCATCACTCCCTCACCTCACAGACCCCTTGTTACTGATATCCATCACTCCCTCACCTCACAGACCCCTTGTTACTGATATCCATCACTCCCTCACCTCACAGACCCCTTGTTAATGATATCCATCACTCCCTCACCTCACAGACCCCTTGTTACTGATATCCATCACTCCTTCACCTCACAGACCCCTTGTTAATGATATCCATCACTCCCTCACCTCACAGACCCCTTGTTACTGATATCCATCACTCCTTCACCTCATGGACCCTGCATTAATGATATCCATCACTCCCTCACCTCACAGACCCCTTGTTACTGATATCCATCACTCCCTCACCTCACAGACCCCTTGTTATTGATATCCATTACTCCCTCACCTCACAGACCCCTTGTTACTGATATCCATCACTCCTTCACCTCACAGACCCCTTGTTAATGATATCCATCACTCCCTCACCTCACAGACCCCTTGTTACTGATATCCATCACTCCCTCACCTCACAGACCCCTTGTTACTGATATCCATCACTCCCTCACCTCACAGACCCCTTGTTACTGATATCCATCATTCCTTCACCTCACAGACCCCTTGTTAATGATATCCATCACTCCCTCACCTCACAGACCCCTTGTTACTGATATCCATCACTCCCTCACCTCACAGACCCCTTGTTACTGATATCCATCACTCCTTCACCTCACAGACCCCTTGTTAATGATATCCATCACTCCCTCACCTCACAGACCCCTTGTTACTGATATCCATCACTCCCTCACCTCATGGACCCTGCATTAATGATATCCATCACTCCCTCACCTCACAGACCCCTTGTTACTGATATCCATCACTCCCTCACCTCACAGACCCCTTGTTATTGATATCCATTACTCCCTCACCTCACAGACCCCTTGTTACTGATATCCATCACTCCTTCACCTCACAGACCCCTTGTTAATGATATCCATCACTCCCTCACCTCACAAACCCCTTGTTACTGATATCCATCATTCCTTCACCTCACAGACCCCTTGTTAATGATATCCATCACTCCCTCACCTCACAGACCCCTTGTTACTGATATCCATCACTCCTTCACCTCACAGACCCCTTGTTAATGATATCCATCATTCCCTCACCTCACAGACCCCTTGTTACTGATATCCATCACTCCTTCACCTCACAGACCCCTTGTTAATGATATCCATCACTCCCTCACCTCACAGACCCCTTGTTACTGATATCCATCATTCCTTCACCTCACAGACCCCTTGTTAATGATATCCATCACTCCCTCACCTCACAGACCCCTTGTTACTGATATCCATCCCTCCCTCACCTCACAGACCCCTTGTTACTGATATCCATCACTCCCTCACCTCACAGACCCCTTGTTACTGATATCCATCACTCCCTCACCTAACAGACCCCTTGTTACTGATATCCATCACTCCCTCACTCAACAAACCATTCATCATTGACATCCACCACACTCTCTTAATATTAACCATCTCTATTACTATCCATCTCTCACAAACCAGTAACTATGTATCTGTCATCACTGTCTCTCTTCCATTACTCCCCTTTTACTATCCTCTCATTACAACCACTATTCATCAAACATATACACACTTTCATAAATTGTGGTTAGTATTTCTGTGCTACTAACCATCACCCCTTCTTACCCAAGTCATTATCTCTCTACCATAACTCCACCAAACTATTGTCACCTTTCTATGTATTTCTGTGCTACTAACCATCACCCCTTCTTACCCAAGTCATTATCTCTCTACCATACCTCCACCAAACTATTGTCACCTTTCTATGTATTTCTGTGCTACTAACCATCACCCCTTCTTACCCAAGTCATTATCTCTCTACCATAACTCCACCAAACTATTGTCACCTTTCTATGACTCCCCCTCTATTATCCTCTCACTGCAATTACTGTTCATTACACACTGAGTTGTCAGGAAGAAACTTAACAATAGAAATTAATAGTGTTGTTAATTAGAAAGGTTTAATTAAATATTTCTTTTTATGAAAGAACATTTGGTAAAGACGTAACACTACAACCACAGCCACCACCACCTGTTATCAGGCAATGGTACAGGGGGAGGGGGGGGGGGGTGTTAACAGTTTAATTTAAGACCAAACTGTGTCAAATGTCAAGGGAGAATCTATTAGATACAGATTTAATTAAAAGACCCCGCCCCCACCCACCCACCACCATCTAATCAGCTGTTAGAGGGAGCATTTGATATTTGGAAATTTAATAAAAGTCTGGATACCTCTCCCCCTGGCCACACCATCTATATAAGAGGGTGGAGATGTCATTTCTTTGACATGTAATTAGTCAAGTTCTCACTCAATAATTGCTACAGGAGGGGGGGGGGGGGTTCTTAATTTCCGTAAAAAGGACATATTGTGTGTGGGTGTGTGCATGTATATATATATATATATATAGGAAAAGAGACAGGACCCCGACGGCTGAGCTCCGGTGTGTTATGGTACTCTGGTGCGTTATGGTCCACCTGGTTCCTTACCACACTTCCTTCATTATATATATATATATATATATATATATATATATATATATATATATATATATATATAATTCAAGAAAGAAGAGTGACATGGTTCGCTATACTATAAGGGCTTTATTCACATTGCTGACAATTGTTTCTTTGATCTAGTAGGTCTAGAGTTCGCTACCCGCCTGATTTTGCGTCAATCGATCTCCAATACTTTGTTTATAACCAGTCGTTTTCATCAGAGCACGCGAAAGTGAAGAAGATACACAAGGCATGGCTTTTATAGAGGAGTGGTACTAAACCAGAACAATAATATCAATAATAACATAAAATAACTAGATAGTAAATAGTTAAAATAATAACATCAATATAAGTAAGAAAGAGAGTATAATGATGAATCTACCATGTTAAACGAACTGATATGATACAGATGTATGAAATTGACTGGACTACATCTAAGTGGACTGCCTATAACGATAACCTGTTATCCCGTATATATATATGTATAATTTATATATATGGAGGCACATGGCTTAATGGTTAGAGCATTGGCCTTGCAATCGAAAGGTTGTGAGTTCAATTCTCAGACCGGGTGATGTGTTGTTTCCTTGAGCAAGACACTTTATTTCACATTGCTCCAGTTTACTCAGCTGTAGAAATGAGACGATAGGGATTGAGATCCATATCATTCCACTGCAAAGTGGTCGTGGAGGTGCCACGGCAAAAAAGCACCCAGCACTCACTGTAAATGAGGTTGGTGTTAGGAAGGGCATCCAGCTGTAGAAATCAAGCCAGAATCAGTTCCCGTCTCACCCTTGCAAGCAGGGAAAAAGCGGACGTAAAATGAAATGATGATGATGATGATGATGTATATATACATATATATTATATATTCATGTGTGTGTGTGTGTATATATATATATATATATACATATACATATATACACACACACATATATATATATACACACACATATATATATACACACACACATATATATATATATATATATACACACACACATATATACATAAATATATGTATCATCATTGTTAAACGTCCACTTTCCCTGCTAATACCTGTATATGTTATTATTTTGATCAATGGAATAGTGAGCTGATGGACTTAACAAGAGGGTGACCATTCCACAGACATGTCTACCTTCAACGAGAGATTCAGTCTGACACATTCGGTGACAAAGCTGACCTTTTCAATTACAGATACATCTCATATTCTTCCTTTTTTGCCAACTTTGTGAACCAGAGCAACATAAAATAAAGTGCATTGCAGAAGGGTACAACACTTTGCTGGGAATCGAGTGTTTACAATCATGAGCCAAACACCCTAACAACTACACTATATACCTTCTTCTTTCTCTATATAGATGATGATGATGGTGATATATAAAAAAAACTTGCCAGAGATGCTTCCGTGTGAGCGAGATACAGTCTCCCGACCATTCCCCGCATCAAATGGAATAAAATCGTCTAACCCATGCTAGCATGGAAGATGGACGTTAAACGATGATGATGATATATATATATTCATCTAACCCATGCCAGCATGGAAACATAGACATCAAACGGCGATTATGATGATATATATACATACATATATATATATACATATATATATATACCCTTGCAAGCAGGGAAAATCGGACGTAAAATGATGATGATGATGATGATATACATATATATATATATACACATATATACACATATATGTGTGTCTGTGTGTATGTATGTATAGTGGTCAATGCAGAGGAGTAGTAAGTAGCAAGTGTTCACAGGAAACAAAGCTTTATCAAATTCTTTGAAGGTACCAGAAAAGCAGTTGAAAGCTTCTGTTTCCTGGATGACCAAATTCCTGGATGACCAAAGTACACAAACCAAGATGGAGAAAGTTTAAGGAGCTACAATAGCTGCTAGCTACAAAAGGTTTTCCCCTCAAATTGAAGGGTAGATTGTATAATCCATATATACAGATAACAACACTGCATAGTAACAAGACCTGGGCACTGTGTGCAGAGGATCTACGAAGATTGAAATGAAATGAAGCTTGTATGCTCTGATGGATTTGTAATAGTAATATACAGAAACAGCAAAACATAAATGAACTGAGAGAGAAACTGGGTACAAGAGGGGTCAGATACAGTGTGCAGTAGAGGAGGTTGTAGTGCTATGGACATTTGATTCATATCAAGGATGACAGTTGTAGAAAAAGGTGCCAGGTGTTCAAAGTATGCTACCTTCATATCGCTCCCATGTCTTAACACGCCACCCTTCACCAACTAAGTACTCCACCTTATACCTACTTCTCCAATCCCCATCCTGCACACACTTCTCCCCCACCCACAATTTCCACATCTGATACACCTCTTGTTCAACACATGTACACAAGCATGGAAAGCTGAACACGCTCCACGATAATGCTGCTGGAATGGCTAGAAGCTCCCTGCCCACCCTGTCATGCTGGTCACACAAAAGCCCCTAGTCTACTATGTAAGCTGCTCATGCTGGTGACATGACAAAAGAGTACCCAACTAACACTAAGTTGGTTGTGCTGGTGACATGCCAAATAAGTACCCAGCCCACCCTGTAAAGTGATCATGTTGGTGACACGACAAAACACCCAGCCCACCCTGTAAAGTAGTTGTGTTGGTGACACAACAAAAAGTACCTGGTCCACTCTGTAAGGTGGTCATGCTGATGACATGATAAAAAACACCCAGTCCATGCTATAAATGTGGTTAGCATTAAGAAGGGCATCCAGCTGCAGAAACCAACCCAGAAATAGTCTAATGAGCAAGAGTCACCTGATCTGACTTGTCTCACAACAGAACAACTCATCTATTGCTAGTATGGAAAAATGGACATTAAACAGTGATGATGACGATATGTATGTGTATTATTATCATCATCATCATTCTTAAATCGACTTATCAATGCAAGCATGGGTTGGATGGGATGTTTTGAAGCAATGTTTTACAGCCAGATGCCTTTCCTTACACCCAGCCATTTTAGCCACTTCTTACGACATGCAGGGATGCAGTATACCTATTCTAAGCAGGATATATATTTAAGTGCAACAATGGCTATATGGTTTAGAGGTTTGCTTTGTCAATGTTCAGTCCCACTGAACAGTGGCCAAGCAGCTTCTAGTATAGCATGGAAAAACAGACATAAAGACAATGATAATAATTGTTTCTACTTTAGGCACAAGGCCAGCAATTATCCCAGTGCATTACTGGTACTTTATTTTATCGACCCCGTAAGGATGAAAGGCAAAGTCAACCTCGGCGGGATTTGAACTCAGATCGTAAAGGGACGTAACTACGCTGGAAAGCATGGCGTCCGACCCTCTACCGATACTGCCAATCCACCAATCAACAATGATAATAATGATGACGATGGTGATGATGATGGTGATGATGGTGGTGATGATGGTGGTGATGATGATGATGGTGGTGATGGTGATGATGATGGTGATGATGATGATGATGATGGTGGTGATGATGATAAGGTGATGATGATGATGATGGTGGTGATGATGATAAGGTGATGATGGTAGTGGTAATAATGATGATGGTGATGATGGTGGTGGAAATGATGGTGATGATGATGATGGTAATGATGGTGATGGTGATGGTAATGGTAATGATGATGATGGTGATGATGGTGGTGGAAATGATGGTGATGATGATGATGGTAATGATGGTGATGGTGATGGTAATGATGATGATGGTGATGATGAAAAGGATGATGATGATGACAATGATGATGACAATGATGACAATGACAACAATTATGACGATGATGATGCTGATGACAATGATGACAACAACAATGACAACAACAACAACACTGACAACAACAACAACACTGACGACGACGACGGAGGCGGCGGCGGCGGCAACAACAACAACAGCAGCAGCAGCAGCAACAGCAACAGCAACAACAACAACAACAACAACAACAACAACAACAACAATGACAAATCAATCAAAAGTAAGCAAAGTTATACATTTTTTGCAGTGTTCAGAAATAGAAATGACTTTAGTTGAGATGTGAAGCCACAACTCATATAATTAGTTAAGTTACTTTAACGACACAGCCACTGGCCTTCGTTAGATATTCAATTAAAGAGCCTCTTCTACATTAAAAGTCATTAATCAAAAATTAAATTTAAAATCATCACCAGATTTGTAATGAGAATATCATTAATTAGTAATTAAAAGACTACCTATATATATATATATATATATATGTATATGTATATATATATATATATATATATACACACATTATATATATAAATGGTTCCTAAAATAGAGGTAGAGGTATCAGGTGAGATAATGTACAGTAACATGTAGTACAGTATAGGACAGTACAGTAACATGTAGTACAGTATAGTACATACAATATAGTAAACTAGAGTACAGTAGAGTAGCATGTAGTATAGTATAGGACAGTATAGTAGCATGTAGTACAGTATAGGACAGTACAGTAGCATGTAGTACAGCATAGTACAGTACAGTAGCATGTAATACAGTATAGTAGCATCTAGTACAGTATAGTACAGTACAGTAGCATGTAGTACAGTACAGTGCAATACCATATTTCACTATAGTAGAGAACAGCAGGATATTGTACTATAGTAAAGTGTAGTATTTTAGTACAATGAAAATAAAGCCATCTCAATTTAGTTGTACTATAAATGTTCAATGAAACTTAGATGTGAAAATAAATATCATTTATATATATTTTCCCCCAAAATGACCAACTCAATACACATGAGCTTTTTCTCAAAATAATTCTTTTTCCATTCTTCCTCTTTTCACTCTCCTTTATCTTTCTATTTCTTCTTTTATTTCTCATTCTATCATCTGACGAAGGACTAGCATCTGAAACATTAAGATTCATTTTCTACTATCAAGCCTTAAACTAATATATATCTTCATTGTATACTGTATTCCTTGTGTTGTTGTTTCTATCTACTTCAGACCTGTCAACCCTCCCACACACTCTGGGGGTGGGTGAGAGAGGTCTTCTCTTGTGAAAAGGAATATAGCTTTCATTATGTAAAATCTCCCCATTTTGCTTCATTTCTCCTCGTTTTGGGGCACTGAAGGCGTGTGGCTGAGTGGTTAGAGAATTGGATTCACAATCGTGAGATTGTGAGTTCGATTCCTGGACTGGGTGATGTGTTATGTCCTTCAGCAAGACACTTTATTTCACGTTGCTCCTTCTACCTGGAGTTGCGACCGATAGATAGTATTAACAATTGGAAAGACCAACGGAAACAATGTTTCCTTGGTCCGATTTGATAAAAGTCGATCGATCCATTTTTGGCGCACTTTTTTTCATGGTACTCCCTGTTTGAGTTTTTAGAGGTTGGCAGGTTTGTTACTTGTCGTACGTGTGTGTGCATGCGGGTGTGTGTGTGTGCCTCCAATGGTTTTCCACAAGATTTTGTCTTTGAATTTCATTACCAAGTCTTTGAGAGAAGGTTATTATACCCAAGGTATCTCATGGTAGGATGTAAACTGAAACCATGTTTTCGTGACGCAAACTCTTAATGATGCCACCAAGTTGTAGGAAGGAGAAGTGTTACACTTAGTAAATTTGCTTTATATATGTGTGTGTGTGTGTGTGTGTGTGTGTGTGTGTGTGTGTGTGTGTGTGTGTGTGTGTGTGTGTGTGTGTGTGTGTGTGTGTGCAGCCGCGTGCACATGTGTGTGTATGTATGTATGTATGTATATATATATATATATATATATATATATATATATATATATATATATACATATGAGTGGTTGCATACGCGTGTGTGTGTGTGTGTGTGTGTGTGTGTGGTGGATGTTTATATTTATTCACACATACATGCACTCATATATATCCACACACACACACTACCCCACCCCTGAAGAGATGATGTAAAGGTGAGAGAGAAAGAGAGAGAGAGAGAGCGAGAGAGAGAGAGAGAGAGAGAGGTAGTGAGAGAGAGACAGGTAGTGGAAGAAGAGAGAGGTAGTGAGTTGGTAAATGTCAAAGTCACTACACTGACATTTCCTACCATTACAGCGGTATGTGGTGGTGTGGGATGGTGGTGGTGGTAGTGGTGGTGGTGGTAGTGGTGGTGGTGGTGGTGGTAGTGGTGGTGGTGGTGGTATAATGTTAGTGGTATCGGGGGGGGGGGGGGTTACTTTTCAAAGACGAAGGTAGAAAGGAAATGGTAATGTTTGACTACATACACACAGTGGAATATAGCTTCCCAATAATATATGTATGCAATAAGTAAACAGAAAACAACAAAACAAAACAAACATACAGTACAATGAAGAAATATATTAGGAAAAGAGTTGTTTCGGATCCTAGTCTTTCTTCAGAAGATTGATTGAGAAATAAAAGAACTGAAATATAAAGAGGAAGAAATGAAACACAATTACATTCACCCTACACACACACACATGGGTGTCAGCCAACATAATACCCTTCATGCTTCACATCAAAGAACACACCCTTCCATCCAGCCACCCCATAACCTGACCAACTACACACCCTTTACTTCACCCCATACTCCAACCCTTCTACCCAAATATAACCCCTTTATGGACACCCACCTGACACCCCTCAGAAAACACCAGCTTTCTAAGAAAATTTGTAATATTACTAAATCCCTCCAAATTCTTTATTTTAAAAATTATAGAAAATAATAGACTGTTGTTCTTTAGAAATATAACAAAGTATTAACTCTTTAACATTTAAACTAACCATATCCAGCCAGAATTATTTCACCTCTTTCAGTTCAAACCAGCTGTAACCAGCCACTCATACTGATGTTAAGATATTGTTCTCAAAATGAATAATATCAAAATCTTATAGCTTTGATATTATGTGAGGTAAAGACTTTACCATGAAATACAATAGTATATATAGAGTAATGTAAATGTTATGTGAGATATTATGTGAGGTAAAGCCTTTACAATGAAAATGCAATAGTATGTATAGAGTAATGTAAATGTTTTGTGAGATATTATGTGAGGTAAAGCCTTTACCATGAAAATACAATAGTATATATAGAGTAATGTAAATGTTATGTGAGATATTATGTGAGGTAAAGCCTTTACCATGAAAATACAATAGTATATATAAAGTAATGTAAATGTTATGTAAGATATTATGTGAGGTAAAGCCTTTACCATGAAAATGCAATAGTATATATAGAGTAATGTAAATGTTATGTGAGATATTATGTAAGGTAAAAAGACTTTACCATGAAAATACAATAGTATATATAGAGTAATGTAAATGTTATGTGAGATATTATGTGAGGTAAAGCCTTTACCATGAACATATAATAGTATATATAGAGTAATGTAAATGGTAATTATCTATTTTGTAAACGGTAATTATTTATCATCATCATCATGATCATAATCGTTTAACGCCCATCTTCTACGCTTGCATGGACTAGACAAGAGTTGTCCCACTTGAGGCAAGATTAGTCGAGTGACCGTGTCTCGCTCATATAGGGCTGTCTGGCAGGATTTCTACGGCTGGATGCCCTTCCTAACACCAACCACATTTACAGTGTGGACTGGGAACTTTTTACCGTGTTACCTACACGACCACATTACAGTGTGGACTGTGTGTTTTTTGTCATGACACCGACACGACCTCATCAGTTTGGACTGGATGTTGTGGTACCAACATAACTTTATAGAGAAAGGGTGGTGTTGGTGGGAGTGGGAGGAAAGGGTGAGGTAGTGGGTTGGGGTGTGTTTGTTTTGGAGGGGCCTACTGACTGTAGGTTAACTTTGCATGTAGGGAAGGCGGATCTTCTGTAATACTGTGTGGCGCCAAAGATCTCGATCAAGTGACATTGTCTTAGAGAGGTGCAAGCGTGCAAGGTCGGACTTTATCATGTCGTCCCAGGTTTGTCTACCTACTCCGTAGCTTCCCTCAATTTTGATCGCCCTGCACTTTTTTATACAGCTGCCATCTTTCATGTGCATCACGTGACTATACCAACGTAATCTTCTCTTGAGTAAACAGCATCTGATCCCTCTTATTCCTAATTTCTCACTTAGTTCATTTATGTTTTGCCGTTCATGTATATTACTATTACACATCCAACGGAGCATGCATGCTTTTGATAATATTCATTTTGAGAACAATACCTTAACATCAGTATGAGCAGCCGGTTACAGCCAGTTTAAACAGAGAGAGGTGAGAGAATTCTGGTCGGATACGACTAGTTTAGATTCTAAAAGGTTAATCATTATAGGTCTGCTGATCTAACCTAACCTAGGGTTAAACAAGACCACAATGCAATCAACCACTTATTACATCTGTGACTCTCTCATCTGTGCTCCACCACCACCACCACCACTGCCACCACCCTACCTACCTCCACCTCACTCAGCTACTATTGATGACTGCACAGTATTATTAACAGCTGTGGCTATTAATTGAACACCTGCTAACATAAACACCACCTCCACTACTGTTCACCATCATTACCACCACCTCCACCACTGCCCTTTAGAAGTTTAAGGATATATCATCATCACCACCAATACTAACACCTCCACCTCTACCACCACCACTACCACCATCTCCCACCACCACCACCTCTACCATCACCACCATCTCCCACCACCACCTCTACCACCACTACCACCACCTACAACATCACCACTACCAACACCACCACTACCAACACCACCACCACCACCACCACCAAAGCCCCTCCCCCTACCACTAAATAGTCCCCTTTTAAAACTTCACAATTTCCACATCATTGAAGTTTTATTGGAGGTGGTGGTGGTGGTGGTGTTGGTGTTGGTGGTGTTGTAGGTGGTGGTGGTGGTAGTGGTGGTGGTGGTCATGGTGGTGGTGGTGGTGGTAGTGTTGTTGTTGTTGTTGGTGGTGGTGGTGGTGGTGGTGTTGTTGGTGGTGGTGGTGGTGGTGGTGTTGTAGGTAGATGGTGGTGGTGTTGTAGGTAGTGTTGTTGTTGGTGGTGGTGGTGGTGGTAGTGGTGATGTTATAGGTAGTGGTGGTGGTGTTGGTGGTGGTGTTGGTGGTTAAAGTCTTAAACTATTACATACACCACTGACTCCACAGGTGGCACCCTCTATGTTGAGTGTGTAGGGAGGGGGTTGGAGAATAGGATTAGAGGGGAGAAGTATCTGATGAGGGAGGGGGAGATAGTAAAGTGGTAGTGTTAGTGTGGGCGAGGGGGTGAGGATGGAGAGTATGGGTGGGGTGGAAGAGAAGGGTGGGGTGGAAGAGAAGGGTGGGGTGGAAGAGGGAGCATTGTTTGGAATGTCATCTGCTCTTCTGGTGTTAAATTTTCTATGTTACTGTCTTCTACATCTGGGGATTTCTTGTTAGTAAGGAGAGGGAAAGGGATGGGAGGTACATTGTCCAAGGAAGATTTTCATTTATATATATACTAGCAGAATGGCCCGGCGTTGCTCGGGATTCTAAACATAGATTGGCATGTTTATCCTTCCTTTCTGAAACAGTACAGAGAAGTACGGAATACCTCAGCCTCGGGATGGTGTCAACATTTTGTGCTTATAAAAAAAATTTGTCGTAGATTACCAGGGTTTTTTTCCGTGCGAAGAAAATCAATACTTTATCGCAAAATAAATACGTTTGTTTATATTTTGTTATTGTGTATGCAAAAATATCTGTACACATACAATTATATATAAATATTAAAATAACAGATTAAAGTTTAAGCAAAGAATCGCTGCTTTCACCCTTAACGGGATCTTCTGAAACTAAAAAAATCAATCTGTGAACGCAGAAGTAAATATTTCGAAAAATGTTACACACTATATATATATATATATATACATATATACACATACACACATATAGCGTCATAATGTTGTAATGCAGACAGCCAGACATACAGACAGATATTATAAGGGCGCAACGTTATATCTATGTATCTATCTAAAAAGAAAGACTAAGAACTATAGAGAGAGATTGCTAAATCGCCTAAAGCGGCCCCTAGGGCATTAAAAATTTGAAATATGTTTTGTTCAAAACACTCACAGGACCATAAGTATTACATGTGTAAAGTTTGAAAACAATCGGTTTGGTGGTTCTCGAGTTTTAGGGAGTCAGACAGACATACATTCTCTGTTCTAGAAATATATATATATATATCTATATCATCATCGTTTAACGTCCATCTTCCACGCTAGCATGGGTTTAGACGAGAATTGTCCCACTTGAGGCAAGATTGGTCATCTCGCTCGTATGGGACTGTCTGGCGGGTTTTCTATGGCTGGATGCCCTTCCTAACACCAACCACGTTTACAGTGTGGACTGGGAGGTTTTTACCGTGTTACCTACATGCCCACATTACAGCGTAGACTGTGTGTCTTTTTTTGTCGTGACACCTACACGACCTCATTTATTTAGGACTGGATGCTGTGGTACCAACATAACTTTACAGAGAAAGGGGTGGTGTAGATGGGGGTGGGGGTAGTGGGATATATATATATATATACACATTTATATATATATATACATTTATTTATATATATACATTTGAAAATCTTCCTTCTTGTCTCCTGGGTTTAGGCTGGGTTTAAGGGGAATCCGAAGTGGTGTGTAAAATAGAAGACTGCATTGGTGTAGAGGACGTGATGTGCATGGATGATAATCACTGGGTGAAGAAGTGCCAGGAAATCCCAGTAGAAGGAAGCCACAGTAGAAAATGCAAGGCACACATTGAGAAAAGATGCTGTGTTTGCATATATAAATTAAAATTAATCTGTAAAGTTTATATATTTCTATATTTAGTGGGTGTTGATGGGGAAACAGAAGCAAGCCTACAGGGATGTCATAACAGAATCTCAGGTCACGTGAGAGTAAGAGAGAGCTCTGTCATTATACACTGTGACAAGGAGCTTCTGTTATCTGAAGATGTCTTTTAAGATATCACCCCTGTATTGTTCTGTCTGTAAAGTAAAGATCTCAGGCTGATTGATTGTCCCAGTTATCTAAGAAGGTGAACTTACCTGTTTAAATACTGCAGAGCAGAAGGATCCATCTCATCGTTCCTCACAAGTGGGGCCACACTAACATAAAAGAAACACACACATTATTTGTTAACCCTTTAGCATTTAAACCGGCCATATCCGGCTAGAATTCTCTCACCTCTTTCTATCTAAACTGGCCATAACTGGCTGCCTATACTGACATTAAGGTATTATTATCAAAATAGATAATATCAAAATCTCGTAGATTCAATATTATGTGAGATAATTATGTAAGATAAAACCTTTACCACAAAAATACAATAGTGTATAGAGAGTAATGTAAATGCTAAAGGGTTAACCTTTTTGTTACCATATTTCTAATGAAATACACTGCTTATAGTTTTCAAATAATTTTTAACATAATCAAGAATTTGGAAGAAGATAGATTATTTTCTAACAATTAATTTGACACTTGGAACATAACATAACAAAGGTTAATACATAAAATTATAAATTATGATAGAAATTATTTTCAAATAATTTTGAAACTAATTAAGAAAATGAAAACTTTTTTTAATATAACTTTCTGTTTGGAACATAACATAACATATGTTACATAAAATTATGATGGGCAGGTATAAAGATATGACAACAAACAACTTTATATAACCAAGGGTGGTTTCACCTGGTTTCGTATCAAATAGCTGTAAATTCTTTATGTAACAAATTTATTAAAATGATAGCAGTCCAAAATTATAAGCTGACATGGCTATGTAGTTAGCGAGTTCGCTTCACAACTGTTTTCAGGTTCAATCCCACTGCATGGCACCTTGTACAAGTGTTTTATACTATAGATACCAAGCCTCAGGCTGACTAATGCCTTGTATGTGAAATTTAGTAAACAAAAGATGTACAGAAACCTATTGTGTGTGTACATGTGTATGTGTGTGTGTGTGTGTTTTTTCTCCATGTGTGCCTTTACATTGATACTGCTTGGGCAGTGAGTGAGGTCTGTTTATGTCCTGCATAAGCAATATGTCCCACAGCTCACCCCTTTGACAGGTAAAGACAGGTGGATTGGACACCATATTTGAAAACAATCAAGGGGTGACATCAAGTCACAGAATGATGTATCATGAAATAGGTTGTCAGTAGAAAGGGCATCTAACTGTAGAATACTGCATCATGGGATAGTTTGCCTCGAGATGGTTTCTAGTCATATAATATTGCATGATGGGATAGTTGACACCAGGAACGGTTTCCTGGTATATAATATTGCATGATGGGATAGTTGACACCAGGAACGGTTTCCTGGTATATAATATTGCATGATGGCATAGTTGACACCAGGAACGGTTTCCTGCTATATAATATTGCATGATGGGATAGTTGACACCAGGAAGGGTTTCCTGCCCTTTAATATTGCATGATGGGATAGTTGACACCAGGAACGGTTTCCTGGTATATAATATTGCATGATGGGATAGTTGACACCAGGAACGGTTTCCTGCTATATAATATTGCATGATGGGATAGTTGACACCAGGAACGGTTTCCTGGTATATAATATTGCATGATGGGATAGTTGACACCAGGAACGGTTTCCTGCTATATAATATTGCATGATGGGATAGTTGACACCAGGAAGGGTTTCCTGCCCTTTAATATTGCATGATGGGATAGTTGACACCAGGAACGGTTTCCTGCTATATAATATTGCATGATGAGATAGTTGACACCAGGAAGGGTTTCTTGCCCTTTAATATTGCATGATGGGATAGTTGACACCAGGAACGGTTTCCTGCTATATAATATTGCATGATGGGATAGTTGACACCAGGAAGGGTTTCCTGCTATATAATATTGCATGATGGGATAGTTGACACCAGGAAGGGTTTCCTGCTATATAATATTGCATGATGGGATAGTTGACACCAGGAACGGTTTCCTGCTATATAATATTGCATGATGGGATAGTTGACACCAGGAAGGGTTTCCTGCTATATAATATTGCATGATGGGATAGTTGACACCAGGAAGGGTTTCCTGCTATATAATATTGCATGATGGGATAGTTGACACCAGGAAGGGTTTCCTGCTATATAATATTGCATGATGGGATAGTTGACACCAGGAAGGGTTTCCTGCTATATAATATTGCATGATGGGATAGTTGACACCAGGAACGGTTTCCTGCCCTTTAATATTGCATGATGGGATAGTTGACATCAGGAAGGGTTTCCTGCTATATAATATTGCATGATGGGATAGTTGACACCAGGAAGGGTTTCTTGCCCTTTAATATTGCATGATGGGATAGTTGACACCAGGAAGGGTTTCCTGCTATATAATATTGCATGATGGGATAGTTGACACCAGGAAGGGTTTCCTGCTATATAATATTGCATGATGGGATAGTTGACATCAGGAAGGGTTTCCTACTATATAATATTGCATGATGGGATAGTTGACACCAGGAAGGGTTTCATGCTATATAATATTGCATGATGGGATAGTTGACACCAGGAAGGGTTTCCTGCTATATAATATTGCATGATGGGATAGTTGACATCAGGAAGGGTTTCCTGCTATATAATATTGCATGATGGGATAGTTGACACCAGGAAAGGTTTCCTGCTATATAATATTGCATGATGGGATAGTTGACACCAGGAAGGGTTTCCTGCTATATAATATTGCATGATGGGATAGTTGACATCAGGAAGTGTTTCCTGCCCTTTAATATTGCATGATGGGATAGTTGACACCAGGAAGGGTTTCCTGCTATATAATATTGCATGATGGGATAGTTGACACCAGGAAGGGTTTCCTGCCCTTTAATATTGCATGATGGGATAGTTGACACCAGGAAGGGTTTCCTGCTATATAATATTGCATGATGGGATAGTTGACACCAGGAAGGGTTTCCTGCTATATAATATTGCATGATGGGATAGTTGACATCAGGAAGTGTTTCCTGCCCTTTAATATTGCATGATGGGATAGTTGACACCAGGAAGGGTTTCCTGCTATATAATATTGCATGATGGGGTAATGTTACTCACGTTCGTTCAGCTCGTCGACAAATTGATCTAGCCATGTGGAGGGAGGCAGCAGCTTTTCCGCCAGACTGAAAATTAAAAATAAATCACCATCATCAACATCATCACAATCATTATCATCATCACAGTCATTGTCATCATTATCATCATCATCACAGTCATTGTCATCATCATTGTAATCAGTGTCAATATCATCATCCTCATCATCATAATTAACATTATCACCATCATCACCACCACCATCGTTATCATTACCATAACCACCATTATCTTCCTCATCATCCTCACCAGTTACCACCACCACCACCACCATCATCATCACCAGTCACCACCACCAACACCATCACCACCATCATCACCAGTCACCACCACCACCACCACCATCATCACCAGTCACCACCACCATCACCACCAACAACAACACCACCATCACCACCACCACCATCACTATCACCACCAAACCACCAACACCACCACCACCATCATCACCACCATCATCATCACCATAAACATGATTACCATCACCAATTTAGTTATAACAATGAATCAAGGAAACTTGCAATTTGAAAATAGTTACTACTACAACCACTACTACCATTACTGTTATTACTACTTCTACAACTACTACCACTATTACTACAACTGTTACTACTTCTACAACTACTACTACCACTACTATTACTGTTATTACTACTACTACTACTATTAATGTTACTACCATCACCACCATTAGTACTAATGCTACAGCTACCACTAGAACTGCTACTATTACTACTGCAGTTACTAAGTCCATAATTCTATCTAAACTGCACTAGTTCACTTTAGTAGTACTATAGGACACAGTGAGTGAGGTGAACAGTGGTTCAAGTCTTAAATATGGAGATACCTTATATATATATACCTTATATATATATATATATATATATATATATATATATATTGCTATACTTTGGGAGGGTCATGTTGCAAATAAGAAACACACGCACCAGTTGCTTTCACTTCAATTTATTATAATAAATTTATAAATTTAGGAATTTATAAATTTCCGGTTGGTTGGTTGGTTCCACAACCAGATGGTTATATATATATATAAACAACCATCTGGTTGTGGAACCAACCAACCAACCGGAAATTTATAAATTCCTAAATTTATAAATTTATTATAATAAATTGAAGTGAAAGCAACTGGTGCGTGTGTTTCTTATTGGCAACATGACCCTCCCAAAGTATAACAATATCGGTTTCAACACACGTTTTCAGATAAAGAATCTTGTTAAACAAATTCAGAAACGAAATATATATATATATATATATATATATATATATATATATATATATATATATATATATATATATATGTAGGAGGTGAGTTTTATTGTAGTACAATAAAGCAATGCAGATATCGGATAAGTTGATTAAAACTTATGTTGATTTAAAACTCCACTATTCACAAGTGCTTTTTAACCTTCATATCATGTATCCCTATTTTATCTGATGAAAACGCAAATGTCATCTCATGATGATATTTGTTTTTGAAATGCGCATAATAAAATACATGGAACTCTTTTAACCATCTTTTGATCTTATATTATATATATATATATATATATATATATATATATATATATATATATATATATATATATATATATGTAAAAGTTCTATTTAAATTGTTGGGATACAACAAGCAAATATTTTTATAACTGATATAAAGCACTCAACAAATAATTGGAGTAAAAATACGATATTAACAAATGGAAACTATATTTATAAAACCATATTTATTTCATTATACATATTTCAAGGACACCAAGTTAAATTATGGTGTGCTTTCATCAGATAAAATATAATATAGAGCAGTTTTATAAATAAATATTGACATACCCTTAAAGAATGCAACCATTACTGTTGGAAGCTCCCGGGAGCTTCCGGGAGCTTTCATATATATAGTTTACATTTGTTAATATCATATATATATATATATATATATACCTTATATATATATATATAAGGTATATATATATATACATTTGTTTCCTTGAGCAGGTGATGTGTTGTTTCCTTGAGCAAGACACTTTATTTCACATTGCTCCAGTTTACTCAGCTGTAGAAATGAGATGTTAGGGACTGGGGTCCCTATCATTCCACTGCAAAGTGGTCGTGGAGGTACCACGGCAAAAAAGCACCCAGCACTCACTGTAAATGAGGTTGGTGTTAGGAAGGGCATCCAGCTGTAGATATCAAGCCAGAATCAGTTCCCGTCCCACCCTTGCAAGCATGGAAAAAGCGGACGTAAAATGAAATGATGATGATGATTATATATATACACCTTATATATATATATATATACCTCATATATATTCCCAAGCAGGGAAAAAGCGGATATATATATATATATATACCTTATATATATATATATATATACCTTATATATATATATATATATATATATATATATATATATATCTCATATATATATATATATTATATATCCTCATATATATATAAATATATATATATACCTTATATATATATATATATATATATACAAGTATGTAATACATGTATGTATATGGGTATGTATATGTAACTATGCATTCTGTATATACACAAATATGTATATATATATATATCTGTGTGTATGTGTGGTTTCTTAAATATTTATTTCCATTTTCTTTAAGACAATAAAAGGTTTCTCTGCTATATATATATATATATATATACAAACATACATATATATATATATATATATATATGTGTGTGTATATGTGTGTGTATATAGTAAGTCAGTAACTTAAGAATGAGAGAAATAAGTATTAGACAACCAATCTATAGACAGACATTGTTGGTAACGATGGTACCACTGCAAGGATTGGCCAATATGAGATGTGGTATGGATATGGAGGTATGTGTGGATGTCTGTGTGTACGTCTGTGTGTGTACGTCTGTGTGTGTACGTCTGTGTGTACGTCTGTGTGTGTACGTCTGTGTGTGTACGTCTGTGTGTGTACGTCTGTGTGTGTACGTCTGTGTGTGTACGTCTGTGTGTGTACGTCTGTGTGTGTACGTCTGTGTGTACGTCTGTGTGTACGTCTGTGTGTGTACGTCTGTGTGTGTACGTCTGTGTGTGTACGTCTGTGTGTACGTCTGTGTGTACGTCTGTGTGTGTACGTCTGTGTGTACGTCTGTGTGTACGTCTGTGTGTGTACGTCTGTGTGGATGTGTGTGTGTGGATGTCTGTGTATGTAAGCATGTTTGTGTGTACGTGTGTGGATGCGTGTGTGTGTGTGTGTGTGTGCGTGTGTGTGGATGTGTGTGTGTGTGTGGATGTCTGTGTGTATGTGTGTGTGTGTGTGTGGATGTGTGTGTGTGTGGATGTCTGTGTATGTAAGCATGTGTGTGTGTGTGTGGATGTGGGTGTGTGTGTCTGGATGTCTGTGTGTACGTGTGTGTGTGTGTGGATGTCTGTTGTGTGTGCGTGTGTGTGTACATGTGTGTGGATGTCTGTGTGTACGTGTGTGTGGATGTGTGTGTGTGTGTGGATGTATGTGTGTGTGTATGTGTGTGTGGATGTATGTGTCTGTGTATGTGTGTACATGTGTGTGGATGTGCGTGTGTCTGTATGTGTGTGTGTGTGGATGTGTGTGTGTGTGTGTGGATGTGGATGTGTGTGTGTGGATGTCTGTTGTGTGTACGTGTGTGTACATGTGTGTGGATGTATGTGTGTACGTGTGTGTGGATGTGTGTGTGTGTGTGTGGATGTATGTGTGTGTGTATGTGTGTACATGTGTGTGGATGTGCGTGTGTCTGTATGTGTGTGTGTGTGGATGTGTGTGTGTGTATGGATGCGTGTGGATGTGTGTGTGCGTGTGGATGTGTGTGTGTGGATGTGTGTGTGTGTGTGGATGTATGTGTGTGTATGTGTGTGTGTAAGACTTACTGTCAAAGCTGTCAGCATCTTAGCATCGGTTCAGATCAAGTATGTGCAAGACCATGTGTCTGTGTGATTCTTCAAGATGTATGTGTGTGTAAATCTGCTCACATATACTACACAACACATACACACACTCCCTCCCACAATTTCTTAGAAACAGCAGGCCCCCCCCCAATATACTCAACACCACCACCACCACTCCTATTATCATCACCATCACCACCACCACCACTACAACTATCACCACCACCACCACCACCACCACTATTATTATCACCACCACCACCACCACCACCACTACTATTATCATCACCATCACCACCACCACCACTACTACTATCATCACCATCATCAACAATACTGCTATGAACACCATGGCCATTACTAATACCACCACCATCACCAGCAATTCTCCCACCACTACCAGTAACATTAACAACACCAACACCACCACCAACACCACCACCACCACCAACATCACCAACACCAAAACCACCACTAACACCACCACCAACACCACCACCACCACCAACACCAATATCACCAACAACAACACCACCACCAACACCACCACCAACACCAATATCACCAACAACAACACCACCACCAACACCACCACCACAACCACCACCAACACCACCACCACCACCAACACCAATATCACCAACAACAACACCACCACCAACACCACCACCACAACCACCACCAACACCACCACCAACACCACCAACAACACCAACACCACCAACAACACCATTTATACAGTTGTCTTACATGAAAGTGTTACATTAGTTGCAGTGTGAAATGTTATGTAAATCATGTGCAGAAGTTACTTTGGTAGATGAGATGCACATGGACACTAGTCGAGTGATTGGTTAATTAAAAACCTGCATATTATCTCATATATAGCTCATACAAGTGTGTGTGCTGTGTGTGTATACCCCGTGTGTGTGCTGTGTGTGTATACCCCCGGTGTGTGCTGTGTGTGTGTGCTATGTGTGTATATACTCATACATGATGATGGCTGCCCCCTCGTTATCGAGTATGGCCATTGCACGATATAACATTATTAATTATTAATTAAGGGCGGTGGATTGGCAGTATCAGTAGAGGGTCAGACGCCATGCTTTCTAGCATAGTTATGTCCCTTTATGATCTGAGTTCAAATCCCGCCGAGGTTAACTTTGCCTTTCATCCTTACAGGGTCGATAAAATAAAGTACCAGTAATGTACTGGGTAATTGCTGGCCTTGTGCCAAAAAGTAGAAACAATTAATTATTAATTAATTCTATCGTGCAATGCCTGTCCGTAAAGATTTTTTTAAAGTGAGGAAAGACTGTGCACTGAGCCAATCCCACTCTCTGAGCGACAGTAGCTATAACCCGAAAAGAAGAAAAGATCAACATCACCGGTAACTACTGAGCCACAGGTTTTATCTCGGAGTTATCCGAGTTTCCTGAGTTACCTTCTCCTAGAAGAATGCCATGACAAGGGCTAGGGGTCCTTCACTCCCAGTGGATTAACCGCGTGATTGGATGTCCAGCCCGACTATTTCTATGTCCCCGCGCATACTCATACACATGCATACATGAATACACACATATACATATATATATATATATACACATGCATACATGTATACACACATATACATATATATACATATATACACATGCATACATGTATATACATATTTACATATTTTTGGATGGCCGTTGACTCTTATGAGTGCTTCCACCCTTTATCATACATGCAGATATACATACACACAGATGTATAAATATATGCATTAACCCTTTAATGTTCAAACTGGCCCAAAGCGGTCCAAACCGGCCAGAATTCTCTACCTCTTTCTGTTGAAACTGGCTGTATATGGTCGCTCATACTGATGTTAAGGTATTGTTCTCAAAATAAATATTTTCAAAATCTCATAGATTCGATATTATGTGAGATAATTATGTGAGATAATTATGTGAGATAATTATGTGAGGTAATTATGTGAGGTAATTATGTGAGGTAATTATGTGAGGTAAAGCCTTTACAATGAAAATATAATAGTATATATATAAAATAATGTGAATGCTAAAGGGTTAAACAGTTATATATGTGTCTATATGACATAAATATATATATCTTCTCTTCTTCTTCTTCTTCACCCATTTATTCCTGAGAGGGTCATGGGGGCAGAGTCCTCAAACACTCCTTCCATGGGGTCCTGTCAGAAGCAACCGTCTCCAATTGCTCCGGCTGGATCCCCAAGCGAGACCAGCCAAATTCATGGATGTTATCCAACCATTTTGCTCGGGATCTACCCCTGGGTCTCCTACCAGTTGGTTTTGCCCATAAAATCTGTCCAGCAATTCTTTCTTGAGACATTCTAACCACATGTCCATAGTATCTGAGTTGTGATCTCTCAATTCAGAGAAGTACCGCCTCTATCTGGAGTGACTCTGTGATCTCTGAGCTAAGCACTCTATCGAGTAACGTTACTCCAAAGACCCTTCGGAAGAAACCAATTTCAGCTGCTTGTATTCGCCATTGTATTCTTTCGGTCATTACCCTAGATTCATGATCATAGGTAAGGATTGGCACAAATACCGAATTGAAGATAGCGAGTTTGGCTTTTACACCAACCTTCCTTCTGATTACCAAATGCTTAAGCTGGCGTGTTACTGCACTAGCTCCTGCAATTCTTGCCCTTAATTCCACCTCCTGCCTTCCATCACTATGAACACGGCCCCGAGATAAACTTCTCCACCTGCTTCAGTGGAACTCCATTCACATGTACAGAGAACTGTGGAGGCTTCCCTGAAAGGACGAATGTCTGAGTCTTTGCAGCACTGATTTTCATTCCAGCCATGCAGCACTCAGCATCATTACCTATCAAGGGCATGCTGGAGATCAGTATTTTCTTAGGGTTATTTATGTTCTGAGTTCAAATCACTTCAAGGTCAACTTCTGCGTTTAGCCTTCTGGGGTTGACAAAATAAGTTATGGGATAAGTTTCTAGAATTTTAGGCCTTATGCAACAACAAAGATTTTTAAGGCCATTTTCACTGCTAAAGGTCTGTGAACCCAATAACAAGCTTCACCATTTTGTTCTATCATCCCCACTCACAAATCCCTGGTTTTCATTTCCTCCCTCATCTTTAGTCAGGCAATTCTTGGTCTTCTCTTTCTTCTGTCTTCCACATTCATCTCCATTCAATCACGTTTATCCTTCTTCAGCACATGACCAAGCCATCTCATTTCATTTCTTTTCCTCACATTCAATACTAACTATATTTTGCTCACTTTCTTCAACACGTCTCATAGATGGGTCAGGTCACATTTTAGGCTGGTGGGCAGACTTTCACCAAATATTCCATGGTGACAAGCCAAGAGCAATAAACCACACACACAAAACAACAATATTTACCGGAAGGATGAAATTCTTCAGGGGAGGTAACTCAGCTGTGTATTCATCAATCCATGTCTCAAGCTCCTTCACATGTTTATCATTGAAGCTGGTTCTCTCTAGGGTTTGACAAATAAAACAGGATTAATGAATAAATACAACAGCAATAATAATAATAATGTACCCACAAGGGATTCTCTATACCCCCCACCCCCATATCATCAACCCCTTTATGGATTCCTTAAACCCTCATTGACACCCAGACATCGACAGTTGATCAACAAGATCCCAGACCTCATTCGCTTAACAAATGGGGTGGAACTCGTCAAATCGAACCGAGGAAACAATGTTTCCATTGGTCTTTTCAATTGCTGATACAGTCAGCTGTAAATCCAGGCAGAGGGAGCAACGTGAAATAAAGTGTGTTGCTCAAGGACATAACGCATCATCCGGTCCGGGAATTGAAATCACAACCTATACCCACTCTACTACCCTAAATATCGAGTACTCTGGCACGTTATGGTCCACCTGGTCATATATATATATAATAGAAATAGGATTTCACTTCAAGCATAGCTTTATACATATCATCATCATCATCATCATTTTACGCCCGCTTTTCCCTGCTTGCAAGGGTTGGACAAGTCCTTCGTCATCTCCTCAGTGAGTTTCAGCGATCTGAGGTCTGCTCTCACCACCTCTGCCCATGATCTTTTCGTGGTCTATCTCTTCTGCAAACACCGGGGCTAATGCCCTCTGGTACACACACATACGTATACGCATACAAGAGACTAACAATATAGGACCCACCACCCTTAGAACTAGCACCAAAATAATGGAACACCACCCCACCACACAGCCTGCATATCAGAAACACCATTGCAGCTAAACAACTCTACCATCACCACAACCACCACCAACACCACTACCACCACCATCACCGCCACCAATACCACCACCACCAGCACCTCATCACCACCATCACCACCACCACCATCACTACCACCACTACCACCACCTCCACTCTTATCACCACCACTACCACCACCACCACACCTATCACCACCTCCATAACCCACCCATCACTACCACCACCACCACTCCTATCACCTCCTCTATACCCCCCCCCCCATCACTACCACCACCACTCCTATCACCACCTCCATAACAACCCCACACACACCCACCATCACCCCTTCCCCACCACCATCACCACAACCACCGATATTACTACCCCCCCCCCCCAAACCAACCACTCCCCCCACCACCAACCCCCTGACACAAAAATAACAGACCTGGTGTTTTGGTACCAGAAGTAGGTCAGTGAATACCAAGGAAAATGGAAGTGATGGGGTGGGGTGGAAAAGACTTTACCCACATATCTACCAATCTACCTACCCATCTAACAACCTACCCAGGTATCTAACAACCTACCCAGGTATCTAACAACCTACCCATCTAACAACCTACCCATCTAACAACCCACCCAGGTATCTAACAACCTACCCATCTAACAACCCACCCAGCTATCTAACAACCTACCCATCTAACAACCTACCCAGCTATCTAACAACTCACCCATCTAACAACCTACCCAGGTATCTAACAACCTACCCATCTAAAAACCTACCCATCTAAAAACCTACCCATCTAACAACCTACCCAGGTATCTAACAACTCACCCATCTAAAAACCTACCCAGGTATCTAACAACCTACCCATCTAACAACCTACCCATCTAAAAACCTACCCATCTAACAACCTACCCAGGTATCTAACAACCTACCCATCTAACAACCTACCCAGGTATCTAACAACCTACCCATCTAACAACCTACCCAGGTATCTAACAACCTACCCATCTAAAAACCTACCCAGGTATCTAACAACCTACCCATCTAACAACCTACCCATCTAACAACCTACCCATCTAACAACCCCCCCCCCCACATCACCATCAGAAATAGTAGCAGTGGCCTTACCCTTGCAAAGATAAACACATACACACACACAATATAATAATATTTACCTACATGGCTAAAGGAGTAGTTAAATGTGTGTGTGTATACATATATATATTACACACAGACACACATATGCATATATATATATATACATATATACACATATATATACATACATATACACACATATGTATATACACATATACATATATATATACATATACATATATATGCATTCATATATATATATATATATATACATACACACACAGACATATATATATATATATATTTCGTTTCTGAATTTGTTTAGCAAGATTCTTTATCTGAAAACGTGTGTTGAAACCGATATTGTTATACTTTGGGGGGAGGGGGGGGGGGGGCCATGTTGCCAATAAGAAACACACGCACCAGTTGCTTTCACTCCAATTTATTATAAATTAAATTATAAATTTAAAAATTTATAAATTTCCAGTTGGTTGGTTGGTTCCACAACCAGACGGTTGTTCATATATTGTCAAAGTTCTTTCGTCACACATTCTGTGACCTCTTCAGTGACTGGGGATTCTTTTCTTTGTTTTGTGCCTCTCCTACGCCATCTTGTTTTTATATATATACACACACACACACATATATATATATACACACACACACATATATATATACACACACACATATATATATATATATATACAATTGCGCAGAGGGTTCTATAGAAATAGTGGTCAGCTTCCGTTACCTGGGTGACAAAATCAGCAGTGGGGGAGGGTGCTCTGAAAGTACAGCAGCTAGAGTCAGAACTGGATGAAAAAAGTTCAGAGAGCTTATACCACTATTAGCCGCTAAAGGGTTCTCCCTAAAAATGAAAGGCAGGCTGTATGATGCCTGCATACGAACAGCAATGTTGCATGGCAGTGAGACCTGGGCATTGTGTGCAGAGGATATACGCAGACTAGAGAGGAACGAAGCTTGCATGCTCCGCTGGATGTGTAATAGTAATATACGCGAACGGCAAAGCATAAACGAACTAAGGGAAAAATTAGAAATAAGAGGGATCAGATGTTGTTTACTCGAGAGAAGGCTACGTTGGTATGGTCACGTGATCCGCATGAAAGACGACAGCTGTATAAAAAAGTGCAGGGCAATAAAGATAGACGGTAGCCACGGAGTAAGCAGACCCAGAAAAACCTGGGACGACCTCACACACTTACACCTCTCCAAGACAATGTCACTGGACCGAGATCTTTGGCGGCACTCAGTAATAGAGAAGACCCGCCTTACCTGAATACAAAGTAAAACCTACTACAGTCAGTAGGCATCTCTAACAAAATACACCCCCGTCCCACCACCCCCACCTCATCCACACCGCCCCTTTCAATGTAAAGTTATGTTGGTGCCACAACATCCAGGCCGAAACAAATGAGATCGTGTAGGTGTCACGACAAAAAAACACAGTCCACGCTGTAATGTGGCCGTGTAGGCAACACGGTAAAAACCTCCCAGACCCACACTGTAAATGTGGTTGGTGTTAGAAAGGGCATCCAGCTGTAGAAAACCCGCCAGACAGTCCTATGCGAGCAAGACAACCACTCTTGCCTCAAGTGGGAAAACTCCCATCCAAACCCATGCAAGCGTGGAACATGGACGTTAAACGATGATGATGATGATGACACACACACACATACATTTATATATACACACACACACACATATATATACATACATATATATATATATGAAGGCACATGGCTTAGTGGTTAGAGGGTTAGACTTGCGATTGAGAGTTCAATTCTCGCACCAGCTGATGTATTGTCTCCTTGAGCAAGACACTTTATTTCCCGTTGCTCCAATTTACTCAGCTGAAGAAATGAGTTGCGATGTCACTGGTGCCAGGCTGTATCGGCCATTGCCTTTCCCTTGGACAACATCAGTGGCATGGAGATGGCAGACTGGTATGTATGGGTGACTGCTGGTCTTCCACAAACAAACCGTGCTGAGGCTTGTGCCCTGGAGGGAAACTTTCTAGGTACAAAACCATGTTCATTAGTGACTAATGGGTGGCTTTAATATACACATATATATATATATACATAAATATATATATATATACATATAACTATCTATACATATAAATATATATACATATAACTATCTATACATATAACTATCTATACATATAAATATATATACATATTGTTAGCTCTAACCCATGCTAGCGTGGAAGATAGATGTTAAACGATGATGATGATGATGATGATGAAATATATATACATATATATCATATATATACATATAAATATATATATACATATCATATATGTATATACATTTCCCTTGCAAGCAGGGAAAAGCGGACGTATGATGATGATGATGATATATACATATAAATACATATAAATATCATATATATATATACATGCTTTTTCCTCATATTACCACTGTATGAAGAACTTTCCTTTACATTAAATGTGTATATATGTGTGTATGGTTAATATTTATTACACCAACAAACAACAAGAATCGTATACAGCTGAATAGAAAGCCTGTAACACACACACCTGAAATACTGTAAACAACATAACTGCACTAAGAGAAACTCCAAATATTTTGTTTTTTGGGGGTATTTTTCTATCTTGTTTTTCAAGTGATCTAAAGATAGACTGCCCAGTGTTTGGGATTGGTGGGTCCCTTCTTCTCCACCCCTTCCCAATATTGTCAACAAGGGTTCCTTTGAGAGACTAAAGGTGCCTGAAGCCTCTTGCTTGATAATCACTTTATTATGTTGCTAGGAAATGTTGAGAATAAGGAAACTACTAAAAGTCACTCTACAATAACAGACACGTTCTGTGAGTCAGGGATACACTAAGGTCAAATGGTTAACAAGTTCACTTTGATATCATTAGGTTCCTGGTTCAATCCTACTGTGTGGCATCTTGGGCATGTGTCAGTTGCCACAGACTCAAGCTGACCCAAGCCTTTTGAGTGAAATTGGACAGAAGAAAAACTGTGTGGAAGACTGGCCATCAGACAGGGTGTACATCTAATTCAAAGGGTCAACCATATCACACACTGTGTTCTGCTGAATCTCCCTGACAATTACATTAAGTGTACACACATCAATGAAATGCTCAGCTACTTACATGTTAATTTCATTAACAGTCTGTTTCATTGATCAAACAAGTGGAGCACCGATCACCACAGTTTACCTGTTAATTATCATATTTCTAATGAAAGATGCTGCCTATCGTTTTCAAGTTATTTTGCAAATAATCAATAATTTGGAGAGATTTAATCATGTAAGTAACTTTCTCATTAATAAGCTGGCATTTAGAACATAAATGAAGGCGTGTGGCTGAGTGGTTAGAGAATTGGATTCACAATCTTGAGGTTGTGAGTTCGATTCCTGGACCGGGCGATGCATTGTGTCCTTGAGCAAGACACTTTATTTCATGTTGCTCCTTCTATCTGGAGTTGCGACCGATAGATAGTACTAGCAAATGGAAAGACCAACGGAAACATTGTTTCCTCGGTCCTATTTGACGAAAGTCGATCGATCCTTCTTAGAACATAAAGATTCTTACGCAAAATATTGAAAGTTTTTACATAAATATTAAACATCTTACCATTTGCATTTACATATTTCTGAAGAAAGGCACTGTCTATAATTTTCAAAAAATTATAAAAATAATGGTGTGGTGGTAATGGTGGTGGTGGTAATAGTGGTGGTAGTAATGGTAGTGGTGGTGGTTATGGTAGTGGTGGTTGTAGTGGTGGTGGTGGTAGTAGTGGTGGTGGTGATGGTGGTGGTGATGGTGGTTGTGGTGGTGGTGGTTGTGGTGATGATGATGGTGGTGATGGTGGTGGTGGTGGTGACGGTGGGAGTATGGTGGTGTTTATATAATATATAGATATATAATTTTAGGATGGTGGTGGTATGGTGGCCTAGAGTGTTACCAGTGGTGGTATGGTAGCCTAGAGTGTTACCAGTGGTGGTATGGTAGCCTAGAGTGTTACCAGTGGTGGTATGGTGGCCTAGAGTGTTACCAGTGGTGGTATGGTGGCCTAGAGTGTTACCAGTGGTGGTATGGTGGCCTAGAGTGTTACCAGTGGTGGTATGGTAGCCTAGAGTGTTACCAGTGATGGTATGGTGGCCTAGAGTGTTACCAGTGGTGGTATGGTGGCCTAGAGTCTTACCAGTGGTGGTATGGTAGCCTAGAGTGTTACCAGTGGTGGTATGGTGGCCTAGAGTGTTACCAGTGGTGGTATGGTGGCCTAGAGTGTTACCAGTGGTGGTATGGTGGCCTAGAGTGTTACCAGTGGTGGTATGGTGGCCTAGAGTGTTACCAGTGGTGGTATGGTAGCCTAGAGTGTTACCAGTGGTGGTATGGTAGCCTAGAGTGTTACCAGTGGTGGTATGGTGGCCTAGAGTGTTACCAATGGTGGTATGGTAGCCTAGAGTGTTACCAGTGGTGGTATGGTGGCCTAGAGTGTTACCAGTGGTGGTATGGTGGCCTAGAGTGTTACCAGTGGTGGTATGGTGGCCTAGAGTGTTACCAGTGGTGGTATGGTGGCCTAGAGTGTTACCAGTGGTGGTATGGTAGCCTAGAGTGTTACCAGTGGTGGTATGGTAGCCTAGAGTGTTACCAGTGGTGGTATGGTAGCCTAGAGTGTTACCAGTGGTGGTATGGTAGCCTAGAGTGTTACCAGTGGTGGTATGGTGGTCTAGAGTGTTACCAGTGGTGGTATGGTAGCCTAGAGTGTTACCAGTGGTGGTATGGTGGCCTAGAGTGTTACCAGTGGTGGTATGGTGGCCTAGAGTGTTACCAGTGGTGGTATGGTGGCCTAGAGTGTTACCAGTGGTGGTATGGTAGCCTAGAGTGTTACCAGTGGAGGTATGGTGGCCTAAAGTGTTACCAGTGGTGGTATGGTCGCATAGAGTCTTACCAGTGGTGGTATGGTGGCCTAGAGTGTTACCAGTGGTGGTATGGTGGCCTAGAGTGTAACCAGTGGTGGTATGGTGGCCTAGAATGTTACCAGTGGCGGTATGGTAGCCTAGAGTCTTACCAGTGGTGGTATGGTAGCCTAGAGTGTTACCAGTGGTGGTATGGTGGCCTAGAGTGTTACCAGTGGTGGTATGGTAGCCTCGAGTGTTACCAGTGGTGGTATGGTGGCCTAGAGTGTTACCAGTGGTGGTATGGTGGCCTAGAGTGTTACCAGTGGTGGTATGGTGGCCTAGAGTGTTACCAGTGGTGGTATGGTGGCCTAGAGTGTTACCAGTGGTGGTATGGTGGCCTAGAGTGTTACCAGTGATGGTATGGTGGCCTAGAATGTTACCAGTGGGGGTATGGTAGCCTAGAGTGTTACCAATGGTGGTATGGTAGCCTAGAGTGTTACCAGTGGTGGTATGGTAGCCGAGAGTGTTACCAGTGGTGGTATGGTAGCCTAGAGTCTTACCAGTGGTGGTATGGTGGCCTAGAGTGTTACCAGTGGTGGTATGGTGGCCTAGAATGTTACCAGTGGTGGTGTGGTAGCCTAGAGTGTTACCAGTGGTGGTATGGTAGCCTAGAGTGTTACCAGTGGTGGTATGGTGGCCTAGAGTGTTACCAGTGGTGGTATGGTGGCCTAGAGTGTTACCAGTGGTGGTATGGTGGCCTAGAGTGTTACCAGTGGTGGTATGGTGGCCTAGAGTGTTACCAGTGGTGGTATGGTGGCCTAGAGTCTTACCAGTGGTGGTATGGTGGCCTAGAGTGTTACCAGTGGTGGTATGGTGGCCTAGAGTCTTACCAATGGTGGTATGGTGGCCTAGAGTGTTACCAGTGGTGGTATGGTGGCCTAGAGTGTTACCAGTGGTGGTATGGTGGCCTAGAGTCTTACCAGTGGTGGTTTGGTGGCCTAGAGTGTTACCAGTGGTGGTATGGTGGCCTAGAGTGTTACCAATGGTGGTATGGTGGCCTAGAGTGTTACCAGTGGTGGTATGGTGGCCTAGAGTCTTACCAGTGATGGTATGGTGGCCTAGAGTGTTACCAGTGGTGGTATGGTGGCCTAGAGTGTTACCAATGGTGGTATGGTGGCCTAGAGTGTTACCAGTGGTGGTATGGTGGCCTAGAGTCTTACCAGTGGTGGTATGGTGGCCTAGAGTGTTACCAGTTGTGGTATGGTGGCCTAGAGTGTTACCAGTGGTGGTATGGTGGCCTAGAGTGTTACCAGTGGTGGTATGGTAGCCTAGAGTGTTACCAGTGGTGGTATGGTGGCCTAGAATGTTACCAGTGGTGGTATGGTGGCCTAGAGTGTTACCAGTGGTGGTATGGTAGCCTCGAGTGTTACCAGTGGTGGTATGGTGGCCTAGAGTGTTACCAGTGGTGGTATGGTGGCCTAGAGTGTTACCAGTGGTGGTATGGTGGCCTAGAGTCTTACCAGTGGTGGTATGGTGGCCTAGAGTGTTACCAGTGATGGTATGGTGGCCTAGAGTGTTACCAGTGGTGGTATGGTAGCCTAGAGTCTTACCAGTGGTGGTATGGTGGCCTAGAGTGTTACCAGTGGTGGTATGGTGGCCTAGAGTCTTACCAGTGGTGGTATGGTGGCCTAGAGTGTTACCAGTGGTGGTATGGTGGCCTAGAGTGTTACCAGTGGTGGTATGGTAGCCTAGAGTCTTACCAGTGGTGGTATGGTGGCCTAGAGTGTTACCAGTGGTGGTATGGTGGTCTAGAGTGTTACCAGTGGTGGTATGGTGGCCTAGAGTGTTACCAGTGGTGGTATGGTGGCCTAGAGTGTTACCAGTGGTGGTATGGTAGCCTAGAGTGTTACCAGTGGTGGTATGGTAGCCTAGAGTGTTACCAGTGGTGGTATGGTGGCCTAGAGTGTTACCAGTGGTGGTATGGTGGCCTAGAGTGTTACCAGTGGTGGTATGGTGGCCTAGAGTCTTACCAATGGTGGTATGGTGGCCTAGAGTGTTACCAGTGGCGGTATGGTGGCCTAGAGTCTTACCAGTGGTGGTATGGTGGCCTAGAGTGTTACCAGTGGCGGTATGGTGGCCTAGAGTCTTACCAGTGGTGGTATGGTGGCCTAGAGTGTTACCAGTGGTGGTGTGGTGGCCTAGAGTCTTACCAGTGGTGGTATGGTAGCCTAGAGTGTTACCAGTGGTGGTATGATGGCCTAGAGTGTTACCAGTGGTGGTATGGTGGCCTAGAGTGTTACCAGTGGTGGTATGGTAGGCTAGAGTGTTACCAGTGGTGGTATGGTAGCCTAGAGTGTTACCAGTGGTGGTATGGTGGCCTAGAGTGTTACCAGTGGTGGTATGGTGGCCTAGAGTGTTACCAGTGGTGGTATGGTGGCCTAGAGTGTTACCTGTGGTGGTATGGTGGCCTAGAGTGTTACCAGTGGTGGTATGGTTGCCTAGAGTGTTACCAGTGGTGGTATGGTAGCCTAGAGTCTTACCAGTGGTGGTATGGTGGCCTAGAGTGTTACCAGTGGTGGTATGGTGGCCTAGAGTGTTACCAGTGGTGGCATGGTGGCCTAGAGTGTTACCAGTGGTGGTATGGTGGCCTAGAGTGTTACCAGTGGTGGTATGGTAGCCTAGAGTGTTACCAGTGGTGGTATGGTGGCCTAGAGTGTTACCAGTGGTGGTATGGTGGCCTAGAGTCTTACCAGTGGTGGTATGGTGGCCTAGAGTGTTACCAGTGGTTGTATGGTGGCCTAGAGTGTTACCAGTGGTGGTATGGTAGCCTTGAGTGTTACCAGTGGTGGTATGGTGGCCTAGAGTGTTACCAGTGGTGGTATGGTAGCCTAGAGCGTTACCAGTGGTGGTATGGTGGCCTAGAGTGTAACCAGTGGTGGTATGGTGGCCTAGAGTCTTACCAGTGGTGGTATGGTGGCCTAGAGTGTTACCAGTGGTGGTATGATGGCCTAGAGTGTTACCAGTGGTGGTATGGTAGCCTAGAGTGTTACCAGTGGTGGTATGGTGGCCTAGAGTGTTACCAGTGGTGGTATGGTGGTCTAGAGTGTTACCAGTGGTGGTATGGTGGCCTAGAGTGTTACCAGTGGTGGTATGGTGGCCTAGAGTGTTACCAGTGGTGGTATGGTAGCCTAGAGTGTTACCAGTGGTGGTATGGTAGCCTAGAGTGTTACCAGTGGTGGTATGGTGGCCTAGAGTGTTACCAGTGGTGGTATGGTGGCCTAGAGTGTTACCAGTGGTGGTATGGTGGCCTAGAGTCTTACCAATGGTGGTATGGTGGCCTAGAGTGTTACCAGTGGCGGTATGGTGGCCTAGAGTCTTACCAGTGGTGGTATGGTGGCCTAGAGTGTTACCAGTGGCGGTATGGTGGCCTAGAGTCTTACCAGTGGTGGTATGGTGGCCTAGAGTGTTACCAGTGGTGGTGTGGTGGCCTAGAGTCTTACCAGTGGTGGTATGGTAGCCTAGAGTGTTACCAGTGGTGGTATGATGGCCTAGAGTGTTACCAGTGGTGGTATGGTGGCCTAGAGTGTTACCAGTGGTGGTATGGTAGGCTAGAGTGTTACCAGTGGTGGTATGGTAGCCTAGAGTGTTACCAGTGGTGGTATGGTGGCCTAGAGTGTTACCAGTGGTGGTATGGTGGCCTAGAGTGTTACCAGTGGTGGTATGGTGGCCTAGAGTGTTACCTGTGGTGGTATGGTGGCCTAGAGTGTTACCAGTGGTGGTATGGTGGCCTAGAGTGTTACCAGTGGTGGTATGGTAGCCTAGAGTCTTACCAGTGGTGGTATGGTGGCCTAGAGTGTTACCAGTGGTGGTATGGTGGCCTAGAGTGTTACCAGTGGTGGCATGGTGGCCTAGAGTGTTACCAGTGGTGGTATGGTGGCCTAGAGTGTTACCAGTGGTGGTATGGTAGCCTAGAGTGTTACCAGTGGTGGTATGGTGGCCTAGAGTGTTACCAGTGGTGGTATGGTGGCCTAGAGTCTTATCAGTGGTGGTATGGTGGCCTAGAGTGTTACCAGTGGTTGTATGGTGGCCTAGAGTGTTACCAGTGGTGGTATGGTAGCCTTGAGTGTTACCAGTGGTGGTATGGTGGCCTAGAGTGTTACCAGTGGTGGTATGGTAGCCTAGAGCGTTACCAGTGGTGGTATGGTGGCCTAGAGTGTAACCAGTGGTGGTATGGTGGCCTAGAGTCTTACCAGTGGTGGTATGGTGGCCTAGAGTGTTACCAGTGGTGGTATGATGGCCTAGAGTGTTACCAGTGGTGGTATGGTAGCCTAGAGTGTTACCAGTGGTGGTATGGTGGCCTAGAGTCTTACCAGTGGTGGTATGATGGCCTAGAGTGTTACCAGTGGTGGTATGGTAGCCTAGAGTGTTACCAGTGGTGGTATGGTAGCATGTTTCCTGACATACAAGTACCTGACATACAGGTACATGACATACAGGTACATGACATACAGGTACCTGACACAGGTACCTGACATACAGGTACATGTCAAACAGGTACATGACATACAGGTACATGACACGCAGGTACATGTCAAACAGGTACATGACATACAGGTACATGACACACAAGTACATGTCAAACAGGTACATGACATACAGGTACATGACACACAGGTACATGACATACAGGTACATGACATACAGGTACATGACATACATCACAAAGACATTAGAAGACTTCTTGTAAGTACCCCTTTGTAACTGTTTGTCCTTTTGGGGTATATTCAGCACAATGCACCAGTAGTGAAAGAAAGCAACCAAATCAACTTAATTTTATTCTGCATCTGACATGCTTTTTGGACCTTGGCAACATTAGATGGATCTATTGTGAAGATTAACCTTTTAGCATTTACATTACTCTATATATACTATTGTATTTTCACGGCAAAGGCTTTACCTCGCATAATTATCTCACATAATATCGAATCTATGAGATTTTGAAAGTATTTATTTTGAGAACAATACCTTAACATCAGTATGAGCAACGAGTTACAGCCAGTTTCAACAGTAAGAGGTAGAGAATTCTGGCCGGTTTGAACATTGAAGGGTTAAGATTTGGTTTCTAGGTCATACTTACATTTCCTCTCCAATGAGTAAGTAGTACTGCACCTCACACACTGGTTGCCTGAGAGCAACTGAAGCATCCAGAGAGCCTGCACAAAACCATGGATGTGTATGAATGTATGCAGCTCAACTCTGCACATTTTTGTCTCCTTAACGTCATTACATCCCTCAGGGAGGACAGGGTGTGTGAATAAAGCTGTGTGTGCATGTATTTGTGAGTGTGTATGTGTGTGTTTGTGTGTATGTAGGCGTAATGCTTCTAACATCCCTAGAAAATTTATTTCAGCTGGGTGTTGGTATCTGCAAAAGAGTCAGATAAAGGGGGCAAGACAAGGTGTGATGTATGTGTGTGTAAAAAGGAGTTAGTGTGGAGAGGTGGGGGTGATGATCCGAGGAATATTCCCCTACCACCACCTTTTAAAATGTCACCCGATATATATTAGGAAATGTCGTGTCTCCAGCAGAAAGTACAGCTCTCATCATCTAAAGTCGAGCACACATGGTGAACAGGTGTGTATCTTTATCTCACTTCAGTGTGTGTGTATGTGAGTGTGTGTGAGCGTGTGTACATGTGTGTGTGTATGTACATGTATGTGCACGTGTGTGTGTGTGTATGTGTGTGTCTGTGTGCATGTGTAGGAAGGTAGTAGGTATATGTGAATCTAAGTACTACTGTACATATGTATGTGTATAAGTGTACATATATACTACCATGTGAGTGTGTACATATATATATGTGTGAGTAAATGAGTGGGTATATATTAGTATATGTGAGTGAATGAGTGTGTATATGTGTATATATATATATATATATATATGTGTGTGTGAGTGAATGAGTGGGTATATATATATGTGTATGTGTGTATATATATATATATATATATATGTGTGTGAATGAGTGGGTATATATATGTATATATATATATATATATATATATATATATGTGTGTGTGAATGAGTGGGTATATATATGTGTATATATATATGTGTGAGTGAATGAGTTGGTATATATATGTATGTGTATATATATATATATATATATATATATATATATATATATATATATATATATATGTGTGTGTGAATGAGTGGGTATATATATGTGTATATATATATATATATATATGTGTGTGAATGAGTGGGTATATATATATGTGTATATATGTGAGTGAATGAGTGGGTATATATATGTATAACAGAGAGATAGGAAAGACTGTTATAAGGAGCCTATGGCTCCGTTAATTTATCGTGATATTTCGCTCCTTATAACAGTCTTTCCTATCTCTCTGTTTGGTTGAGCACACTTCTCTGAGTGGTTTTGGGCTGCCCTTTCTAGCAGCTCATCCCTCAGAGGCCACTGGTTCACTGCCCTTAAACACGCTGTGACTTCTCTCTCCCACGTGTAGCTGGACAGTCACTTTTAAAATACTCTTAGTGATGTCTGAAATGTATAGCCTTACACACGCTGATGAACCGAGGTTATTTCATTTCTGTCAACAACTTACTGGTGAAACATCTCTTTGGATTTGTACGTGTGTTATATAGTTATAAAGGTATTTATTTACGCTTTAATTTATATTTTTAATTATCGTGTCTATAGTCTGCCTTTCATAGGTTATAGATTCCATACACTGGTGGTTTTTTCCCTGTTTTATTGATAGCGCACTGTATAGCTCTCTCTGGTGTGTTACCTTTTCAACATATTGTATATATATATATATATGTATGTATATACATATGTATATATATATATATATACATATACATATATATATATGTGTGTGTATACATGTATATATATATATATATATATATATATATACATTTATATATATATATATACATATGTATATACATACATATATATATATATACATACATATATACATATATATATATATATATACATATGTATATACATACACATATATATATATATATACATACATATTTATATTTATATACATACATATTTATATATATATATACATACATATATATATATATACATACATATATATATATATATATACATACATATATATATATACATACATATATATATACATACATATATATATATATACATACATATATATATACATACATATATATATATATACATACATACATATATATATACATACATATATATATATATACATACATATATATATATATACATATATATATACATACATATATATATATATACATACATATATATATCATCATCATCATCATCATCGTTTAACGTCCATATTCCACGCTTACATGGGTTTGGACGGGAGTTTTCCCACTTGAGGCAAGAGTGATTGTCTTGCTCGCATAGGACTGTCTGGCGGGTTTTCTACAGCTGGATGCCCTTCCTAACACCAACCACATTTACAGTGTGGGTCTGGGAGGTTTTTACCGTGTTACCTACACTGCCACATTACAGCGTGGACTGTGTGTTTTTTTGTCGTGACACTTACACGATCTCATTTGTTTCGGACTGGATGTTGTGGTACCAACATAACTTCACATTGAAGGGGGTGGTGTGGGGGTAGTGGGACAGGGGTGTATTTTTGTTAGAGGTGCCTACTGACTGTAGGTTTCGCTTTGTACTTAGGCAAGGCGGGTCTTCTGTATTATTGTGTAGCGCCAAAGATCTCGATCCAGTGACATTGTCTTGGAGAGGTGTAAGTGTGTGAGGTCGGAATTTATCAAGTCGTCCCAGATTTTTCTGGGTCTGCCTATTCAGTGGCTACCGTCTATTTTTATCGCCCTGCACTTTTTTATACAGCTGTCGTCTTTCATGCGCATCACGTGACCGTACCAACATAGTCTTCTCTCGAGTAAACAACATCTGATCCCTCTTATTCCTAATTTCTCCCTTAGTTCGTTTATGCTTTGCCGTTCACGTATATTACTATTACACATCCAGCGGAGCATGCAAGCTTCGTTCCTCTCCAGTCTGCGTATATCCTCTGCACACAATGCCCAGGTCTCACTGCCATGTAACATTGCTGTTCGTATGCAGGCATCATACAGCCTGCCTTTCATTTTTAGAGAGAACCCTTTAGCGGCTAATAGTGGTATAAGCTCTCTGAACTTTTTCCATCCCGTTCTGACTCAAGCTACTGTACTTTCAGAGCACCCTCCCCCACTGCTGTATGTATATATATATATAATCATCACTACATCATTATTTTGGATGGCTACATTTTTATGTTGACATAGGTTGGATGTCACTCTTTGAGGCAGCCTGAGGTGATGGTGGTCATGGGTACGGCACCCTCTCAAAATAAGAAATATATATATATATTTAATATGCTAAAAGCCAGCAAAGATTACAAGAACCCCCAACACCACTACCATCCCAGCCACAAATACATGAAAACTTGGATATACTTACTTAGTTGGGTGTTATTTGCTGACGATTTGGGAGTCGCAATATTGGATCCAACATCTTGCAACACACACTGGATCTACAGAATGGCAACAACAAAGATACATTCTTTTTAAAATTAGATTTTATTTTAAAGAAACACACACACTCACACACACACATATATATATATAAAGATACTGAAGTAAAGGTTAAGTGGAAATATCTAAGAGTAAGAGCACTCAGTCCATAGGACGAGTTTAGTATAAATAATTACAACAGTGACATAAACAGGTACTTAAGTTTCGTTGGGTTCTGGACCCTAATTTCTTTAGCCTGTCATAAGAAAATTAAAAAACATGTTTTTTAAGACGCAGTAGAAGTAGACCACAAAAAACATGGGCGGAGGTGGTGCGAGCAGACCTCAGATCGCTGAAACTCACCGAGGAGATGACGAAGGACCGTCACAAGTGGAGAGATGCTGTGCCGAATAGGACCCGTTCAATCCTTGCAAGCAGGGAAAAGCGGACGTAAAATGATGATGATATATATATATATATATATATATATACATATGTACATACTAGTCAACCAGTGCCATCAATAATGATGGCACTAACATTGAACATGTTTGATGTTTGGATTCCTGGATTGAAATGCCATATAGATATATCAGCTTTGCCAGATATGTGAATAATCATAAAGACTGAGAAATTTGCGTTTTGATAAATTAAAGGTTTGCATAAGAGAAACCCTAGAATCTATGTTGATTACTAGTATGTCAAAGTGACTAAAGATAAGAATGATATTTTAATAATTACATAAATATTCAGCATATATCTACAAATGACCGGATTAAAAACATGAGTAATTTTGGAGAAATGCAAGGTTAGAACACTATGTTACTGCTTGTTGATGTGACTAAATTTGAGGGAGGTTTTGCTGCTATTTCTAGAAGGTTAGCTCACCACCCAGAAACTCCCTTGATTTCAGGTAGTTTAATATTAAATGAGTTTGAAACAAGACATACTTACAGTTTGCAGTCTGTTGTCCATTATATGTCCTCCCTCTTTACAGAGTTCCGCAGCAAACCTGGAAAATGATGAAGACGAGGATGAAGTTTATTCTTTTACTAGGTTTTGTTATTTGACAAGAAGTTTCAATAGGAACCCGTATCAGTGGTTATTGTAAGAGTTGGCACTAGGAAGAGCATCTGGCCGTAACACAACACACAAATAGATATATTATTGATTTCTACTATAGGCACAAGACCAGCCATTTTTGTGGGGAGGGGAAAGTCGTTTGAATCGGCCTCAGTGTATTACTGATGCTTTATTTTATTGACCCCGTAAGGATTTGAACTCAGAACGTAAAGGAACGTAGCTCTATGACACAAAGCATGTTTTCCAACGTTCTACAGATATATTATAATTGGATTGGCAGAATCGTTAGTGCATCAGATGAAATATATTGCTGCCTTTCATTCTGGCTCTCTATGTTCTAGTTTCAAATCCCACCAAGGTTAGCTTTGTCTTTCATCCTTAAGGGGTCGATAAAATAAAGTACCAGTAATGCACTGAGGTAATTGCTGGCCTTGTGCCTAAAGTAGAAACAATTATTATAGAGGAAGCAATGCACGTCAGGAAGAGTTACGTCCCTTGTGTGGAAGCAAAGCAATTCAAGGGGAATAATTACTTTCTAATTTAGGTACAAAGTCAGCAAATTTTGGAGTAACGCAATATTATTTTATCCGACGCTCTACCAAGTCTACAAACCCACTACTCTCAAAAGAGATAATTGAATGGATTTGTGTTGCGTAAACCTTTTTGGTTAATTTTTTTTATCACACCAACCATAGTTCGAACCTACTAAGGAGCTACCTGCTAGAAATAGCAGCCAAATCTGCCATACCTTTAAAAAATTGCATATTGGATAATGTGGATTATAGGTTCCTTGTGCATAGGGAATATATGGGATGGTCACGGCTAGAATTGGGGCTGACTTTGGGCTAAACAATAACAAACCACTCCCAGTACTCCCTAACCGATATAAATTACACAACTGAAAACGAACCAAGGGAAAACTATGAGGTAATTTTACCTGCTAGAAATAGCAGCAGAATCTCTCATCACACGCTACTACATCCGGGGTCCATCCCCAAAGTGTCAATCTCAATACCCAGGGGTTGATGGAACTACCCTGGGGGTTGAATGAATGTTTAGAGCAAAACCTGATATAAAATAATTGTTTCTACTTTTGGCACAAGGCCAGCAATTATCCCAGTGCATTACTGGTACTTTATTTTATCGACTCCGGGATTTGAAACCTGACATAAAATAATACAATAAAATACAACTTGCTTGTACAGTTTTGTAATTTATATGTAATTAGTCTTTATTTATTTTATATTGTATTTACTGATTTATTTCTTTACTTGTTTGTTTTTGTACAATGTCTAGGGTCGATACTGGACGGACAGACGGAAACATACAGAACCAGGATGACAGATTAACAGACAGTCGACTAGAGAGACAGGTGGACAAACTGAGATAAGACAGACAGATGGACACACACACACACACAGCCTGACAGATGGACAAAGATACACACACACAGCTTGACAGATGGACAAAGAGATACACACACACACGACCTGACAGATGGACAAAGACACACACACACACACACACAGCCTGACAGATGGACAAAGAGACACACACACACGGCCTGACAAACACACACACACACACGGCCTGACAGATGGACAAACAGATAGAGATATACATATAAATACATACATACCCAATAGCAGAGGAAAGTTCATCAGTTGAACCAAGAGCATCAAATATGAGGTCATCCTTAAATCTCCTTTCTCCTGTAAATGTGGAGGATTTTCCTGTGTGGAGTAAGATAGAGAAGAGGTAAGAAAGGGTGAAGAGAGGAAGAGAGAGATGATAGGAAGTGAGAGAGAGTAAAGAGAGGAAGAGAGAGAGTGATAGGAAGTGAGAGAGAGTGTGTGAGATGTAACATTAATGAATGTGTCATATAATCATCATTAGTTTTACATCCATTTTTTCCATGGTGCCACAGGCTGGACATTTAGAGGCAGGATTCTACAACCAGATGTCTTTCATGATAACAACCCTTGTTTTTTAAAGTAAAGTAGTACTTTAGATGTTCACACATCTAACTGCTGAACAGTGGGATCATTGTATGCAGAATGTAAACAAATATTACCACCTGCAATAATGGATGACAAGAAACAAAGCAACACACACAGGCAGGCACACACACACAGGCACACACACATACATTATATATATATAAAAAAGTAAGGTATTTTTAAAATGTCTCATATGGGTAAAAATATAAGGAAAAGAAATAGAAATGCAACTGGAGTCTTTTAAGAATATTTATTTACTTCATTGGTTTCATAGTTCTTATGATTTTCAAAAGTAAAATTGAGACGGAGGGTTAGTGTTTCTGCTGTGGTTTGTCTCACATCTAGTCACGTGACTGTCATCAAGCAACCAAATTACATTTTAAATAAATAGCAATCTGAGCCACTTTTTTTTGTATAAAACAGAAAGAATTTTTGAACTCCAACTAGATGTGAGACAAACGACAACAGAAACGTCCTACTCATGATAGCGTCGGAAATAGACGTTAAATGATGATGATGATGATGATGATGATATATATACATATTATGCAGGGAGAGCAGATGTTAAAACGATGATGATGATATTATATTCATTTTACACCTGTTTTTCCATACTTGTAAGTGTTGGAAGGGTTCTTTCCAACAGTCTTACTACAGTAGTAGACTTAATCTGTTACTCTGTTTAAAACCACTACCTGGCCCTTGGCTGCCTTTAACAGAGTTCACTTTGTTGTAAACATTCAAACCAGGTCTTTAAGCAGGAGTAATATAGTCAATTGAATTAACTTCTACTTTAATACAATGCTACTATTTGTTTACATCACAAACGATTTTATTATATCAGAATAAATGATGTACATGAAATTACATAATAGCAAAGTTCACATTTTTTCCAAAACAAATATGCTGACAATATAGATAGCTGGAAATTACAAACACAAATACCATAGCTGTCAAAAATCAACCTGTTGCAGCCTGTTCACGAGACTCTGGAGAGAGTCTGACGTTGACCAAGCATTCCAGTTTACTAAAGATTAGGCCATCAAAGCATTGGAGGGATGACAAGAATCTATAGAAAGAACTGACTTTGAACACATGCAATAACTTAGGAATCGATAGGTAATTCCTGAGTATAGAGTTCGATTGCCTAAATGTTAACTATCTTGGATAGAAAAATGGGCTCAAAAGTAAGTCTGTAATTAGGGATCCTAGAGGGCAACATGTCAATGAGGGCGGTACCATAATAAAGGGGAAGGACTCTGTAGACAGGTCTACAACCTAAGTTGAGGATCCAGAGCTTGCATCTGGAGCTGTTGACATGGAGGCCCCTACAACCAAGGTTCTCAAACATCGTCTTTTGCAAGGACCATATCTGAAGAACCCCTTAAACAAGCATCTTAAAAGTTCTAATTAAATCCACACACTCATATCTTACTTTAATATAACGAATTTATTTAACAAAACCATGTCAACCCTGACTTTCGTTCTTTTAGGGTTGATAAAATACAGTTCCAATCCAATGTAGTGGATTGTTGGAATTGTTAGAGCATTGGACGAGATACCTTGTACTAATTGTCCCAGCTCTTTACATATTGAGTTCAAATCCTATTGTGGCCTACTTTAGTGGTAGACTTAATCTACCATCCAGTTTAACACCCCTGACTGACCCTTAGATGCAAAGTCCACTCTATTGGGAGCAGGTATCTTGTTTGGAGATACCTTCCTTCCTCCTTCCCTCTCATCAGTCTTGAAGACTCTGAAAGGGGTTATGGTCACTGCCCTACCCTATCTCCCTCTCTCACAGCAACCTCAGTGTTATGGGCACTGCTCTTCTTTCCTTGACTAATAAATACATCACTCACCTTTGTCTCCTGTTTTCGTGTAAATCTTCAGGGCACTGCTAACTGGACTGGAACTGAACAAGAAATAATGAACCATTAAGTTATGTAGTTTTAATTTTTTCAATATCTGCCAAAGACTGCTCATTTTAACGCTTTTGTTACCATATTTATAATGAAAGACACTGACTATAGTTTTCAAATAATTTTAAAAATAATCCACAATTTAGAAGGATTTAGTAATATAACTTTCTCGTCATGAAGCTGGTGCCTGGGGCATAACTTACATAGAATATCCTTATATAGAATTATGGTAAAAGGATTTTAGTTAAATATAAACAATTTAACCCTTTCAATGTTATATTTCTCAGGCTTGTACCAAGCTGTCAGGTATCAAAAGGATAAACCAGTTAAATTAAAATATCAATTGTCTATTATTATTGCATCAATGTGCTGGCCTTGTGCCAAAAGTAGAAACAATTATTACATCAATGTCAGCCGAGATTAGCTTTGCCTTTCGTCTTTACGGGGTCGATAAAATAAAGTACCTGTCGCGCACTGGAGTCGATTTAATCGACTTTCCCCCTCCCAAAGTTACTGGCCTTGTGTCAGAAACCATTATTACATCAATGATACTATAGATATAAACATATACAACATAAATATATATCTGTCACAAACAGTATAATATTAAGTCGAAGGTGCGAGAAATGAGCATGTAAATATACATATTTATATATGTAAATCCACTTTACGCATTTCTTCGGGGACAAGTTTACACATGTGTGTGTGTTTACATACATTATTTCCCCAGGGACATGTCTATAGACACATTTCTCGCAGTTTCTGTTAAGTTAGGTATTGTTTCTGTACAGGTACAGATTTACAAACCTTTTCCGTGTATGATGTTTTTACGTAATTTGGGAAAATTTCAATAAAGCTACATTTCAGTATGATTATATGAGAAATTTATAAATGTAAAATGTGGCTGAAATCGGACTTACGATGAAAGAAGACGTTGGCTGACTGTTCGATAATTCCGAACCAATAATGTTTTCACACAACTTTGAAACATGTTTACAATCTCGTGTCCGAAGGAACAACCGGTGAAGTTAGCAGATTCTTGGAGAGTTATCTCCCCTTCTTTCAAATTATGCTCCCGTCTTGGTGATCTGTCCTCTATCGGTTTAGACGATCAGTGTTCAGTTGTTCACTCAACGGAGCGTCAAACTTGTGAATTAACATATAGATGGTTGAATATTCCACTGACACGTGTAATCTTAACGTAATTCTCAGGTAGAATCAGAGTGTGACAAAGCTGACTCTTTGAATCACCGGTATAATCTATTTTATATGATAGTATAAATGGCTGAATATTCAACAGACACGTGTACCCTTAACGTAATCCTTAGGTTGTGAGTCTCCCTAAGAATTACGTTAAAGGTACACGTGTTCGTGGAATACTCAGCCATTTACACTCTAATTTCATGAGCAAACTGTCGAAACCAACGGAAGTCAATTCCAAACACGGACATATTTTCTATTGGTGTACATATAGTGCTGGCGAAATATAAATTCCTTTGCATTTAACACACTTACGAGCTGACGGGGGTGCCCTAACCCTAACACAAACGAACATAACCCTAGTCCATATATACACAATAAATCCGGTGAATCGGACAATATATTTTCATTTTCTTGAAACGAGATCTATTGTCAGTGATATCCGAAAACAGCAGAAAAAACAAAAACATTTACGAATTGGGAAGGAGAGTCAGAGAAAGATACATTTAAAGAAAGGAGGGATATGCAGAAGAGAAAGTTGAACGAATAACGACAGTTACCTCATCTTAATTGAGGGGAGTTTAGCTGCTATTTTAAAATTCCTATAGAACACTGCAGAGAAACAGAGATAACGAAATGTTTAATGGGAAAATCATATCTTAACAATGTACCACGTCACTAATATGCCAAAGGGAGGCGGGGAATCTATGTGGCCACTCGACTTGCTGGAAATAACAGCCAAATTCCCTTCAAATTACAGTCTATTCGCGCAAAAAAATATACATAGGATAATGTAGTCTGAGATCCATTATACCTGAATATATGATGGGTTGGGACAATTTTGGTCTTAGATTTGCTGGATCAGAGGCTAAACAACAAGCACTATCATGTCATTAACATTTCCCTTATCAAACTTTGTTACCCATGTGCCCCATCGTTAAACTTGGACTAATTTATAGTAACATGAGTGCTGCCAAGGTTAAGTGATTAAGTAATTCGTTTCACAAACATAAAGTCTCAGATTCAATCCCATTTCTCAGCATCTTGTGTAAATGTGTATCATTGCCTTTAGACAACCTAAGCCTTATAAATGAAGATCAGCTCTGATCAAAAAACATTCTAACCATGACCATCCTGTCTATTTTAATATTCAGTGTATCTAGGACTAAATATCTAATGTATCCTTCCCTTTTTTTCAGATGGTAGGGTTTGCCTGCTATTTCTAACAGGTTGAGTGACCATATAGAGACTTGGATGAAACTGGGTAAGCAAGAAAACCTGCTTCCCATGGGCACAGACTGAAACTGAAGCATAAATATAGTATGCACCACCCACCTCCACCCCACCTTTCCATACATCACCCATGAGGACAAGCTGAAGCATACATCTAGTGAAGCCTCCGGCCCACTGTAAAGTGATTGTGATGGCGACACAACAAAAAGCTCCCAGCCCACACTGTAAAGTGGTTGTGTAGGTGTCACATCAAAAAGCTCCCAGCCCACACTGTAAAGTGGTTGTTTAGGTGTCACGACAAAAAGCACCCAGTACTCACTTAGTGTGGTTGGCATTCGGAAGGGCATCCAGCTGTTGAAACCAAGCTAAAATCAGTTCTGTATGACCAAGATATAGTCATCTGACCTGGCATTTCTCACAACAGGACAACTCGTCTAACCTATGCTAACATGGAAAAATGGACTTTAAACGGTGGTGATGATATAGTGTATGTGATTTAATGAATTACTGGTGGTGGCACCAATATGAGCACACGGTGAAACCTCCAGTCAGTAGGCACCTCTTAACCAAAAATACACCCCCATCTACACAACACCTTTCTCTGTAAAGTTATGTTGGTACCACAACATCCAGTCCTAAATAAATGAGGTTGTGTAGGTGTCACGACAAAAAAACACACAGTCCACGCTGTAATGTGGCCGTGTAGGTAACACGGTAAAAACCTCCCAGTCCACACTGTAAACGTGGTTGGTGTTAGGAAGGGCATCCAGAAAACCTGCCAGACATTCCTATACAAGCAAGACGACCAATCTTGCCTCACGTGGGACAATTCCCATCTAAACCCATGCTAGCGTGGAAGATAGACGTTAAACGATGATGATGATGCACTTTAGTTTTTGTTGAATCCCAGTTTGATGAGCAGATCGAGACTGGAGTCAGATCCATAGCTTCCATAGATGACCTTGAGCCAATCATATGCAAACATGCTTAACAAGTTGATACACAATAAAAACATAAATACATTATAAAAGAAATATCGATTCAAAAATAGTCAAAAATAGAAAAAAATTCAACATGCACAACTGAATTACACACTATAAAATCATTTTGGGGCAGCCAAGCTAAAATGTACTTACATTTTTATAGACTGCTTTGTAGGGTTTTGCTAGGGTTTAGTTTAGCTATTTTTAACATCATAGAAAAAGAGAAAGACATAGACACGCGAGAGATGAATCTGACTGTTCTTTCAAATAGCACAGGTCAAAAGTTCATATCACTGATCTTAGAGGGCCAGAGAGAGGTAGTGAGGAATATATAGAGAGAAATTACTTAAATACACACACACAAATATATACACTTATAAATACACCCACACACACAAATATATACACTTATAAATACACCCACACACACAAATATATACTTATAAATACACACATACACAAATATATACTTATAAATACACCCACCCACACATGGACATATACAAGAACCATCTGTCTCTAAAGTTGATGAATTGCCCATAGAAGGGAAAGGGTCAGGGGCACTGCCTTTTTATCCACTTTGATTAAAAAGTAAAAAAATAAAATAGATGAAAATTAGAAATAAAATAAAAACTCTAATTTGCTAGAATTGAGTGTGAGAATGTAAAAGGAGGTATTTAATCCTTTTGTTACCATATTTCTAAGGAGCAGTTCCAGGCAATTTGGAATCAAAAGGATTAAACACCACAATAAGAAACCCAGTTTGGTACATTAATAATTGTGCCACAGAACCACCACGAATTGCAGGTCCCAAAAAATGATCTACTTCGTCCACCAGGACTGTGATTACAGTCTTCAAATATGCCTTCCAGAAGGTCCTATCAGAAGTAACTCATAAAATGATCTGGCTGGATCCCCAAGTGAGAACAACTGAGCTTATGGGCGTTATCCAACCATCTTGCTTGTGGTCTTCCTCAGGTTGGTTTTGCCTTAAAAATTGTCCATCGATTCTTTCCTTAGAAATTCTAACCACATGTCCATAGTACTGGAGCCAAGATTTCTCGATGCGGAGAAGTAGCAGCTCTACCTGGTGAAACTACCTGATCTCTGAGTTATGCCCTCTATCAAGTAACGTTACCTGAAACACCTTTCAAATCAACTCCTTTTCAGCCACTTGCATTTATGAACAGAAAATTATGAAAATAAAATAAAAAGAACCCTCAGATTTTTGAAATAAATAAAATTTATTGACATTACAAAGTTTTCTCTTGTATTTTTTTCATCTTTCTCTTCACTATTTCTCTGTCTCATTTTAAACACTTCTAGATAAATTGTCCAACATGCTGGAGAGTATCTACATGGTACTTCATATGAGTGTGGTACCCTGTGTGAAGTACAATGTGTATGTGTGAGGTACTACACTGCGTGTTTGTGTGGTAGTGCCCTGTGTGTGTGTAATACACTGTGAGTGTGGTAATCTGTGTGTCAGGTAACCTGAGTGTGTGAGGTACCCTGAGTATGTTAGGTGCTTTGAGAGTGTGAGGTACATTGTGTACGTCTGTAAGAAATGTGAAGTACTCCCAGTCTCTGTAATAAAGCAGGTACTATGCTTGTTTCTGTAATAAAGTAGGTACACGTCTTCATTAATAAAAAGTACTCCCACAGTGTCGCTAACAACAGCAGTACCCCAAGTGTTCCAGTTAATGAGGTACATTCGCAGCATCTATAAATGAGGTCCTCTGTTAATATGGTACTCCTGAATGTCGTTTTAATACATAAGATACCCCAAGTATTCAAAGGAGTGGATATTTCACAAGGGTGTATCAAAGTAGAGGGGGTACAGTATGAAAAACATTTTGGAATGATTTTTAACATAGGCATAAAAAACAACAACAATAAACACTATCACACACACACACACCCAGAATATCTGTGTGTGTGTATATATATATATATATATAGAGAGAGAGAGAGAGTTTGCAGTGCTGAGGCCAGGACACCACACATCAGGAGAGTACTCTATTGATGGCAAGAAGCAGAGTGGGTATAGAGGAAAGTAAAAATGCGGCTGTGATGCTAAATTTGGCACCACAGTTGGCTTTTTAACTTTTATATATATATATATATATATATATATATATACACATATTAAAGACCGGGAGCAAGTAGTAACTCAAGCCGATTCAGTTTTGAATAAATAAATATTATTCCACCCAACTGTATTGAGAACTTTCTTTTTAGACCAATGTAAATCCTAAATGTGTCCGAGGAGTATATTCTCTCTGCTAATATTCTCCACTCTAGGTTCACAGGTTTTAGCATAAACTCTTTATATATATATATATATAATTAATAGACTCTACCATCAAAAAAAGAAAGCAGTGTATGAGTGAACATGCAAAGTGGCTAGTCTTCTATAGACACACACTATATTATACTGAGCATAGGAGACGTGGCCCAAATGTGTGCAACAGAGTGGACTAAAGGCACCCAAGGTGGTGGTGTTAAATTGGGTGACGGATACATATATAAGCACATACCTACTTACATTCATACACATATATATACATACATACATATACACATACATACATATACCCACACACTCACATACGTACACATACCTACATACATACAACAATAATAAATTTGAAAAACAACATAAACAGACAGTTTATCATCCAGACAGATATTTCCTGGCGAAGAAATGACACTTCCTCTCAAAGACTGGCGACTTAATGGGTGTGTTGATCTCATAGAATGGATTCAACGTGTGTTTGATGTAAATCTCATAGACATCGGTGAAGAAATTCTTGATGCCGTCTTCATGTTTCACATCATGTAACATAATGAAGCGGATACGACTGGCCGTGACGAAAGAGGAAACAAACCATTCGTTAAATTTATCTCCAATCTTGAGGTACATGTTGTTCGTCGTCCACATTTGTTCATCCACAAGGTCCAGGGCAGCGTGTGCTATGAACTGGTTCAGATGTCGGTGATCGTCCTTTTTTAGGTCGTGGTTCTTGTGGTTGGGAGGGCAGGTTTCCATCTCGAATATCGGGTTATCATGATGCCCCACGATAGCGAAGTAATAGCTCCCAGCCATGGTTTTGGGTGGAGGAGAGAGTGGTTGATTAAATAATCAGTCCACAACTGTGTAGATAAAGAAAAAAACATATATACACTTCGTTTTTATATTCAGACAGTATGACCCTCCCACAATACATATACAAATAATTCACTTGAAATATACGTATATAAATGCATGTATATATTATTAATTGACGTTAAATAAACGTGTATATATTAATAATTCACTTTAAATATATGTATATAATAGTAATTAACTTTACACACACACAGTATGTATATATGGGTGTATATAATTCACTTTAAATATGCGTATATAATTGTAATTAACTTTAAATAAATACACAAACAATATGAATATATATTGATAATTTACTTTAAATATACCTACAAAAATGTGCAGTAGTAAATGTCCAGTTATTTAGATATAACGCATATATACATTATATCTGTAAACAACGTCGACTAAATACAAATCCTATTTCAAATGATTAATGTTAATTATGTCCCTTGGTACAGAACTCTTTTCTGTTATGAGATATCTGAAGACTGTGAAAGTTACCTCCCTTTAAACTGTTTTGTGTGTATATGTGTATGTGGGAGCATTTTGTTTACAATAGCGTCGTTGGATAGAGGTTTTAAACGGGATAATTAATCATTGATTTATTACATTACTGAGGATGAATGTGTATATATATATATATATATATATATGTGTATGTATATGTATGTATGTGTGGATGAAGGTATGTGTGTATATATAGGTGTAAGTGCACTAAATCCCTTCCTATCAATCTCCCCTCTCCTACCGACCACAGGAAGATATATGTATGTATATTGCTTCCACCCCCTCACTGACCAGCAGCTGGCTATCTGGCCATTGCTAAATTTGACCTTTATAAAATAACCCACACCCCCAAATAACTTCTCATTCACTACCAGAAAGGCACACAGCAGTCAACGAGCTGCTACCAAGATGAAAACTACTATGAAATCCCACAATGAATTTTATACTTGAATTTTCAAATCTCAAATTTTAACTCTTCTTATTATTAATTTTTCTTAATATTAATCAACATTTGAAAAGATGGCTTTTGCAGACCCATCGAAACCGGTCATTTTTTATACCCTTTATTATTTCCTTACCTTATAAAATTATATGTTTTTTCACAAAAAAGTATTCTGTCTCTTATATATTCCATGTGCCATTACCAACCTCAATTTTCTCTATAACCTTCGTTTTGTGTAGTAAATTACACTTTTCATATATATATATATATATATATATATATATATATATATATATATATATATATATATATATGGGGGGGGGGTATATATACTGTTGGTTTTGCCTGTAAAATCTGTCAAGCGAATCTTTTCTGAGACATTCTAACCCCAAGCCCATAGTATCAGAACTATGATCTCTCAATTTAGAGAAGTAGTGGCTCTACCAAGAGTGACTCTCTGATCTCTGAGCTATGCACTTTACTGAGTAACATTACTCCAAAGAACCTTTGGAGGAATCCCATTTTGGCTGCTTGTATTTGCCATCGTATTCTTTCAGTCATTACCTAAGAGTCATTTCCACAGGTAAAGGTTGGCTTTTACAACTACCTCCCTTCGACAGCTTCAGCATATAATTAAATTACTTAATGAATTAAAGATCACTGTACAATTAATGGTGTTGGTTTAGAGAGGTGTTTATAGGAAGAAGGAAAAGCTTTAGAAATTGTTATTCTGTTGGATGGAGATCTGTCATCACCTGAAACCTAACAGTAACAAGTAACAAGCACCTTTAAATGTGAGGTTCAATGGGTACAGTATTTCAGGGATCAGGAAACTGAGAAGAGACCTAAGAACATCTGCCACCCTCCCCTTTTTATAAAGAACTTTCTCAGCTTCCTTGGATTTTTAGAGAACCTAGGTGAGTTCAAAAGCAGTTTCATTCTGCCTTACAAAATTTTTCTTGAAGGTCCTATTAGCCAAAAAAGGGTTTCACTTTTGGTGCAAAACTTTAAATGTGTTAATGAGATCAGAGAATGATGACTCTGTCTATCAGGACATTGTGCATGGCATCCTGATGTGGAAGTATCAAAGCTGGTCCTGTGGCACATAGTGGAAAGGTGTAGTGGACTTCATGTCACATAACCTGAAACAGGAGACTGGCCTGGAATCCATAAAATTGATGACAATGATAGAGTGAGAAGTGTTGTAAACATCATGTCACATTGATGACCTAAAGAAGGATAATGGTCTGGAATCTATCCAGGAACTAAAGATGGTAATGATTGACAGAGAAATATGATACATTGACAATCTGAACCAGAAATCTGTTCAGGAACTGAAGATGGTAATGATGGATAGAGAAGTGTGAAAAGGGGGAAACTGGCCTGGGTAAACCAACAAATGTAGAAAATCTATTGAGGCAGGATAGAAACAAGTTGTCAGAGTTTATTATAAATTGAAAGTTACAGTATGGCTAAGGTGAGAGTTAAATCTATCTTGACATCAAAGACAACAGATGGAAACATGCACACATACACATATACACAGTCACACACAAACATACAGATGCAAACATCTGGAGACACACATATACACACACACATACATGTTATACACATGCACATGGTCACTGAGTATTATATTTCTGTGTGTTATGGGGGTGATATTTGAAATCATTAAGTTTACAATACCGTATTGATCATTAATATGTGTTAATAGATGTTTGCTGTTACACACACACACACACACACACCATTATCAGCACCACCTCTACCACCACCATCATTTAACATCTGCTTTCCCTGCTATCAAGGTTTGGGTTGTTAGAGACTGAGTCAATACTTGAACAGTGTGACTGATTTCTCAGATCGGTTGCGGATCTCCATCTCGCTTATTTGCATTTCCGCCGGCTGGATGCCCTCATCTTGCCTACTAAATGTTCCCATGCTCTACCGAGTACATTTATCATGGCAGCAGCACTAGGGAGGTCGTCATGTCTTTGATACTGATGAAGAGTCCTCCTAACCCTTTGTTTGGAAGGTTTTCTATGGCTGGATGCCCTTCCTATCATCATTCACTTTACAAACTACATCTGACTAACTTGTAACCTACAATGCCGGATGTTTTCAGCATCTTAGCAACTATGCCTGATGGTCCAGTTGCCTTCCCATCTTCATATCTTTAATTGCTTTGTCTATCATACTGCTGTTATGGCTGGTCCTTCAGTCAGACCTACTTGAGATAGGTCCTCATTCTTCTATGTATTCTCTTCATTCACTAGTCTCTCATAATAGGACTTTCATGCTTCTTTCTTCTTGGCATCAGTCAAAGCAAGAGCTTCACTATCCTTTCAGGCACATTCTTCCCCAAACACATCACAATTTTCCAGTTTTTCCAAGCATGTCTCATTTCTTTTATGACAGTATCTACCCTATCATTCCTGTACCATGTCACTCTCTGTATTGCTGGAACTTCTGACCAGCTACACATCTGGTCCGTGGCCTTCAGAAGATTCATCATCATCATCATCATCATCGTTTAACGTCCATCTTCCACGCTAGCATGAGTTAAATGGGAGTTGTGCCACTTGAGGCAAGGTTGGTCGGGTGACCGTGTCTCACTCATATAGGACTATCTGGTAGGCTTTCTACGGCTGGATTCCCTTCCTAACATCAACCCCATTTACAGTGTGGAACTGGGAACTTTTTACTGTGTTACCTACATGGCCACATTACACCGTGGACTGTGAGTTTTTTTTTTTTTTTTTTTTTCGTCGTGACACCTACACGATCTCGATCTCATTATATGTTGTGGTACCAACTTTACAGAGAGAGGGTGGTGTTGGTGGGAGTGGGAGGATAGGGTAGGGTAGTGGATTGGGTGTATATTTGGTTAGGAGGTGCCTACTGACTGTAGGTTTCGCTTTGTACATAGGCAAGGCGGGTCTTCTGTATTACTGTGTAGCGCCAAAGATCTCGGTCCAGTGACACTGTCTTAGAGAAGTGCAAGTGTGTAAGGTCAGAATTTATCAGATCGTCCCAGGTTTTTCTGTCACGTGATGCGCATGAAAGACGACAGCTGCATAAAAAAGTGCAGGGCGATCAAAATAGACGGAAGCTACGGAGTAGGCAGACCCAGAAAAACCTGGGACGATTTGATAAATTCCGACCTTACACACTTACACCTCTCCAAGACAATGTCACTGGACCAAGATCTTTGGCGCTATGCAGTAATACAGAAAACAAAGCAAAACCTACAGTCAGTAGGCACCTCCTAACCAAAAATACACCCACATCACCCCTTTCTCTATAAAGTTATGTTGGTGCTACAACATCCAGTCCAAATAAATGAGGTCATGTAGGTGTCACGACAAAAAAACACACAGTCCACACTGTAATGTGGTCGTGTAGGTAACACAGTAAAAAGTTCCCAGTCCACACTGTAAATGTGGTTGGTGTTAGGAAGGGCATCCAGCCGTAGAAAACCTGCCAGACAGTCCTATACGAGCGAAACAACCAATCTTGCCTCACGTGGGACAATTCCCGTCTAAACCCATGCTAGCGTGGAAGATAGACGTTAAACGATGATGATATACATATTTCAAGGGTACCAGTATTATACTCATAACATATTTCTTCACCCCTCTCTCCCCCACAACAGGAACCTGTCACCCCCACCTCTCATCTCGTACTCATAATATGCCTATCATCCTTCTTACCTCATCCATCCTTCTCTTGTATGTCTATAGCATAGATAGGGCCCTTCAGTTGAATTTGTGACCAATAACCTCCAAAGTGATGGTTTCATGTATACCCAGTGCACTCTGTAAAATAGTTAGGAAGGGCTTACTGCTATATAAACCATGTCAAAAGAGAGGACCCTTCAGTCACTACATGACAACTTCTCTCATGCTAGTGCTATGAAAAATGCACCCAGTACACCATGTTAGGTTGTTGATGACAAGGAAGACAAATACAAGGGCTGGGAGAATTCTCTAGTTGTGTCAAGGGCATGACAACCTTTCTAGACTTGGTGGTCTACACAATAAGAACACCTAGAACATTCTCTAAAGTGGTTTCTGATAGGAAGATCATCCAGCTGTAGAAACCCTTTAGCTGTATCAAAGGTTTGTTAATTCCCCTAGTTTCGGTGCCGCGATAAAATACACTCAGTAGAGTGAGCAAGATGTGGGCTCCTGGCCCACCTCAGCACTTGGTAGAATGCAAGAACAGATGTAAGATGTAGCTCCCACCCACACACCGGCCTGTCTGAGAAGTCTGTTGATCTGCTTGAGTTGGTCTATGGTGATCTATGAAACCCTTGCTATCAGAGAAAACTAAGTTAAATGAAGTCATTGTCCGCAACAATGCTTCTGCAGTCTTGTCCACGGGGCGCAGCACCAATAACACCGCGCCCTAGGGCCACCCCTCCCCTCCCGTTCTTCTGTGACACAAGAGCCCTTGCTTTTCCGATTTCATAACCACAAAAGGCACTTGCATTCTTTACAATAAAAATTTTCATTTGTCGCAACATATATATATATACTAGCAGTTTAGCCCGGTGTTGCTCGGGTTTGTTCATTTGCTATGAAAAGTTACATACAGGTAAACGTGGCTTGAAAGTGAATAAACTTATCAATTAAGTGCATAAAGAAGTTGAACCGATTATTAAAAGTTATGAACCAATTAGCATTTTGTACAATCAATGATCAATCAATAATTTTCCAATAGCGAATTTAGTAGACCAAAGTTGCAAGATCGTGGCCCTGATGCTGCTGGGTGTCAGATCTGTCCGCCATGGGAGTTCAATTTTTATTGGGGGGTGGATTTTTTTTATTTGGAATTCGTTTTTTATGGGGGGTTCGTTTTTTTATGAGGGCTCCGTTTTTTATTTGGGAGGATCCGTCTTTTATTTTTTTTTTTTGGGGGGGGGGGGTTGTTTGGGGGTATCTGTTTTTTATGGGGGGGGGGGGGCATTTTTTATTTTGAGGGGGGTCCGTTTTTTATAGGGGAGTGGTGGCCGTTTTTTATTTGTAGTCCGTTTTTTATTTGGGGGAGGGGTGGGGGTCCTTTTTTATGGGGGGGGGGTATCGGGAGGGGGTACGTTTTTCATTTCGGGGTCCGTTTTTTATTGGGGGGGGGTCTGTTTTTTATTTGGAGACCATTTTTTATTTGGGGGGAGGGGTTGGGTTCAGTTTTTTATGGGGGGTGTCGGTTTTTTATTTGGAGACCGTTTTTTATTTGGGGGGAGGGTTGGGGGATGCGGTTTTTATGGGGGGGCGGTTCCGTTTTTTATTTGGGGGTCCATTTTCTATTGGGGGGGTCTGTTTTTTATTTGAAGACCGTTTTTTATTTGGGGGGAGGGGTGGGGTCCGTGTTTTAGGGGGGGGGGGGGCGTTTTTTATTTGGAGTCCCTTTTTTATTTCGGGGGAAGGGCGAGGGTTCGTTTTTTATTTGGAGACCGTTTTTTATTTGGGGGGAGGGGTGGGGGTCCGTTTCTTATGGGGGAAGGGTCCGTTTTTTATTTGGAGGTGGGAGGGGGATCCGTTTTTATTTGGGGGGTCCGTTTTTTATTGGGGGTTCTGTTTTTCATTGGGGGGAGTTTTTATTTGGAATCCATTTTTTATTGGGGGGCTCCGTTTTTTATTGGGGGGGTCCATTTTTTATTGGGGGGGCTCTGTTTTTTATTTGGAGACCGTTCTTTATTTGGAGTCCTTTTTTTATTTCGGGGGAGGGGTGAGGGTCCGTCTTTTATGGGGGGGGGCGTTTTTTATTGGGGGTCCGTCTTTTATTTGGAGACCGTTTTTTATTTGGGGGGAGGGGTGGGGGGTCCGTTTCTTTTGGGGGTTATTGGGGGAAGAGTCCGTGTTTTATTTGGGGGGTCTGTTTCTTATTGGGGGGATCGTTTTTTTATTGGGGGGGGTCCGTTTTTTTTTTGGGGGGGGGGGTCTATTTTTTATTTGGGGGTGATCCGTTTTTTATTTGGTGGGTACGTTTTTATTTGGAGTCCGTCTTTTATTGGGAGGCGTTTGTATTAGGAGACGGTTTTTTATTTGGGGGGGGGATCCGTTTTTTATTGGGGGGGGTCCTTTTTGGTGAGGAGGGGTCTGTTTTTTTATTGGAGGGGTCTGTTTTTTATTTGGGGGTGATCCGTTTTTTATTTGGGGGATCCATTTTATTTGGGGGGTCCGTTTTTTATTGGGGAGTCTGTTTTTTATTTGGCGGGGTGGGGGTGGGGGGTTATTTGGGGCGTCCATTTTTTTATGGGGGGGGGGCGTTTTTTATTGGAGTGGGTCCGTTTTTTATTTGGGGGAGGGGTGGGGATCCTTTTTATGGGGGGGTCCGTTTTTTTATTGGGGGGATACGTTTTTTATTTGGAGACCATTTTTTATTTGGGGGAGGGGTTGGGTTCAGTTTTTTATGTGGGGCGTCGGTTTTTTATTTGGAGACCGCTTTTTATTTGGGGGAGGGATGGGGATGCATTTTTATGAGGGGGGGGGGCGTTTTTTTATTGGGGGTCCGTTTTTTATTTGGGGGGAGGGTTGTTTTTATTGGGGTCCGTTTTTCATTTGGTGTCCGTTTTTTATTTGGGGGGGGGGGTCCGTTTTCTATTGGGGGGTTTGTTTTTTATTTGGGGAGGGATGGGGGTCCGTGTTTTAGGGGGGTGGCCGTTTTTTATTTGGAGTCCGTTTTTTATTTGGGGGACGGGTCGGCTTTTTATTTGGAGACCGTTTTTTATTTCGGGGGAGGGGTGGGTGTCCGTTTATTATGGGGGTGGGCGTTTTTTATTGGGGGGGGTTCGTTTTTTATTTGGGGGGGGGGTCCGTTTTCTATTGGGGGGGTCTTATTTTTATTTGGAGACAGTTTTTTATTTGGGGGGGGGGGTCCATTTATTATGGGGGTGGGCGTTTTTTATTGGGGGGTCCGTTTTTTATTTGGGGGGGGGGGTCTGTTTTTATTTGGAGTCCGTTTTTGATGGGGGGGGGGGGGTCCGCACACGGACCATGTTAGCTTTGACGATGTCATGTAATTCCTGGTCAGTTGCTGGGTTAGGGATTTCAGCCAAAATGAAGCTGTCTATGGTATTTGAATTGATTTTATCAGCTAACCAAATCAAAATGTGAGCATGTGGCAGCCCTCGTTTTTGCCATTCGACGGTGAACATGTCACACTTTACAGCCCCAAATACCTGACCCTTTTTGATTAAAGCCATGAGTTTAGCCAGTTTCAGTCTGAACACTTTGGCAATGAGGTCATGTCTGTTCGAATAATTTTGCCCAGGAAAAAGTTCACGGGTTACATTCCGATTCATATGTCTATAGCATTAATATGTTATATGAAGTGTTATTTTGCGGGTTGTTATTTGCAATAAACCGATTGAAAATGCCCCAGATAAGCCGTATGTCAATACGGGACGCTCCACTGCAGTGTTGTCATATAGGGAGTGAAGAGCGACAGAGAGAGTAAAGCAGTTAAATTATAGAGAGAGGGAATATACGGAACGCTCCATTTGATCATACACACTGTTTCTCTCTCTGCAGTGTTGTCATATAGGGAGTGAAGAGCGACAAAGAGAGTAAAGCAGTTAAATTATAGAGAGAGGGAATGATCATGATCGATTTTTGCCCTTATTGTTGATGGATTTGAAATTCTTTTGCTTCATGACCTTCTTCTGACCAAAAGCAATAATTGCTCCGACTTTGAATAGAATCCGTTGGAAATTGTGGACGTGCACACGTTACAAACCTTAACACACACATCCTCAGCTTTAATGTATGTGTGTGAAAAAGTTATATCTGTATGTATGTATATATGTATATATATATATATATATATATATGTATATATATATATATATATATATATATGAGTGTAAGTGTGAGTGTATGTATGTGGGATGTTTGTTGACCTAACAAAAGTTTCGTTCACTTGACGACGAAAGAGGAACTGGAAAAATCTTTTAGACAAACTTGAGAAAATGACAGACATATATATATATATATCTGTATATAGAGAGATAGAAATAAATACGGAGAAATAGAGAAAATAATTGTGAAAGAAAGGGACGAAGTGAGAGAACGGGTCAATCAAAAACAGAAGAAGACAGAGAGAGGGTGAGAAGGAGAGATTGAAAGTGGAAGAATATAAATGGACGATGGAGGACTAAAAGAGTGAGAAAAAGAAAGTGAGTAGGAGAGAGAAAGAAATAGAGACAGAGAGAGTGAAGGAAAGAAAGACAGATATACTGAAAGGGTGAGAAAAATCTAAATAGACAGAAAGAGAGAGAGACTGAGAAGATTATAAACGGACAGAGAGAGAGAAGAGAGAGTATGTGAACCAAATATAGATAGAGATAAAAAATAGAAACAGACAGAGAAAGATTAAAAGATAGTGAGAAATAGTGAGAGACTGTGTTTATGTTTATATGTGTAAGTGAAGAAGAGGAGGTGGCATATGAATGGCTTGTTCTTTGTGTGTGTGCGTGCAGGGAATCCCTGCTTCTTGTTTGTTTAAACAGAAAACCTATTGTATAATTTAGTTTACATAAAATATTTAACTTAAAAGGACCTGTTTTAAGATATGAAGTTCACTGTAAAGCAATAATAAGGCCGTGATTTTGGTTGTTAAGAAAGAAAGTTGTCCAAGTAAATCCACTTTCGAAAGTTGCTGTTTCTCCAAGCCATCTAAACCAGGCCATAGCTATATCTAAACACCGTTAGTATGGCTATACTGTTGGTAATGCTGTCTTTATAGTACTGCTCTAATATCGCTAATATCGAACTATTATGTATTGTAATTGATGTGGAGTTTGTTTTATGTATTCTAGGCGGATGAGACTAGATTGTTTATTAGACAAAACCTGAATTGGTGACGACTTGGGCGGGGGAAAGACAACCTTGGATACAGATATACAGAAACACACAAATATATTATATATGTAGGAAGGTATGCATGTGTACGCATAGGCTAACACACAAACTCACATATCTTTTCATGCTCACACAAACAACCACATACCCGTGTGTATATATATGTGTGTATAGCTATATATATACTCTATATACATAACAGGCCGTCTCTCCTCTCAATCGGATTAACTTGTATGGATTTAACGATGGATTATCAAGATTTATACTGCGACAAAGATTTAATAATTCAAGCCCTGCAACGAAGAGGTAAGTATCTTCAACGCTGCGTGTCAGTGTATATATAAATAATATAATGTATATAATATAATGTGTATGTTCTTAATATTATTGAAGTTGAGAAAAGCATGACATATTCCCTATGGTCACTAGTCTGTCGTTAACTAACCAACACCGCTATGGTGTTAACCAGCTATTATGTGTCTATGGTGGATTGGCAGTATCGGTAGAGGGTCGGACGCCATGCTTTCCAGCATAGTTACGTCCCTTTACGATCTGAGTTCAAATCCCGCCGAGGTTGACTTTGCCTTTCATCCTTACGGGGTCGATAAAATAAAGTACCAGTAATGCACTGGGTAATTGCTGGCCTTGTGCCAAAAGTAGAAACAATTATGTGTCTATATTTATAGCCGCTAGTATATGTCCATATATATATCCACTAGTTGGTGCCTATATATATATAGGCACATTCGATCGCAGCGCTGTTAATTGCTATGGTGTGTGTGTGTGTGTGTGTGTGTGTGTGTGTGTGTGTGTGTGTGTGTGTGTGTGTGTGTGTGTGTGTGTGTGTGTGTGTGTGTGGTGGTGTTGTTGTTTTTTCTCGTGCAATGGCCATACTCGATAACGAGGGAGCAGCCATCATATATATATATATATATATATATATATATATATACCAGTTATGTGTGTGGTATGTAGATATACAAGCTATTATGTATTCACCTGTTATGTATATACGTGTATATAACAGCTATTATATTGACGTTTGTCTTGTATGTATGTATATTGTGTATATACCAGTAATTGTGTGTATATCTGTCATGTTTCTGCATGTGTAAAGTAAAACATGGCCGAGTGGTTTAGATGCTGGCTTTGCAATAACTGGTTCCCGAGTTCGCTCCCACTTGGCGGTGTCTTGGGCTAATGTATTTTACTATAGCTCCGAGTCGACTCAAGCCTTGTCATTTAAAATGGGTAGACAGGAACTGTCTAGAAGTCCGTAAGATGGACTGTACTTGTAATTTAAAGGTCCATTTTTGTCATGGCGATTCTGAGGATTACGTTAAAGGTACACGTCTGTCTGTGGAATACTCAGCCACTTTACACTGTAATTCAAGGAGTAGGCTTTTCTGTTGATCGAACAACTGCAATATTGAGTGGAAACCGACGGAGATGCATTTACTTTATACGTATGTGTATGTATGTGTATGTAAGTGTGTGTATGTAAGTGTATGTGTGTCCTGTATATATGTGTGTATATATCAGCTATCGTGTGTACATGTATGTATGTGTCCTGTATATGTGTATCTATCAGCTATCATGTATGTATGTGTATATATCAGCTATCGTGTGTACTTGTATATATGTGTATATATCAGCTATCATGTATATATGTGTATATATCAGCTATCGTGTGTACATGTATGTATGTGTATATATCAGTTATCGTGTGTACATGTATGTATGTGTATATATCAGTTATCGTGTGTACATGTATGTATGTGTATATAACAGTTATCGTGTGTACATGTATGTATGTGTATATAACAGTTATCGTGTGTACATATGACCGGTTTGTGTGTGTCGAACAGTAAACAAAATTCTTTAAAGGTGAAGTTATATTTTGTTTACAAAATGGGTGTTTTCGTTTGTTATGGGAACAATAATAATACCGAGTCAGACATACTTCACACTTGTCTCTATTGTACTCTACAAGAGAGAATGACTGGTGTTGCCCCCATCTAACAACTACTCCCTTCCTGTCCTCGATGGTCAATTCACTTTATTAATGGTTTTTAAAGTGCTGGGGATCGATAAAATAAAATTGTAGCTGCTAAGGTTCATCTTTTCGAGGTCGGTAAAAAAAAGTACCAGTCTAGTATTGGGGGTCAATCCTTCCGTACCTATATCTCCCCCCCCCCCCTCTACACACACTTCTTCTTCTTCTATTGAGTGTGTTCAGACCAAAAGATGGGATGATATCCGCCAGGTTTAAAATGTCCAATACATGCTGTATGTTATTACGGAATCCCTACAACTCAACCAACTCCAAGAGACCACAATATTTAAAGACCCTCAAATATTTTAATAATTATTATTAGTATACTTTAATTCCCACACAGTTACCGTATTCGATACGAATTGCATAGCCCTCTTTTTACTAGTAAATTTAAATCAGTTTGATGTTAGGGTTCCGATGAAATTTTTAGCCATGGGACACCATGCAAGTTTCTTTCGCCCTTGCTATTCGGTTTCGAAATCTGTGGCTCTGACATTTAGGCCTTTGTTAAAAATTAATAATGTTCTTTCGATACCAAACCACCTGAAACCACTCCTGACTTTATTATACAAAGCTGTTTTAAGGTGCTTAAATTTATCTAAAAGATCCCCGCAATGTTACGTAAGGATCTTTTGTAAGTTATGTTCCAAACTCCAACTTAATGAGAAAGTTGATTATATTACTAAATGATTAGAAATGCTTCAAAAATGATTTTAAAAACCGTGGGCAGTGTTTTTGATTAGAAGTATGGTAACAAAAAGATTAATACCCCCAACACAGACTTCTCATAGTTACCTTGTCTTCGAATTAGCGTCACCACTTATTTAACAACTCCCCCACACACAATTGATGTGTTTTATGTATAGTCAGAGAGAAACAGTCAAATATTAACTGAGAGAGCACTCAATACATATATAAGTAGAGTATAGATTATATTTTGTAAGGAAAAAGTTGACAGTGACTTCGAAGTTTAGCCTCTGGTGACACACACATGCACACAATTAGACTGTGGAGTATGATTGTTTGTATAAATACAACTCTCTCTCTCTCTCTGTACACACACAAAACACTGTGGTTTATTGGGTGCAGTACGGCATAGCAACACCTCCACTTCTTTTAATACTAGGTTATTGGATCATCTTTCACTCAAGTCCGTCTTCAACAATTCTTTTGCCTGGATATCCTAAAGCCTTTCTCTACAGAACACGAGACACAGCGGCAAGACCATATCTCAAATTAATTGACCCTGCAGATGAGATGACGGCACAAGATTGAGGTTTGGAATATTTCATACCTGACCTGGCTCTATTACCAGCTTAAGGTGCCTATATTCCACATTTAGTTGAGGCCCTTACCCAGCTTTCAGGGCCTACATTTCACATCTTGCTTGGGCTTATTACTATTTTTTGGAGGGTGGGGCTACACTTTATATCTGGTCTGGATCTATAACCTGCTCTGATGTCCTATATTCCACTTTTGATCGGTACTTGGGTACATGCACACTAGACATATATAGCTAAATTTTAAGGCTCATATCTCTTGAAAACTTTTCCAAAACTGATGGTTTAGGATACAAATAATAATAATAATAATATTAAGGATTTCTAACTTAGGTATTGTGTTAGAAAGTTTGTGGAGAGAACACAAATAAATATACATATATACCCAGACACACATATACACAGTATTTTGACGCAGACTCATAGTAGACACTTGTGTTTATGTCATTGCACCATTTCGTATTAGTCACCTTATATCAACACTATCAACAGCATCATTACCACTATCATCACTGTCACCACTACTACCACCATCGTCAATACCAATGTTGTGTCTGCTACATCATTTATTAATCATGTCCTGTATAAATTCCCTTATTCTCCATTCTGTGTGACCACTTCACCACTGGCTTTACCAAAACCAAATGACCAAACACTTATTTCCACTTAAAACTTTCTCTCTCTCTCACCCATTTATTTAAGTACCAACATTGGCACTAAATATATGTAAATTACCATGTCCCTTTCAGCAGTACTATATTTGGTGGGGGTTTATAAAATCCCCATTTACGTATTTCTCTGATATTGTTTGGTGTACATACTTCCCGATAAGACACCAATTAGAACCAGAAATCGATAAAGTATATTCATATTTTTTTCAAAGTCTATATACTTAATGTGTATATTTATATACACATTTACGCTGTCTCACTTATTATTGTCTATACTGTATATGTACAGATATAAATTTAACACAAATACACGATGGGCCTCTTTACAGTTTCAGGAGATTTGGTATCAAAAGGATTAGATCATTCTTGAATTTGCATTTTGTTTTTTGTTGTTTTTGTAATTATAAACAAGAAAAATGAAAAGGTGAACTCTTTTGATAATAAACTGCCTGAAACCACCCCATGGTTTTACTATAAGAGGATGTTTATTTTAAAGTATTTATATTTATTTAAAAACCTTCCATAATTTTATGTAAGAACATTTGTTAGGCTATGTTCCAAACACCAGAAAATAATGAGAAATTTAGTTATATTACTGAAACTCTCCAAATTCTTGATCATTTTCAAAATTATTTAAAAAAATCATAAACAGTTCTTCATTAAAAATATAGTAAGAAAAGTATTAATACTGTCTAGAAATGATTTGAAATACAGAACTGGGCTACATATGTTGCAAGAATTATTCTTATATTTTGCTTAGTTTTTAGGATGCTGAATTGCTGTTGGAAACCCATGTGATAAGGTAGAATACCTGAAGCTTGCAGTAATTGCTAATTAGATTGGATGGGATGAACTATCTCTGAGATAAGACAGAACACTTGAAGCTAGCAACTTCTAATAAAATGGCCTCAAATAAAAAGGGATTTAACCCATTTGTGGCCACATTTCTAATGAAATACTCTCTATTTCAATTAAAAGGAGAATTTTGTGAGATCTACTAAAATTATCAACTATATCATTACTAAGATAACATGATTCTTATATAGAATTATGTTGAAAAATTTTAATTTAAATAGCAACCCTTTAAAATAGGTGGTTTTATTTCATAGACCCAGAGTCAGTTTTGACCAGATTTGTACCAAAGGGGTTAATAATGGTTTCTGATTTAGGTACAAGGCCAAAGATGTTTTTTAGGGAAGGGAAAATCAATTAAATCGACCCCAGTGCATTACAGGTGCTTTATTTTATCAACCCTGTAAGGATGAAAGCTAACATCAGCTGGGTTTGAACTGTGAACGTGAAGGGCCATAACTATATGCCACAAAGCATATTGTTTGACGTTCTACCGATACTGCCAATCCACCAAAGGGTTAATAATAAAAGGAATTTTTTTGAGGTGGGTGATGGTTCATCCAAGGAAATTAACCACATTATAGATATGTATTTCCTGAGAAACTTTATAATTATTTTGTATATCAAATAAATACTAATAGAAGTAAATTTGGCAGCCTCTCCCTACTACCTTTTGAAGCAAGCCAACACACTGGCAGCATTATCGCAGGTGATAGTGAGACTTGGGTACTGGACAACCAAGCACCCTCACAGGCATCACCTGATACCTTGGTAAGGTGAGTCGCCAATGATGACAAGAACAATGTTGTCAGCAGCCCAGCTCTGCCAAACGTTTTGAACGCTGCAGGCTGGAAAAAATAGTTTGTCAATAATTTTGTGGTATTTACTAAAATGTGGTATTTACTAAAATGTGGTATTTACTAAAATGATCAATTATTTCATTACTAAGATAGTAACTTAACATATTCTTATATCAAATTATCTTGGAAGATTTAATTTATAATTGTTTCTATTTTTGGCACAAAACCAGCAATTATCCCAGTACATTACTGGTGCCTTATTTTATCGACCTCGTAAGGATGAAAGGCAAAGTTAACCTCGGCGGGATTTGAACTCAGACCATAAAGGGCCTTAACTCTTTGCTGCAAAGCATGGCGTCCGACCCTCTACTGATACTGCCAATCCACTGCTCTATATAATAATTCTTTAAAATAACTGGGGTTTTATCATAGAACAAGAACTTTGGTATCAAAAGGGTTAATGTATTTTTCAAAATATTCACAAAGTTTTCATGTCTTTTTAATTTATTTTAGTCTTCATTTTTATTCAGTGAATCATCTAAAAATAGAGATGAAAGATATAGCAGGGTTTTAATGAAAGTGATATGGAATCGTGCAGAAATTGGGGGTTAACTGAAGAATCTTTAATGAAATTCTAGATGGAATTATATGAATGTTATCATATGAATGTTACTTGTAAAATATTTACAACAGCATACTGCTTCCTTAAGATGGCAAATTGGCAGAGTTGTTAGAAAATCAGACAGAATCCTTTGCAGTATTCATTCCATTTTTCTGTGCTCTGAGTTCAAATCCTACCTTTCATCTTTTCAAACTCAGTAAATATAGTACCAGTGCAGTGCTGGGTTGATCCTTCATCTATCTCTCTTTTTTACTTTCTCCCTTGTTCTCCATATATTTTTCTGGAAGAAATCAGCTATGCCAGGTTTAAATACCTAAGATGTATGTTATGATGGCACTCCTAATACTCCATTAGGGTCCATGAATGGATAGACTGCTCCTACATCTGGGTTGGTGCTGATGCTATTACAAATGATGATGGATCCTCTATCACTTTTGAAAATGAGTATAGTGAATGCTTGATTCATGAATTAAGATATAAGAAGTTTAATATTCCACATAATTCTCAGGCAGAGCCAGTGTGACCTAATGTTTAACATGCTTGGACATTTAAATTACAAATACAGTTCATCTGATAGGCTTCCACACAGTTTCCATCTGCTGCAATTTCATTCACAAGGCTTGGGTCAATCCAAGGCCACACAATGGTATTGAACCGAGGATCTCAAGCACTCAGATGTACGTGTGTCCACTGCTACACACACATCCTAGATCACACTCCAAAGTCTTCAGTCCTTCACCCTACAGATATATTGTCTCCTCTTTCTGCTTTCCCATCACTACTACAATGGTCTCTACTCTACAAACCTGGCTGGTTTTGTACCACCTCTACTACTACAATGGTCACTACAAACCTGGCTGGTTTTGTACCACCTCTACTACTACAATGTTCACTACAAACCTGGCTGGTTTTGTACCACCTCTACTACTACAATGTTCACTACAAACCTGGCTGGTTTTGTACCACCTCTACTACTACAATGGTCACTACAAACCTGTCTGGTTTTGTACCACCTCTACTACTATAATGGTCACTACAAACCTGTCTGGTTTTGTACCACCTCTACTACTACAATGTTCACTACAAACCTGTCTGGTTTTGTACCACCTCTACTACTACAATGTTCACTACAAACCTGGCTGGTTTTGTACCACCTCTACTACTACAATGTTCACTACAAACCTGGCTGGTTTTGTACCACCTCTACTACTACAATGTTCACTACAAACCTGGCTGGTTTTGTACCACCTCTACTACTACAATGGTCACTACAAACCTGTCTGGTTTTGTACCACCTCTACTACTATAATGGTCACTACAAACCTGTCTGGTTTTGTACCACCTCTACTACTACAATGTTCACTACAAACCTGTCTGGTTTTGTACCACCTCTACTACTACAATGTTCACTACAAACCTGGCTGGTTTTGTACCACCTCTACTACTACAATGTTCACTACAAACCTGGCTGGTTTTGTACCACCTCTACTACTACAATGTTCACTACAAACCTGGCTGGTTTTGTACCACCTCTACTACTACAATGTTCACTACAAACCTGGCTGGTTTTGTACCACCTCTACTACTACAATGGTCACTACAAACCTGTCTGGTTTTGTACCACCTCTACTACTATAATGGTCACTACAAACCTGTCTGGTTTTGTACCACCTCTACTACTACAATGTTCACTACAAACCTGTCTGGTTTTGTACCACCTCTACTACTACAATGTTCACTACAAACCTGGCTGGTTTTGTACCACCTCTACTACTACAATGTTCACTACAAACCTGGCTGGTTTTGTACCACCTCTACTACTACAATGTTCACTACAAACCTGGCTGGTTTTGTACCACCTCTACTACTACAATGGTCACTACAAACCTGTCTGGTTTTGTACCACCTCTACTACTATAATGGTCACTACAAACCTGTCTGGTTTTGTACCACCTCTACTACTACAATGTTCACTACAAACCTGTCTGGTTTTGTACCACCTCTACTACTACAATGTTCACTACAAACCTGGCTGGTTTTGTACCACCTCTACTACTACAATGTTCACTACAAACCTGGCTGGTTTTGTACCACCTCTACTACTACAATGTTCACTACAAACCTGGCTGGTTTTGTACCACCTCTACTACTACAATGGTCACTACAAACCTGTCTGGTTTTGTACCACCTCTACTACTATAATGGTCACTACAAACCTGTCTGGTTTTGTACCACCTCTACTACTACAATGTTCACTACAAACCTGGTTGGTTTTGTACCACCTCTACTACTACAATGTTCACTACAAACCTGGCTGGTTTTGTACCACCTCTACTACTACAATGGTCACTACAAACCTGGCTGGTTTTGTACCACCTCTACTACTACAATGTTCACTACAAACCTGGCTGGTTTTGTACCACCTCTACTACTACAATGTTCACTACAAACCTGGCTGGTTTTGTACCACCTCTACTACTACAATGTTCACTACAAACCTGTCTGGTTTTGTACCACCTCTACTACTATAATGGTCACTACAAACCTGTCTGGTTTTGTACCACCTCTACTACTACAATGTTCACTACAAACCTGTCTGGTTTTGTACCACCTCTACTACTACAATGTTCACTACAAACCTGGCTGGTTTTGTACCACCTCTACTACTACAATGTTCACTACAAACCTGGCTGGTTTTGTACCACCTCTACTACTACAATGGTCACTACAAACCTGTCTGGTTTTGTACCACCTCTACTACTATAATGGTCACTACAAACCTGGCTGGTTTTGTACCACCTCTACTACTACAATGGTCACTACAAACCTGGCTGGTTTTGTACCACCTCTACTACTATAATGGTCACTACAAACCTGGCTAGATTTGTACCACCTCTACTACTATAATGGTCACTACAAACCTGGCTGGTTTTGTACCACCTCTACTACTACAATGGTCACTACAAACCTGTCTGGTTTTGTACCACCTCTACTACTACAATGTTCACTACAAACCTGGCTAGATTTGTACCACCACTACTACTATAATGGTCACTACAAACCTGGCTAGATTTGTACCACCTCTACTACTACCATGGATGGTTTTGTACCACCTCCACTCAGGCATTCCTGACTTTGTCATCTCCCTTCCTCCTCATGCTACCCAAGTTGTGTCCACCACCTCAAGGCCTCCATTAATCTCTACACACAGTCCTTGCTCACCAAAATATCACTTCTCCGGATTTCATTCCCTGCCCATTATATTCCTGTAGTCACCATCATCACCAACAACACCCATCACCACCAACACCACAACACCAACAACAACCACCATCACCACCACCCACCACCACAACAACAACCATTACCACCACTACCACCACAACAACCAGCACCACCATTACCACAAGAACCACCACCACCACCACCACTACCGCAACAATAACCATCACCACCACCATTACCACCACAACAACCATCACCACTACTACCACAACAACAACCATCACCACCACCACTACCACAACAACAACCATCACCACCACCACTACCACAACAACAACCATCACCACCACAACAATAACAGCCATTACCAGCACTACCAATATCATACCATTGTAGGTTGCGAAACTGATGATGTAAGATAAAAAAGAACTACCATTATTCATTGGTTGATGTGTTCTAATTAATAGATTACAAGGTGACTGGTTCAAATTGTCTGCTGCTGCCACATACATAGATGTGTTGTACACACACACACTACCACATACATAGATGTGTTGTTGTACACACACTACCACATACATAGATGTGTTGTACACACACACACTACCACATACATAGATGTGTTGTACACACACACACTACCACATACATAGATGTGTTGTACACACACACACTACCACATACATAGATGTGTTGTTGTACACACACACTACCACATACATAGATGTGTTGTACACACACACTACCACATACATAGATGTGTTGTACACACACACACTACCACATACATAGATGTGTTGTTGTACACACACACACTACCACATACATAGATGTGTTGTTGTACACACACTACCACATACATAGATGTGTTGTACACACACACTACCACATACATAGATGTGTTGTACACACACACACTACCACATACATAGATGTGTTGTACACACACACTACCACATACATAGATGTGTTGTACACACACACACTACCACATACATAGATGTGTTGTTGTACACACACACACTACCACATACATAGATGTGTTGTACACACACACACTACCACATACATAGATGTGTTGTACACACACTACCACATACATAGATGTGTTGTACACACACTACCACATACATAGATGTGTTGTACACACACTGCCACATACATAGATGTGTTGTACACACACTGCCACATACATAGATGTGTTGTACACACACTACCACATACATAGATGTGTTGTACACACACTACCACATACATAGATGTGTTGTATACACACTACCACATACATAGATGTGTTGTACACACACTACCACATACATAGATGTGTTGTTATATACATACACACACTGCTATAAACGCATACATACTGCCATACACACACACACACACACTACAGTACTGGGTTACTGGTTGTCTACAGCATATATATATATAATTATATATATATATATATGTATATATATATACACCTGTGTGTGTGTGTGTATATATATATATATATATAAGCAGAAGGGATATTTAATTTGTTGGTAATTCAACAAATATAAATGTTTATAACTGATTCAGAGCACTCGACAGAATTTCTGGAGTATAATATTCAATGATATTAAATAAATGGAAACTATGTTATATGAAAAATAAAAGTTACGGTCGAAAGAGGAGAGTATCCGTCATCAGTTGTCTACTAGGAATATATATATTACATATATACCTGTGTGTCTATGTATATATATATATGTATGTATGTATATATATATATATATATATATATATATATATATATATATGCCTGTGTTGCTGTACACATACATGCATGTACACTTCCATAAACTCATACACAGACACTGCTATAACACACACACACACACACACACACACACACACACACACACACACACACACACACACACACACACACACACACACACACACACACACACACACACACTACAACAGGGGTTCTCAACCTTTTTTTCGCTGTTGACCACCAAAATAAGTAATTTTTTCCTGTGGACCACCTAAACTTTTAAATCTTTTGTAATAGAACTGCTAGAGACATTCTAACCACATGCCCATAGTATCAGACCTGTGAACTCGAAATTTTCAAATATAATGGACATGTGTGTAATTAAACAAAATATTATATTAGTTACATTTTTGTGAAATGGCTACAATTTTTTTATGGCTACGTATTCTCTGTGGACCGCTAGAAATGCTATGTGGACCACCGGTGTTCCACCTGGACCACTAGAAATGCTATGTGGACCACCGGTGTTCCACCTGGACCACTAGAAATGCTATGTGGACCACCGGTGTTCCACCTGGACCACTAGAAATGCTATGTGGACCACCGGTGTTCCACCTGGACCACTAGAAATGCTATGTGGACCACCGGTGTTCCACCTGGACCACTAGAAATGCTATGTGGACCACCGGTGTTCCACCTGGACCACTAGAAATGCTATGTGGACCACCGGTGTTCCACCTGGACCACTACAATACAGGGTGACAGGTTCGAACTGTTTACTCTTGCAGCATACATACATATACATACATACCCACACACACTTGGTGCTGTACATACATGCACTACCATATATATACACATTACTACACACCCTCTGCCATACACACTCACTGCCATGCACACATACACACACATTCACACACATACACTCTCATACTTGTACATGTTATCGGTGGATTGGCAGTATCGCTAGAGGGTCGGACGCCATGCTTTGACGCATAGAGTTACGGCCCTTGCCATTCTGAGTTCAAATCCCGCCGAGGTTAACTTTGCCTTTCATCCTTACGGGATCGATAAAATAAAGTACCAGTAATGCACTGGGTAATTGCTGGCCTTGTGCCAAAAAGTAGAAACAATTATATATACACACACTAGACGTACTAATTTGCATATTATTATGGTTCATGTTGATATGTATTAAGTTGTGCAGTAAGCAGCCAAACTATACAATAAATTTATATCTGTGTATATATATGAAGGATGACAGCTGGATAAAAAGGTGCAGAGCACTAGAAGTCGATGGAAACCGCGGAGTGGGGAGACCCAAGAAGACGTGGGAGGAGGTGATAAAAGCCAACCTTACCCAATTGCACCTCTCAAGGGCGATGACACGTGACCTTGGCGTCACGCAGTAAAACAGAAGACCCCCCCCCCCCACGGGTACAAGCCAAAGCTGAAGCATACAGACAATATGCCCCCCACACCCTCCCACTATCCAGTAAATGAGGTTGGTGTTAGGAAGGGCATCCAGCTGTAGAAATCAAGCCAGAATCAGTTCCCGTATGAACAGGACAAGGTCAGCCGACTGGACACTGCCCACAACAGGACAACCTGTCTAACTCATGCTAGCGTGGAAGAACAGATGTAAAACGATGATGATATAGAGGTAACCAACAATGTATATATATATATATATATATACATACAGTATAGAGGTAACCAACAATGTGTATGTATATACATTTACACATGGAGTATATATATAGTCAATCCACAAGATCCTAGACCTCATTAGCTTAATGAATGGGTGGGGGGGGGGCCTTGTCCGATCGAACCAGGAAATTGCTAATACTATCTGCCGGCTGCAAATCCAACCAGAAGGAACAACTTGAAATAAAGTGTCTTGCTCAAGGACATAACGCACCGTCCGGTCTGGGAATTGAAATCACAACCTCACGATTATGAATCCAATTCTCTAAGCAACTCAGCCACCTGGCTCCACTTTGAGTATATAGACATGTAAATATGCCAAATACAGTGTAGCCCCGACCTTCGCAGTCCCGGTTATTTGCAGAATTTTCCTTAGACCTTAACTAATAATTGTTCGTGGAAACCATCGCATATTTTTTGACACTTCTTACACTGACCACACTAATAAAATGACTGTCTGCAATTCCACTACACAATCCACACTCACCCATGCCAAATCATGTGACAGGCCCTAACACTATTCAACCATCTCCACAACTTTGAATATTTCCTTACTGTTGCTACACTGCAAAGATGTTTAGTGATTTATTGACCTATCCAATAAAATATATCTGTTATATAAACAGCCACAAAAGAAATCAACAGGCATTAGTAATGGCAGTGACCAAATTTTTGCTGCTACCCTCTATTGATTTATACAAATTTGTATAAAACTGAGATCTTTTGTGGTTCATTAATGCACCTCACTGAGGTCAGTACCCTAGGCAGGCGACTACCTAGTTGGTCTAATGTTAGTGCTGACCTAGTGTGTATGTAAATATGTGTGTATGATCTTTTGTTGATGAAGTAATGATGAGATACATTAGCAAATGAGAGAGGATGTAAGACAGGGTGAGGGGAGTAGGACAGTATTAGAAACTGTATTTGTAATAGTAGAAGTAGTTGTAGCTGGTGACCTTTATAGTTTTACAAGCAAAAGTTTGATCACTGGATTAGCTGTGTTGATGTTAAATAAACGGCTGTTACTACTACTACTACTACTGCTACTACTACTACCTCTACTACAACTACTACTACTGCTACTAATACTAATACTACTGCTACTACTATTACTACTACTCTTACTACTACTAATCTTACTACTACTACTGATGCTGATGCTACTGCACACCATGTGGGTTTGCTACAGTAAAAGAGGAAAAAAAAAATTTTTCTTCCTAATAATCGTCTTTTTCTCCCTATTTTCATATATATATATATTCCAACTCGTGTGCTCCTTCTCCATATTATATATATATATATATATATATATATATATTACAGTCAGTAGGCACCTCTAACAAAATACACCCCGTCCCAATACTCCCTCCCCATCCACACCACCCCCTTAAATGTGAAGTTATGTTGGTACCACAACATCCAGTCCGAAACAAATGAGGTCGTGTAGGTGTCACGACAATAAAACACACAGTCCACGCTGTAATGTGGCCGTGTAGGTAACATGGTAAAAACCTCCCAGTCCACACTGTAAATGTGGTTGGTGTTAGGAAGGGCATCCAGCCATAGAAAACCCGCCAGACAATCCTATGCGAACAAGACAACCACTCTTGCCTCAAGTGGGAAAACTCCCGTCCAAACCCATGCAAACGTGGAATATGGACGTTAAACGATGATGATGATGATGATGATGATGATATATATATATATATATATATATATATATATATATATATATACACACACACATACAAAAAGTAAACAGGAACAACAAAGCAAACACACAGTCAATGAAGAAATATATTAGTTTAATGCTTAATATTGTAGGAAAAGAGTCTTAATAATTTTGGACACTAGTACTTTATCAGAAGATAGAATGAGAAATAAAAGATGAAATAGAAAGAGAGTGAGAAGAAACAGAAAAACATTTTTTGATAAAAAGCATGTGTGTATTCAGTTAGTAATCATCATCATATGTCCACTTTTCCCTGCTTGCAAGGGTGGCGCGGGTCCTATTCAGCACAGCATCTCTCCACCCATCATGATCCTTTGTCATCTCCTCCGTGAGTTTCAGCGATCTGAGGTCTGCTCTCACTATCTCCGCCCATGTTTTTCGTGGTCGTAGTCGACCTCTACTGCGTTTTCCTTCCAATGGGACTTCCTGGCACTTCTTCTCCCATTGGTTATCCTCCATGCGCATCACATGTCCATACCATCTCAGCCTTCTCTCCTGCACACCACAACTTATCCCTCTTATACCCAGTTTCTTTCTCAACTCGTCTATGCTTCATTTCTCTCCAGCCGTCGCATATCTTCTGCAGTTGCTGCCCATGTCTCACTACCATGCAGCATCACGCATCTCACACAGGCATCATATAACCGTCCTTTCGTACACAGGGAGAAACCCTTCTTTGTCAACAGAGGGAGCAGCTCCCTAAACTGCTTCCAACCCGTCCTTATTCTAGATACTATGGCCTCGGACCCCCCCCCTCCCATGCTAATCTGATCACCTAGGTACCGGAAGCTATCAACCACTTTTATAGAACCCACCTGCATTGGAAAAATGAGTCTATCACAGTGATTACTACTGCCAACTTTCCCTGTACATCTACTGCATACATAGTTTTCCCTACCTGTTAGTTTGCCTACTATCCCACTACATCTCTTGTGTACCCAAGATCTGCATTGCATACATTTTATGGAATTTATGCCAGTTCCTTTCCTACATATCGAACATTGCCATTTCCCTGATGGAATCAGAGTATTGTCCTCTCTTCTACTTATCAACGCCTTTGTTTTAGCTATGTTTACTCTGTCCTCTTGATTCCAACTGCTGTTTCCATAGCCAGAATTTATTCTCTAGCTCCTTTACTGATTCTGCTATAAGAACCAGATCATCAGCATAAAGAAGTTCCCATTGGCATCCAGTCTTAAACTCCTCTGTTATGGCTTGGAGGACTATAATGAACAAGAGTGGGCTGAGGACAGAACCTCGATATACACCTACTTGTATCTGGAATTCCTCACTAAACACCATTCCTATTCTCACTTTACTGACACCACCCAGTACATAGCTTGCATTGTCCTCACAAGCCATTCCTCTACCCCTAGTGTCCTTAGGGACCACCAGATGACAGATTGGGGACCCTATCAAAGGCCTTCTCTAGGTCAAAAAAGCTAAGTATAGTGGCTTATTCTTCTCTAGGAACCTCTCTTGTAGTTGCCTCACTATGAAGAGGGCATCTGTTGTACTTTTCCGAGGTACAAAACCAAACTGCATCTCATCAAAATTGACCCTTTCTCTAATCAGTTGCGCTAATATTCTCTCTGCCACTTTCATAGCCTGATCCATCAGTTTTATACCTCTATAATTGCTCCTCTCTTGAGCATCCCCTTTTCCTTTGTAGCAATTTATGAGAATACTGCTGCACCAGTCTTTGGATATGACACCACCATATATAGCTTGATTAATGATGCATGCAACTAGTTTATTGCCTACTTCTCCTGATGCATTCAGCATCTCAGCAACTATCCCCGATGTCCCAGCAGTCTTACCATTCTTCATTTCCTTAATTGTCTATATTCGTCAATCTCAATAGCTGGTCCCTCTGTCGGGTCTACTGGGGGTAATTCCTCTCTGTCCCATTCATTCTCTACATTCATCAGTCTCTCATAATGACATTTCCAGGCTTCCTTCTTTTGATCATTCGTGACACTAAGTACACCGGCATCATTCCGGACACATTTATCTCCAACAACATCCTGATTTGCACTGACACACTGCCTTGCAATGTGGAACACCGCCTGTCTCTGATCTTCCCGTCGCAGAACATTGGCACACTTCCTACTCTCAGCCTCCCTGCGTTCTAAGTACACCTGACGTCTAGCTTCTCTCTTAGCGGCTGTGTATCCGTCTCTACTCTCACCATTTATCCAAGCTTTCCATGCCAGTCTTTTGTCTCTAATGGCCCTATCTACCGTGTTGTTCCACCACCAGGTCACTCTCTGTCTGGTGGAAGCTCTGCCCCAGCCACAAGTTTCTTCAGTAGCCTGCAGTAAGTTGTCACGCAAGAAATGCCAGTTATCATCTATGTCATACAACTCTAAATCGTCTTCTTTTTTGTTGTACGCATCTTGAAGGGCTTTGCTAAATTTATATTTTAATGAAAGTTCTTTTAGCTTCCAGACCTTTCTTTTCCACACCTTGCTGTATGTCTAATTCTTTTTCTTGCTTACTGAGATGTCACTAACGACTAACCTATGCTGTGGGGTACATTCTTCCCCAGGTTAAGCCTTAGTATTTGACACCACCCATCTGTCTCGCTGTCTAACTAGCAGGAAGTCAATATGGCTTATGTGCTCGCCTGATTTGTAGGTTATTAGGTGGTTGGTAGGCTTCTGGAAGTTAGTGTTGCAAATGGTTAGTGCATTTGCATCACAAAATTCAAGAAGCCTCACTCCTTCATTTCTTGAGCCGTAACCGTGCCCACCATGTACCCCAGTGTATCCATCCTGGAGCTGTCCAAAATGTCCATTGAAGTCCCCTGCTAGCATAACGATGTCTCTGTCCTCTGTCATTGAGGCTGTAAAAGACGTCTTTCTCTTCTTTACCTAGGCCTGCCTGGGGAGCATAGGCAGAGATGATTGTCAGTAGTCTCTTGCCTACAAGTAACCTAAGCTTAATTATTCTACTACTAACTCTAACTACCCCTATCGTCTTATTGATCCATCTCTCAGCCAGTAATATGCCCACCCCACCTAACCCATCATCATTACCCACCTAGAAAAGCTTATAACTACGATGTTTGCCTGCGATTAGTCTTGCAGAGGCACCTCTCCATCTCACCTCTTGCACACAGCACACATCCACATGCCTTCTCTCCAGCATCTCTGCTATCTCACCATATCTACCTGTTAGAGTGCCAACATTAAGTGTGGCAACTCTGAGATGCGACATCCTGTTCTTTTTCCTGTTGTGGGATTGCTTGATGACGGTCGTGGGGTTCTCACACATAGCCACCCCACTATCGTGCGCAGCCTTTGCCTCGTTAGTGTTATCGCTGTTTACGCAGTTGTTTTTGTGCGATTGCTTGATGACGGTCGGGGGGTTCTTGCACATGGCTGCACCAGCTACCCCACTACCGTGCACAGCCCTAACATGGTTAGTGTTATTGCTGTTGACGCAGTTGTTGCAATTCTTATTTGTTGTGCTCATAATTTTGGCTTTTTATTATAATGGTTGGATGCCCTTCCTAAAACCAGCACCACTTTACAGCATGGACTGGGTGCTTTTATTCGTGCCACCAGCACTAGAGAGGTCGTCTTACTGGACTCAGGGGCCCTAACCACCCCTCCATTTTACAGCATGGACTGGGTGCTTTTATTCGTGCCACCAGCACTAGGGAAGTTGTCTTATTGTGTATATATATATATATATATATATATCTGGAGGCACATGGCTTAGTGGTTAGAGCATTGGCCTTGCAATCGAAAGGTTGTGAGTTCAATTCTCAGACCGGGTGATGTGTTGTTTCCTTGAGCAAGACACTTTATTTCACATTGCTCCAGTTTACTCAGCTGTAGAAATGAGATGATAGGACTGGGGTCCATATCATTCCACTGCAAAGTGGTCGTGGAGGTGCCACGTCAAAAAAGCACCCAGCACTCACTGTAAATGAGGTTGGTGTTAGGAAGGGCATCCAGCTGTAGAAATCAAGCCAGAATCAGTTCCCGTCCCACCCTTGCAAGCAGGGAGGGGTGGACGTAAAATGAAAAATGAAATGATGATGATGATGATCTATTATATCATACTCTGCTCTGTAAGGGCATAGAGTACTCAACTGGCATACTGCCTATGGAAGCATCTTAGCTACCACCATTAGACACATATATATATCTATCTATATATATATATATATATATATATATATCATCATCATCATCACCGTTTTACATCCGTTCTTCCACACTAGCATGGGTTAGACGGGTTGTCCTATTGTGGGCAGTGTCCGGTTGGCTGACCTTGTCTTGCTCATACGGTAAGTGATTCTGGCTTGATTGCCCTTCCTAACACCAACCTCATTTACAGTGAGATCTGGGTGCTTTTTTTCCGTGGCGCCTACACATCCACTTTACAGTTTGAGCTGGGTGCATTTTTGTCGTGGCACCTCCACGACCACTTTGCAGTGGGAGGGTGTGGGGGCATATTGTCTATATGCTTCAGCTTCATATAAATATATATCATCATGGTTTAACGTCTATCTTCCACACTAGCATGGGTTTATTTTTATATATATATATATATATATATATATATATATATATATATATATATATACTACATTGTGGAAGAATTTATCCATTCCAAAAAAACACAAAAACTGTTAATTCACTTTAAATGCATCTAGTACTTTCTATAAAGTTATAGTGCCGGTGTCATGATAAAATGCATCTAGTACTTTTTATAAAGTTATAGTGCCGGTGTCATGAAAAAATGCATCTAGTACATTCTATAAAGTGGTAGTGTTGGTGTCATGATAAAATGCACCTAGTATATTCTATAAAGAGGTAGTGCTGGTGTCATGATAAAATGGACCTAGTACATTCTATAAAGTGGTAGTGCTGGTGTCATCATAAAATGCACCTAGTATATTCTATAAAGTGGTAGTGCTGGTGTCATGATAAAATGACACTCTGTAAAGTGGTTGACATTAAGAAGGGCATCTGGCCATAGAAACCATATCAAATATGGAATGTAATGAGCAAGATGAAGGTTTGCTTCTTAACCATCTTCTATGTCTCACTACCATACAGTTGATATATCTACTACACTACAGATATATTTATTATATTACTGAGATTACTTTCTGTTTCTACCTTGAGTTTTTACTCAAGTAATTATATTGTGAAACTGTGCTACGCCATGCTTTGCAGCATAAAGTTACAGCCCTTTATGGTCTGAGTTCAGATCCCAGTGAGGTTAGCTTTCCCTTTCATCCTTATGAGGTTGATAAAATAAAGTACCGGTAATGCACTGGGGTCGATTTAATAGAATTTCCCCTCCCCCAAAATTGCTGACCTTGTGCCTAAAGCAGAAACAATTATAATTTTACATCTACTTTTCATGCTAACATGGGTTGTATTGGTTATCACAGTCATATTTGGTAACTGCCAGTCACTTGGCACTATGGATGCTGAAGAAGGGAAAGTAGTGGAGAGGCTGACACAGGAATACCTGATGCCAAACATTTCAGGAGCACATCAGACACACAGGAATTAGATAGACAGGTGTGGGAAGAACTGCAGTAGATTGACGGTGTTGATGGAAGTTTGCAACCTTGTGCACCTTGGGGCATGGGAAGACCTAAGACTACAGCTAAGATATATCTCTGGCTAAAATTATGTCTGTATATCTAGGTGACTGCTCTATAACCCAATCCTAATCCAGATCTATATTGGATGTAGTGGAGCTTCCTATCTTCTGGCACACAGCCAGGTTAAGGACTGCCTACTTCCACCATCCAAATAAAACCTGTTAACCAGTAACCCCTTCCTTATCTTTCATTCTCCTATATATTCTTCTGTCTCTTCTTCTTTTTATCCTCCTCCCTCCTTCCTCTTCTATATCCTTCTCCCTCACCCTGCTTATCCAGCCCCCCCCTCTTTATCCTCCCTCACTTTTGCATTATATCCTTCTCCCTCCCTCCTATATCTGCCCCCCCCCCCTCCCTCCATCTCCCAACCACTATAGGCCATGTGTACTTTCCACAGTTTCCCACACTAAATCAATACTGGATTACACAGTCACTTCATATTCCCATTTAGTCTGAAGAATACATTCAACCATTCATTGTTATTTCTATTCCTATACACACATGTGGGCACACTTCACACTCTCCATACCAAATTAGCTCATAAGGCACTCTTCAGCTTTACATTATAAGAGAAGACACTTGCCCAAGGTGCCACACACAATAAACATATGTATATATATATGTACCCCCCCCCCCACACACACACACACACACATATATGGAGACACATGGCTTAGTGGTTAGAGCATTGGGCTTGCAATCGAAAGGTTGTGAGTTCAATTATCAGACCGGGTGATGTGTTGTTTCCTTGAGCAAGACACTTTATTTCACATTGCTCCAGTTTACTCAGCTGTAGAAATGAGATGATGGGACTGGGGTCCCTATCATTCCACTGCAAAGTGGTCGTGGTGATGCCATGGCAAAAAAGCTCCCAGCACTCACTGTAAATGAGGTTGGTGTTAGGAAGGGCATCCAGCTGTAGAAATCAAGCCAGAATCAGTTTCCGTATGAGCAAGACAAGGTCAGCCGACTGGACACTGCGCACAACAGGACAACCCATCTAACCCATGCTGGCGTGGAAGAACGGACGTAAAACGGTGATGCATAACAGCGCCACCCAGGGTTCTACTATGAGTAAGGCTTGGTGCAACCAAATGGTTAGACCTTCCTCATAATGGTACCACCCAGATCCTAAATCACAGCAACAGTTCCGATATTATGGCACAACATGGCCATCTGGTCAGACTTTCCAGTAACACGGTTCCACTAAGGCTTGGCGCAACCAATGGCAGAGACTTCCCAAACTATGGTTCTGCTATGAGCAGGGTATGGTGTGACCAATTGACCTGTCCCTCCTCATAATAGTGGCATCCAGTTCCTCACTGAAACATTTGTAAAATCATTGAATGTTTTAAGAATTCTTTTTTATTATTTTAATTTGTTACATATTTCCTCTTTTCTGAAACATCTTCTATATTTCTATCTATCATGACATAAACACATTGAGCTTAGAAACATAATAGTTTTACACTTGATATAGAAGGAAAAGAGTCTTACATTTTTCAGATGCTAGTCCTTCATCAGAAAAAAGAAGAAATAGAAAGATAGAAGAGAGTGGACAGTGGCAGAACAGGTCTATTCAAGTTGCCATCTCTTATATATATATATAATATAATTGAATATAAAAGAGAGATAAACACAGATATATACATATATGTGTTCAAATCGTAAGATACCAGATTCGCTAAGGTGAAAAGAATACTAACTATGAACAATAGGGTTTGCCAGAAAAGAAATACAAACCAAAATTGCGACAACTGTCAGACACCCAGACAGTTTTTTGTAATGCTGTTTCGCAAATTTAGTGATAGGGAATTACCAATTCTTTTTCTCATCAATGGGTGTGAAATTAGTAAACCCTTCACTTGTAAGTATCTCAGAAGACTGAATACAATTTGAACAGATATATGTATATATCTGTGTTTATCTCTCTTTTATATTCAATTATATTACACGGCCCAGAAAAGTTTCTTTACTTCATTTCATTCATTTCATTTTACGTCCACTTTTCCCTGTTTGCAAGGGTGGGACGGGAACTGATTCTGGCATGATTTCTACAGCTGGATGCCCTTCCTAACACCAACCTCATTTACAGTGAGTGCTGGGTGCTTTTTTGCCGTGGCACCTCCACGACCACTTTGTAGTGGAATGATAGGAACCCCAGTCCCTATCATCTCATTTCTACAGCTGAGTAAACTGGAGCAATGTGAAATAAAGTGTCTTGCTCAAGGAAACAACACATCAGCCGGTCTGAGAATTGAACTCACAACCTTTCGATTGCAAGGCCAATGCTCTAACCACTAAGCCATGTGCCTCCTTGAGCTATTTAATTGTAAGAGACTATTTTGAGTTTCTAACTCAATATATACCTTTGATATATTTATATATATACATATATATAAATATATGTATATATGTATAATATGAAGGCACATGGCTTAGTGGTTAAAGCATTGGCCTTGCAATCAAAAGGTTGTGAGTTTAATTCTCAGACTGGGTGATGTGTTGTTTCCTTGAGCAAGACACTTTATTTCACATTGCTCCAGTTTACTCAGCTGTAGAAATGAGATGATAGGGACTGGGGTCCATATCATTCCACTGTAAAGTGGTCGTGCAGGTGCCACGGCAAAAAAGCACCCAGCACTCACTGTAAATGAGGTTGGTGTTAGGAAGGGCATCCAGCTGTAGAAACCAAGCCAAAATCAGTTCCCGTCCCACCCTTGCGAGCAGGGAAAAAGCGGACGTAAAAATGAAATGATGATATACTTAGTTTTTGAAAGTGTAACTATATATATATATATCATCATCATCGTTTAACGTCCATCTTCCACGCTAGCATGGGTTAGATGGGAGTTGTCCCACTTGAGGCAATGTTGGTCGGGTGACCGTGTCTCGTTCATATAGGACTATCTGGCAGGTTTTCTATGGCTGGATGCTCTTCCTAACACCAACCACATTTACAGTGTGGACTGGGAACTTTTTACCGTGTTACCTACACGGCCACATTACAGCGTGGACTGTGTGTTTTTTGTCGTGGCACCTACACAATCTCGATCTCGATCTCATTATCTCATTTATTTGGACTGGATGTTGTGGTACCAACTTTACAGAGAGAGGGTGGGAGTGGGAGGATGGAGTAGGGGTAGTAGATTGGGGTGTATATTTGGTTAAGAGGTGCCTACTGACTGTAGGTTTTGCTTTGTACATAGGCAAGGCGGGACTTCTGTATTACTGCGTAGCGGCAAAGATCTCGGCCCAGTGACATTGTCTTAGAGAGGTGTAAGTGTGTAAGGTCGGAATTTATCAAATTGTCCCAGGTTTTTCTGGGTCTACCTACTCCGTAACTTCCGTCTATTTTGATCGCCCTGCACTTTTTTATACAGCTGTCATCTTTCATGTGCATCAAGTGACCATACCAACACAGTCTTCTCTCGAGAAAACAGCATCTGATCCCTCTTATTCCTAATTTCTCACTTAGTTCATTTATGCTTTGCCGTTCATGTACATTACTATTACATGTGAACGGCAAAGCATAAATGAACTAAGTGAGAAATATATATATATATATATATATATATATATATCCCTTATAATGCAACCATCCAGATCCCAAAATGCAGTAACAGTTCCGATATATGCAAGGTACAGCGTGGCCATCAGGCCATACTGTCCAGTAACGGGACCACCTGGTAACACGGTTCCTTTATGAGTAAGGCTTGCTGTGGTTAACTGTCCACACATTCCTCGTAGTGGGTCCACCCTTGTATTGTTCTGATGTGAGCAGGGTATGGCACAACTGATCTGTCCCTCCTCGTGACAGTGCCATCCAGTTCCACACTGTGGTTGTTGTTAGGAACCATGGAACCATGGACATTAAACGGTGATGATGGTGTTGATACACTGTAAATATGGTTCGTGTTAGGAAAGACATCCAACTATAAAATACCCAGCCAAATTTACAGTCCCATTGGAGCAAGGTACAGCAGCCAGACTTATCTCTCAATGTGGATGACCCGTGGAAGATAGACTTTAAACGATGATCATGGTGATGATGATGATGATATATATATATAATAATATATACATGTTATATATATATGGAAAATGGACGCTAAATGGTGATGATGATGATGACGATACATATATAATATATATGTATATATATATATATATTATTTATATGGGATTGACATTAGGAAGGGCATCCAGCCATAGAAACCAAGAAACAGTTCTGTAAGACATGGTCATATGATCTCGCTTGTCTCACAATGGGACAACTCGTCTAACACATGCTAGCATAGAAAAATGGAAGTTAAACGATGATGATAATGATATAAATAACATCATTGCAGTTGTTTTTGTTGCTAAACCAATGCTGTTTCTATAAGCTCTCTGTGAATAGAGAGACAGAGAGAGATGCATGCAGAATCATGCATAATAAGATAGAAACATGAGCAAGAGTTCTAATCCACAAACACTTTAACCCTTTCCTTACTATATTTCTAATGAAAGTCACTAGTTTTCTAATAATTTTGAAAATAATCTAGGATTTGAAATTGATTTAGTAAAATAATCAACTTTCTCATTAAGTTGATGTTTGGAATGTAAGTTGACAAAGGTTTTTTCATAAAATTATGATGGAGTGTTTTTAGGCAAACACATGCAATTTAACCCTTTTATTAACATATTTTTAATGAAAGATACTGCCCATGATTTTGAATTAATTGTGAAAATAATCAAGAATTTGGACGGAATTATTCCTGAAAGTGTGATGGGGGCAGAGTCCTGAGACATGTCTTCCAGTATGTCCTATCAGAAGCAACTATCTCCAAATGATTTGCCTTGATACTAAGCAAGACCAACTGAGGTTCTTACATATAATTACAGGTTTTAGATAAATCCAGACACTTTAACCCTTTAGCATTTACATTGCTCTTTATAGACTATTGTATGTTTATAGTAAAGGCTTTACCTCATATAATTATCTCACATAATATCAAATCCATGAGATCTTTGTTATTTATTTTGAGAACAATACCTTAACATCAGTATGAGTGACCAATTATGGCCTGTTTGAACAGAGAGAGGTGAGAGAATTCTGGCCGGATATGGCCAGTTTAAATGATAAAGGGTTAAGAAAAACAGTTTATATCATAGAACAAAGAGCAGTTTCCAGTGGCTTGGTATCAAAAGGGTTAAGTGTGAACCCAACTGAAGGGGCCTGCACTACTTGGGAAGCCAGTGAGGTATTATTGTACTTATAGGAATATATCATGTGGGGTATGGTGGGTGGGGCTAAGTGGAACACTGTAGATCCACAAATTAATTAATTGAAATGATTATAAAAAAATTTGATTATAATTTCAAAATATAAACTTGTGATGAGAGGGCCTTCATGCTAAGTCGTTTGGTTCTGTATTTGTATTGATATCCTCATAGACACTCATGTACACACATATATGTAAATATAAGCAGCACACACTCTCACACACACATGAAAACTCACATACACACATGCACAAACAAACATACATACACATGAATTGACTTCCTCTCAGATACTCACACACACACACTCATACATAAACACACATTATTATATTTATTGATTATCAATATACATTTGTAGTGATGTGAAGACAGTAGTAGACCCCCCCCCCCCTCCTCCTTATTTACTGTTTCACTAAACAATCTCACTTATGAAGTTGTTTCAATCCAATCTATATTGTATATCTTATTGATTTAGTTATTCTGACACCAGGTATTGAGTACTTCCACACTGTAGAAAGATATTGTTTGATTGACTCTGCTATTGGTATTATTGGTGACAGTGTTGCTGATGATGATGGTGTTGTTGTTGGTGTCATTGGTAGTTTGTTGATGGTGTTAGTGGCGGCGGCAATGATGGTGTTGGCGTTGATTGTGGTGATGGTGTTTGTGGTAATGGTGTTGGTAATGGTGTTGTTGATGACTGTGTTGGTGTTGTTGTTGATGGTGGTGTTGTTGTTGGTGTCATTGGTAGTTTGTTGATGGTATTGGTGTTTGTGGTGTTGTTGTTGATGATGGTGTTGTTGGTGATTGTGTTGGTGGTGTTCTTTCTGTTTGGAACTTTGCATAATTGTATGTTACACAAGTCAACTATGTAACCAAAGGCAAATTGGCAGAGTTGTTAATGTGTAGGATAAAATTCCTTGCAGTATTTGTTCTGCTGAGGTCAAATTTGCTTCCATTCTTCCAGGATCAACTAATATAATAGCCTTGTGTATTTGTCCATCACACACTAGAGATGACTGGAGAAGGAAGGGGTGTCTAATACACATGCATCTATGTGATGGCTGAGGAAGGTGAGATGAGAAACCATAGAAATTCAGTGATCTAAGATTTGTCACAGCTGTGTGTTTGTATGTTTGCATCACTTGTGTGAGTGAGCGTGAAGGAACCAACCAACAAACAAACAAACATTATATTAAGAATAGATATTACAGTTAGCCATTATTTTTGATAACACAGGGCCAGCTCGTTAATAAAGTACCAGTTGGAGGGATTTAGTCAATGAACTAACTTTATTGTTATTAAATTGGTATTTAGAATATAACTAAACAAAATTTTCTCAATTTTAGTTTGACACTTTTTGTTATGATATTTCTAATGAAAGATACTGGCCTATAATTTTGAAATAATTTTTTAAATAATCAAGAATTTTGTCGGGAAATTAGTTATCTAACTAACTTTCTCATTATCAAGCTGGTGTTTGGAACATAACTTAACAAAGGTTACATAAAATTATGATGGAAAGTTTTTAGATAAATTTAAACATTTGAAAATATATAGATATGTATTGTAAAACTGGGGGTAGTTTCAGATAGTTTGCTATTAAAATATTAACATTTTAACATGGTCAGTTTTATATCATACATTGCACCAGAAGCAGTTTTGAGCTGTTTGGTATCAAAAAGGTTAAAAGCTGTTTTAAAATATTCCTTTTGTTGGTTACTATATTATGCTAGAGATAGAAACTGAAATTGTGGACACAGATGTGGCTGAATGATCATAAAGTCCTGAGTTCAATCTCACTGCATGGCATCTTGGATATGTGTCTTTACCATAGCCTCAGGGTGACCCATGACTTCTGAATGAAATTGTGAAACTGTTTAGAAGTCTATCAGCTGGATTGCACCAGTAATTTAAATGTCTAGCCTTGTCATATATTGCACCATACTGATTCAGGTTGAGGATTACGCTAAGAGTACACATGTGAAATACTCAACTACTTACACACTTGGAACAAGTCAGATGTTCTGTTGAATGAACAACTGAATGTTCATCAATCAACTGAGGGTCCATAAAAGTTAAATTATTGCACTGAAGAGGCTGGGGATATATTTACTTTTGAAAATGTGTCGCAGGGTAAATGGCACAAAAAGGGTTTAGGAGCTCCTTCACTGGCTTGAGATTTTGTTGGGGAGTTGGTGTAAGGGCACAACCATATTAACCCTTGGCTAGGCCTATAAGCTTTCAGATATTTTGGGCCCAGTCTGGTATTTCAGTCTTTCATTCCATTACATCAGAAAAGGCTCCTACTCAATGCAGAGTCCCTAGACTTCAACCACATAATGTAGCCCTGTATTAGGGTAGCAGTTAAGTCACCCCCATCCCTAAATAACGCAAATGTCACTGTCATTGCAATACTTGCTGCTTTAACAAAATGTCTGCAAGCTCAATGATGCCGCAACAGCTGCACAGTGTAACCAGTGTCGTTAGCGTCTCACTGCAGTACTTGTAATACAATCAGCTGATGCAGCAATGACGTCAGGGGTGGGGCCCACACATCTTTTTCATGTGGTGGCAGGTGCAATGGTGGTGAGAGGAGATGTGTATGGTGATTGTCATGGTGGTGCTGGTGGTGGTAGGTGTGATGTGGTGGTGGGTGTGATAGATGGATGTATTGGTATGTGGCATTGTGGTGTGTGGTACTAGATGGTGGTGGTGTTAGATAGGTGGGGTAGTCATTTGTTGTTTAGCCCCAGGTCAGCAGACATATAATCAAAGGCAGTCCAGTCATGACCACTCCATATTTTTCCTAGGTGCAGTGAACACTGGACCACATTATATAATGTGTCCACTTTTAGATGATAGGGTGGAGTTTGAGGGAGATTTGGCTGCTATATCTAGCACTTTGATTTAACATGCAGAGTTTCCCACATTGACTCTTGATATGTGGATGTGTTGGGGATGTGGGGTGATGATGCAAGGGTGGATGTGGGTGGTGGGGATAGCTGAGGGGTGAGAAGGGGTTGATGGGTGGGAGGGAGAAAGGAGCAGTTACTACCAGTTACCTGACATGTTGGAGCTTGTCTGACCTTAGAAGGTTTACAGTTTGTGTGTTTTTATACAGATCTGTACACACACACAGACGTGTGCAAACATACCTGCATATGCACACCCCCATACAGACAGGCACATACATGTATGTAACACACGTATGCAAACTTTCATATATAAACATGTGTGCAAACACACACACACACATGCAAATTAACATGTAGACACACACCTCTACATGTTTGTATACACACATTATGTGCAAACTTCCATGCACATATACATACATGTGTATACACACACACAAACACATATACCAACAAGATATTGTAATGGTTCTTTAATTAACTCTCTCACTCATCATTATTAAACTGTAATTACTGCTCCAGTTCTAGATTTCAGTTCATTAATTAATTGTTTCAATCAAATCTCTACTTTAGCTATCTTGTATGTTCCACATCGTCTACACACCACCACCACCACTACCATCATAACCGCCGCCACCACTACCACCACCACCACTATCATCATAACCGCCGCCACCACCACCACTACCATCATAACTGTCACCACCACTACCCTCATAACCGCCGCCACCAACACCAACACCACCACCACTACCATCATAATTAACGCCACCACCACCACCACTACCATCATAACTGCCACCACCACCACCACTACCACCACCACCACCACCACTACCACCACCACCACCACCACTACCATCATAACTGCCGCCACCACCACCACCATCACAACTGCCGCTACCACCACCACCACCACCACCACCACCACCACCACCATCACCATCATAACTGCCGCCACCACCACCATCACCACTACCACCACCACCACTACCACCACCACCACTACCACCACCACCACTACCATCATAACTACTGCCACCACCACCATCACCACTACAACCACCACCACTACCATCATAACCACCACCACCACCACCACCATCATAACCACCACCACCACCACTACCATCATAACTGCTGCCACTAATTTGAGGAAAATTGGTTGCTTTTTCTAGTAGGTTAAGGTGTTCCTATTACTCAGTTTCTTCAGTATGGTCTCTCTCACACACACATACACACACACACACACACACACACATAAACGACAATATTCTGCAGTTTCCAGCTACCAAATTTCATTCACGTCAACCCAAGGCTACCCAAGGTACCACACAGTGGGACTAAACACAAAACCATGTGGTTGGGAAGTGATCACACAGCCATGCTTGTGCCTAATAATCTTTCCAGTCTAAATACAGGAAGTCTTGTATAGTATTTTATTTCCTGTTGAGCCAACCCATAGCCTGATCGGGAGTTAATTGACCTCACTAATCTTTTTCATTAATCTCCTGATTATCCCTCTAATCTGCCAACCCACAACCAGATCCTCGTTTCAAGTGGAAGCCAATTCACGTCACAAATTAGCTTACCTGTCAGTCCCACTAATATCTATGTAACTTATATTCAGCCATGTAGATTGAGCTATATGAAACACATTTTTCTGGTGTGGATTATTAAATTAGATTAGATTATAGCCCCCTTTGGTCATCCCCATCCTGGAAGGTTACTCTCTGAGAGGCCTGGGCAGGCTGTTTTGTGGGAGACTGTCATCTGTCAATGTAAATCTCCACCATTGTTATCCCAAAGAAAGGTGAGGTCAAATACAGATTGGGCACCAATGTCATCCCATACGAACTCACAACACAAATGACCAAAGTAAATACCATCAGGCAATCCTGGTAGACCCTCTAACAATTCTACCAATCCAATGTCCCTGGACTAGTACTTTATTTATCAATCCTACAAGAATGAAAGGCAAAGTTGAACTCAGAGCACAGAGAGTGGGAACAAATGCAGTGAAGCATTTTATCCTGTGATAGAACCAAGCAACCAACTTCCTAATTGTCTCAGTTGCCTCACAACCCTCACTCTCTTAGCCCTTCATATTCTCGCTCACTATTCTAATTTATGGTGCTGCAATAGTGCTAGTGCTGCCATACACCCTGTAAAGTGTTAATGTTAGTGCCACAAACAAAAATGCTTTTAATACAATCTGTAAAGTGACATTGGTGGTTCCATGAAAAAATGCACCCAGTACACTCTGTAAGGTGATTGGTGTTATGAAAATCATTCAGTCATAGAAGCCTTACCCAGTATGGAATGTATGAGCAAGATGAAGTCACTCTGACCCTTCTGGTGGTTGGACTAGGACTATCTGTCCAACCTAACATAGGAGGTGGACATATGGTGATGAGGATGATGTACTGACATGAGACTAGGGACAGATTAAACTTACCAGGAGTCCCTGGGTGAAAGTTTATTTGGGACCCTTGAGTCGTCATCATCATCACCGTTTTACGTCCGTTCTTCCATGCTAGCATGGGTTAGACAGGTTGTCCTGTTGTGGGCAGTGTCCAGTCTGCTAACCATGCCTTGCTCATACAAGAACTGATCCTGGTTTGATTTCTACAGCTGGATGCCCTTCCTAACACCAACTGGGTGCTTTTTTTCCGTGGCACCTACATGTCCACTTTACAGTGTGGGCTGGGTGCTTTTTTGCAGTGGGAGGGTGTGGGGGCATATTGTCTATATGCTTCAGCTTCAACCCGTGAAAAGTCGGGTCTTCTGTATTACTGCGTGATGCCAGAGGTCACGGTCCTATGTCATCGCCTTTGAGAGGTGTAATTGGGTAAGGTCGGCTTTTATCACCTCATCCCAGGTCTTCTTGGGTCTCCCCACTCCGCGGCTTCCATCGACTTCTCGTGCTCTGCGCCTTTTTATGCAGCTGTCATCCTTCATACGCATCACATGTCCATAATAGCAATATATATCATCATCATCATCATCATCATCATCAACGTTTAACGTCCGTGTTCCACGCTTGCATGGGTTTGGACGGGGGTAGTCCCACTTGAGGCAAGGGTGATTGTCTTGCTCGCATAGGACTGTCTGGCAGGTTTTCTACAGTTGGATGCCCTTCCTAACACCAACCACATTTACAGTGTGGGTCTGGGAGGTTTTTACCGTGTTGCCTACACGGCCACATTACAGCGTGGACTGTGTGTTTTTTTGTCGTGACACCTACACGATCTCATTTGTTTCGGCCTCGATGGCGCGGCACCAACATAACTTTACATAGAACGGGGTGGTGTGGATGGGGTGGGGGTGGTGGTGGTGGGACGGGGTGTATTTTGTTAGAGATGCCTACTGGCTGGAGTAGGTTTTACTATATATTTAGGTAAGGCGGGTCTTCTCTGTTACTGAGTACCGCCAAAGGTCTCGGTCCAGTGACATTGTCTTGGAGAGGTGTGTGTGATGTCGGAGTTTATCAGCTCGTCCCAGGTTTTTCTAGGTCTGCCTATTCCGTGGCTACCGTCTATCTTTATTGCCCTGCACTTTGTTATACAGCTATCGACTTTCATGCGCATCACGTGTCCATACCAACATAGCCTTCTCTCGAGTAAACAACATCTGATCCCTCTTATCTCTAATTTTTTCCTTAGTTCGTTTATGCTTTGCCGTTCACGTATATTACTGTTACACATCCAGCGGAGCATGCAAGCTTCGTTCCTCTCTAGTCTGCGTATATCCTCTGCACACAATGCCCAGGTCTCACTGCCATGCAGCATTGCTGTTCGTATGCAGGCATCGTACAACCTGCCTTTCATTTTTAGGGAGAACCCTTTAGCAGCTAATAGTGGTATAAGCTCTCTGAACTTTTTCCAACCAGTTCTGACTCTAGCTACAGTACTTTCAGAGCACCCTCCCCCACTGCTGATTTTATTGCCCAGGTAACGGAAGCTGTCCACTATTTCTATAGAACCCTCTGCGCAATTGAAAGAGCTAGTATTTGTGGGCACTTGCTGCTACTTATTGCACCAGAGCACCGGCCACATGTAAAATCTATGTTCTTAGTTAGCTTACCTGTGATCCCACTACATCTTTTATGCACCCATACTTTGCATTTAGGACATAAAATGGAGTTTCTACCTACGCCTTTCCTACACACCGAGCACGACCATTTCCCAGAAGGGACCGCCGCCTTGTTTTCTTTCCTACAAACTAGTACTTTGGTCTTAGCCAGGTTAATTTTAAGTCCTTTTGACTCTAGGCCGTGCTTCCATGTTTGGAATTTCTTCTCTAGCTCGGCCATTGATTCCGCTATGAGTGTCAGGTCGTCTGCGTATAGGAGTTCCCATGGGCAGCCTGTCTTGAACTCCTCTGTTATAGCCTGAAGGGCAATAATAAATAGTAGTGGGCTGAGAACAGAGCCCTGATGGACGCCAACTTTTACGCTAAACTCTTCACTATATTCGTTGTTAATTCTAACCTTGCTGACTGTTTCTTTATACATGGCTTGTATAGCCCTCACAAGCCATTCGTCAACGCCTAGTTTTCTAAGAGCCCACCAGATAATGGAGCGGGGGACTCTGTCGAAGGCTTTCTCCAAGTCGACAAAAGCTAAGTAGAGGGGTTTACCTTTAGCTAGGTACTTCTCCTGTAGTTGTCGTACTATGAAAAGAGCGTCTGTGGTACTTTTGCCTGACACAAACCCGAACTGCATTTCATCTAGGTCAATTCTCTCTCTGATTAGTTGCGCTATTACTTTTTCCGTGACCTTCATGACCTGGTCAATTAATTTAATGCCTCTATAGTTACTCCTATCTAGGGCGTCTCCTTTACCCTTATAACAGTTAACGATGATGCTGCTATGCCAGTCCTTCGGAACAACCCCATTCTGTACGACTTGGTTAACTATGCGGGTGACCATGGTGTGTCCCACCGTGCCAGATGCCTTCAGCATCTCAGCAACTATTTCCGAAGGCCCAGCCGCCTTACCCGTCTTCATATCCTTGATTGCCTTACTTATTATACTCCCCTCGACTAACACTGCTGGTCCCTCTATTGGGTCGATATGGGGGAGACTGTCTTTCTCCCATTTATTCTCCTCATTTAGTAGCCTTTCATAGTGACACTTCCAAGCTACCTTCTTATCAGCGTCGGTGATGGCAAGTGTGCCATTGTCGTTTAGTACACACTTCTCCCCGACAATATCACGGTTTTCCTTGACGCATTGCCTAGCAATCCTGAACACCTCACGTTTTTGGTCATCGCGTTGTAGAACATGCTTGAACTTTCTTTCCTCAGCTTCCCTTCTTGCTAAGTACACTTGTCTCCTAGCTTCCCTCCTGGCCACTTGATAGTCTTCTCTACTTCCCCCATCCCGCCATACTTTCCAAGCCTGCTTTTTGGCCTTAATTGACCCCTCCACCTTACTGTTCCACCACCATGTTACTCTCCTCCTGCCTACAGGCCTGCTCCAGCCACAGACTTCGTCTGTCGCCAACAGCAGGTTTGCTTTCAGAAATTCCCACTCTCCCTCTATATTGTCCGACTCTAAATGTTCTTCCTTACTGTCGAAAGCATCAAGTAATATGCTTTGAAATTTATTCCTGGCTGTGGGGTCCTTTAGCTTCCATATTTTTCTCCTGAGGATAGTCCTCTTCTGCTGTCGAGTACGTCTCGTCCTGACTATGAGGTCGCTAATTATCAGTCTATGTTGGGAGGTGCATTCTTCATGGGGGAGGGATTTAGTGTTTACAACAGACACTCTGTCACGTCTTCTGGTAAGGATATAATCTACCTGGCTTGTGTATTCCCCGGATCTATAGGTGATCAGGTGATTGTCACGTTTTTTGAAGTTAGTGTTACAGATAGTTAGGTTATTTGCATCACAGAATTCCAGGATTCTGGAGCCTTCCTCATTTCTAGTACCAAACCCATAGCCTCCATGGATTTCGTCGTAGCCGTCACAATGTTGTCCAACGTGACCATTTAGGTCGCCTGCGATAATTATATAGTCACTGTCGGATATTTGGGAGGTAGTTAGCATCAGTGTCTCATAGAATCTGTCTTTTATAGTGCCGGGCAGTCCGGATTGGGGTGCGTACGCAGATATTACTGTCACCGTAGTTCTATTGAGGACAAGTGGTATTTTAATTATTCTGTCGTTCACTCTATTTACGTCTATTATCTTATCTGCCGTAGTTCTATTACGTCTATTATCTTATCACCGTAGTTCTATTGAGGACAAGTCGTATTTTAATTATTCTGTCGTTCACTCTATTTACGTCTATTATCTTATCTGCCCACTTTTCTGCTACCATGATTCCTACTCCACCCAGCCCATCGTCGTTTCCCACCCAGAAAAGCTTATAACATCGTTTTTTACCCTCAATGAACCTAGCAGACCCACCCCTCCACCTGGTCTCTTGAATACAACAAACATCGACCTCCTTACGTTCAAGCATTTCTACAACCTCGTTAGCGCGACCCTTTAGGGTGCCTACATTTATGGTACCAACTCTGAAGTTTTGGATTGCGTTTGGGGGGGGGGGGCGAGGGGCGATGGGGTTATGTTAGCCGTCCGCGGTCGAAACAATATATATATATATATATATATTTTGGGCCCTTTAAATATTGTGGGTCCCTGCTTAAATTGACAGTTTCCCTCTTAATTCAGGCAAATTCTTATTTGTTCCAATTCTTTGTGTTGTGAGTTAACCCTTTAACATTTACATTACTCTCTATTTACTATTATATTTTCACAGTAAAGACTTTACTTCACATAATATCAAATCTATGAGATTTTGATATTATTTATTTTGAGAACAGTACCTTAATGTCAGTATGAGCAGCCTGTTACAGCTGAACAGAAAGAGGTGAGAGAATTCTGGCCGGATATGGCCGGGTTAAATGCTAAAGGCTTAAAATCCTATTGTGGGCTATTTGGGTGGTACACTTAATTCATCTCCCACATGGCCCTTGAGTGACTTTAGCAGATCCCATTTTCAAGTATTTGACTGAGGTCTGCAGTTTCAGGATACTTCCCTTCCTCCCTCCCTCCCTTTACCTTACTCTATCCTTCTCACCCTCCATCCATCCCTTACTCCTTCCCTTCCTCTCACCTATCTTGACTCCCTCACCCTACACTTGCACCTTTCCTCACTCTCTCGCTCCAACAAATTATGGAAGCCCTGAAAGGGTCATGGGCACAATCTCCCTCTCTAGTCAGTAAACAAACAAAAATGAACTAATCTAAGTCTGCCCCACCCCCACTTGTTTCTCTGTCTTACTGGGGGGCTGTTTCTAGGGGACCTTCTCTCAGGTTTACTCTTGGTATATATTACAACTTCAAGAGGTGGGGGGTGAAGTAGAGAGTAGGGAGGAGTCCCCCACCCTCCACACCATGAGGGGGTTGTTATGATTGGAGAGTTAGCAACCTATTTGAAATATTTTACAGAATCTCTTCCACCCCCCTTCAATTTAGCATCCCTTATCATCACTTTATTCTCACCCCAGGGGCCATTACCCCTCATCCCTCCACCCTTTACTCCAGTCACTTCATTGCTTTGTCAGCTTATTTGCTCTCCTCTCTCTTTACCCCCCCCCCCCCCCCACTAATCCTACCATCTATTTCACCCTCATCCTCTCACTTTACATCCCTCATAATACATGTTGCTGTTTAGCCCTAGGTTAAATCTGATTGAGCAGCTGTATGATCAAAGATGTTGCAGCCCTTACCTTACTGTCTTTATCTTTCAGACATAGTATTTCTAGGAACCCCCCCCAGTATGTGTGTGTATCTTCCTCCTATCCAGGTAACACTGGGTAATTGGCTAGGATATATAAATATCCTTTTATGTCTGTTTTTCCATATGTCTGCCTGTATATATGTGTATGTATGTGTATGTATATGTATATATATGTATGTATATGTATGTATATATATGTATGTATATGTATGTATGTATATGTATGTATATATATGTATGTGTATGTATGTATGTATGTATGTATGTATGTATGTATATATATGTGTATGTATGTATGTTCCTGTGTGTTGTAAGGGCATCTGGTCATAACATATTGCCTCAAAAAGGACCCCACAATGATGGGGATGAAACTTGTTATAGGGCTGGCATCAGGGAAAATTACCTGGATATTTATATATACATATACCTGGATATTTATATATACATATACCTGTATATTTATATATACATATACATACACTGCAGGTGTGAACATAAGCTAGAGGGGGAACAAATTCTAATGTACCATTTGTGTATTTAAAACAAAAATTTGTGATGGATAAAATTTTATTTTTGTAATTTGATAAACAAAGGGAACATCTGTCGGCTTAATATACATACACAACATAGACACACACACACACACCACAAAGATGCACAGCCACACACCACACACATATCCATACTAACACAAGATATGTACACACAGACATGCATGTATTCACTCTCTCTCTCTCTCTCTCTCTCTCTCTCTCTCTCTCTGTCTACACACACACACACATATTCACACATAGACACACATACATTCACACCATGCACATTATACACATACATACAAGTACATACACATTCATATATCTCAACACACTTCCCACACACAACATCCACACTTCCCACACACAACATCCACACTTCCCACACACAACATCCACATTACCCACACAACATCCGCACTACCCACACACAACATCCACACTACCCACACAACATACACACTACCCACACAACATCCACATTACCCACACAACATCCGCACTACCCACACACAACATCCACACTACCCACAGACAACATCCACACTACCCACACACAACATACACACTACCCACACACAACATACACACTACCCACACAACATCCACACTTCCCACACAACATCCACACTTCCCACACACAACATCCACACTACCCACACAACGTCCACACTTCCCACACATCATCCACACTTCCCACACACAACATCCACACTACCCACACAACATCCACACTTCCCACACAACATCCACACTTCCCACACAACATCCACACTTCCCACACAACATCCACACTACCCACACACACAACATCCACACTTCCCACACACAACATCCACACTACCCACACCACATCCGCACTTCCCACACAACATCCACACTTCCTACACACAACATCCACACTACCCACACAACGTCCACACTTCCCACACAACATCCACACTTCCCACACAACATCCACACTTCCCACACACAACATCCACACTTCCCACACAACATCCACACTTCCCACACAACATCCACACTTCCCACACAACATCCACACTACCCACACACACAACATCCACACTTCCCACACACAACATCCACACTTCCCACACACAACATCCACACTACCCACACAACATCCACACTTCCCACACAACATCCACACTACCCACACAACGTCCACACTTCCCACACAACATCCACACTTCCCACACAACATCCACACTTCCCACACACAACATCCACACTTCCCACACAACATCCACACTTCCCACACATCCACACTTCCCACACACAACATCCACACTTCTCACACACAACATCCACACTTCCCACACACAACATCCACACTTCCCACACACAACATCCACACTTCCCACACAACATCCACACTTCCCACACAACATCCACACTTCCCACACACAACATCCACACTTCCCACACACAACATCCACACTTCCCACACATAACATCCACACTTCCCACACACAACATCCACATTTCCCACACACAACATCCACACTTCCCACACACAACATCCACACTTCCCACACACAACATCCACACTTCCCACACACAACATCCACACTTCCCACACACAACATCCACACTTCCCACACACAACATCCACACTTCCCACACACAACATCCACACTTCCCACACACAACATCCACACTTCCCACACACAACCTCCACACTTCCCACACACTATCATTTATTCACCTTCAAATCCATGTAAAGATGGAGGGGGTGTGTTAAAGAGAGAAGATTCCGCTGACGTTTCTGTTGTATTTGATAAACTTTCAACAATGAAAAGCTTTAGAAATTATCCTCATTTAGCAAATAAATCTAAACTGATTAAGTTAATCCAGTGGATTAGCTAATAATAATATAGTTGACACATGGAATAACCAGGTACTCTTTCTCCTTCCCTATAAATATGGAGTGATTCTGTTTATTTTTTTGCATGCACCCACACACACTCTGACACACACACACTGTAAATGTGGTTGGTGTTAGGAAAGGCATCCAGCTGTAGAAATCTAGCCAGAAACAGTCTTATATGAGCAAGACATGGTCACCTGACACAACTTGCCTCTAATGGAACAACTTGTCTAATCCATGCTAATGTTGAAAATAGATGTTAAATGTGATGATGATGATGAATGACTGATATTTCAGAAAGTTGGTACAATGCAGTAGAAATATATAAAGAGCAAAGGATGACAAATAAAATAAAACAAAGTAATGTTTTTCTTACCCAATATATTTCAACATATTTCAGGGTTAAAACCCTTTTTTCAGCAAAACGAAAAATCTATGCAAAACAAAATGAACGATTTGTTCTTCCTTAACCCTTTACCATTTACATTACTCTATATATACTATTATATTTTCTTGGTAAAGGTTTTACCTCACATATCGAATCTGAGATTTGGATATTATTTATTTTGAGCACAATACCTTAACATAAGTATAAGTGGCCGGTTATGGCCAGTTTGAACAGAAAGAGGTGAGTGAGAGAATTCTGGCAGGATATGGCCAGTTTAAATGCTAAGGAGTTAACTGGTCCAAGTGTCTCAGAGGAGTATTACTGAATTGTAAAGAATCACAGTTTTTATACAAGCTTCCACAATTAAATTAAATATATAATTTCTTTGCCGTGTAGCAATATTATGGAAATATCGAGAGCAGTGGAGAAGGTTGTATGATGTTATCACTTTTCACGAGACTTAGCATGGGTGTGTGCAGACTGTGTAGTAGAAAATGCAGGCTTAGTAATGGTCTTAGTGTGGTTGTCAGAGCAAGAGATGTCAAAAACTAATTAACCACCTTACCAAAATTGAAATTATTTAAGAGAATTGGGTACATTGTAGAGTTAACCTAGGGTAATAAATACCCAGGTGCTAGATCTTAACATGTTTTCATACAGTTTCTATCAACCAAATTCCACTCATAAGGTATTGGTCAACCCTAGGTTATCGTAACAGACATTTGCCCAAGGTGCCAAGCAGTTGAACTGAACTGGAAACCATGTTGTTTAACCACACAGTCATATCTGCAGCTATATAAGCATATACCTGTGTGTGTGTGTGTATAAATGCATGTTTGTGCATATGTGTGTGTATATATATATATATATATATATATATATATATATATGTGTGTGTGTGTATGCAAAAGGTAAACAATACAGTACAATGAAGAAATATATTAGTTTAACATTTGGTATAGTAGGAAAAGAGTCTATATGTTTCGGACACTAGTCCTTCATCAGAAGATAGAATGAGAAGTAAAAGATATTTTTTTAAAAATGGAGATTAAGAAGGAATGAGCAAAATATTTTTTGAGAAAAAGTATGTGTATTTAGTCAGCCATTTGGAGATGTTAGAAAGGACATCCATCCATAGAAACCATACCAAATATGGAATGTATGAGTTAGATGAAGTTGCTTTGACCCATCATGTGTCAGGGCATGACAACCTGACCAACGTATATCAGCATAGAAAGCAGACAGAAATTGTTGATGATTATGGAAGTGTGTATGTATATATATATATATGTGTGTGAGTAAATATGTTCTTATGTGTGTGTGTGTGTGAGAGTAAATATGTTCTTATGTTTGCATACATGTGTGTGTGTGTGTGTGTGTGTGTGTGAGTAAATATGTTCTTATGTTTGCATATATATATGTAAATGTATGTGTGTGACTATATACGTATGTTTGCATATGTGTATGCGTGTGTGTACAGATGTGTATGTGTGTATATTTAACAAAATGAGAAGTTTAAAGATAGAAATAGTTTTCTATTTTCTCTGTTTTTTGCCTGTTTATTTATTTGTATATTTTTAATTATTTTTGTTTTAATTATATTTAGTTTAGTTTTTAATCATATTGCTATAGCAACCATTTTAGTTGCAGGTATTATTTCTGGAATTATTTCATAGTAGTAGTACTAGTAGTAATAGTAGTTTGTAGCTGTAGAAGTGGTAGTAGTAGTGGTACTGTTGGTGGTGGTAGTAGTACTAGTAGTAATAGTAGTTTGTAGAAGTGGTAGTAGTAGTGGTACTGTTGGTGGTGGTGGTAGTAGTAGTAGTAGTAGTACTAGTAGTAATAGTAGTTTGTAGCTGTAGAAGTGGTAGTAGTAGTGGTACTGTTGGTGGTGGTAGTAGTAGTGGTAGTAGTTTGTGGCTATAATAGAAGGTAGTGGTAGTTTGTGGTTGTAGAAGTGGTAGTGGGGGGGGGGGGGGGCTGGTGGTTTTCACCATGATGGTGATAGTGAAAGTATATGAGATGGTTGATGGTGGTGGTATTGATGGTGGTAGTAGTGGTAGCACCAAAACAAAGCTGTCTACTAATGAAATCCAATTATAGCACCATTAGCCATCTCAATACTACCCAGTCTTGTTTGGGTTTTTCCCTCTTCTATCCTTAAAAAAAACCTTTCCTCTTTCCATGTTTTCCTTTCCAATGAAGGACCAGCACCTGAAACAAAATGTTAAAACGTTATTATTCTTCACCTAAAAACCTTCCATCATAATTTTATTTCTTCTTCTTCTCTTCTTCCTGGTCAGGAGGTGATTTCTGACATGTACTTAATAGGTTCTTTGCTAAGTGCTGCATGGGTCGAATGAAAATCAGGGCTGTGATGGTTGAGACACATGTCCTCTGAAGGAGGTCTGTGCAGTGCACTCTACATGTGAATAGATTTCCACTGAAGCAGGTAGAAAAGTTCAAGTATATTGGGGCCAATACTTCTCCAAATTGAGAGATCACAACTTTGATACTACAGGCATATGGTTAGAATATCTCAGGAAAGAATTGCTGGACAGATTTTATAGGCAAAACTAACCGGCAGGAGACCCAGAGGTAGATCTCGAGCAAGATGGCTCAATAACATCCCTGAGTTCGGGTGGTCTCATTTGGGGATCCAGCTGGATCAATTGGATTTGGTTGCTTCTGACAGGACCCACTGGAGAGAGTGTTTGAGGACTCTGCCTCCACAACTCTCCCAGGAATAAGTGGGCAAAGAATATATATATACACATTTGCTATACATATATATATATATATATATATATATATCCCACTACCCCACGCCAACACCACCCTTTCTCTATAAAGTTATGTTGGCACCACAACATCCAGTCCAAACTAATGAGATCATGTAGGTGTCACGACAAACAAAACACACAGTCCACGCTGTAATGTGGCTGTGTAGGATAGTCCTATACGAGCGAGACACGGTCACCTGATCAATCTTGCCTCAAGTGGGACAACTCCCATCTAACCGATGCTAGCGTGGAAGATAGATGTTAAACGATGATGATGATATATATATATATATATATATATATGCTGATGGAATATTTTCTACATGATGCAGTTAATGTAGTGCCCGTGGCGGCATCGGAGAGTTTGAGCTTGTCTAGTTAACTCCAATAGTCAAGGCCTGTTGTGACATCTTTTTGGTAACATTCTTCACCTCGTTAATGGAATTATCATCATTATTGTTGCTATTGTTGTTATGTTATCACATGACCTTCTGTACTCAGAGAAGGAGATAAATCACTATTGCTACAAACACAGACCACATACGAATAAAGAAAAGAAAGTATATTTGTACTCCCAGCTACTTACTGAACCATAACAAATGAATGCACATATTGCATGCATGCACGCACACGCACACACACACACACACACACACAATTCTTTTTCATTTTGCTGATTGGATCATTGTTGTAGTTGTTATGATAGTGATGGTAATAATAATAATGATTACTGTTGTTGTTGTTATTCAGACATAGCAGGAAACAAATTAAAGAACTAGTTGTATAGACACAGTTGAGTATCGGTAGAGTTGAATGTAATTCTGGTCTATAGTACTTGAGATACCATGTGGAGTCGTGTAAATATGTTTGTATTGATGGCGACAATGTTTTGGTAAACAGGATGAGAGGAAGTTTGTTATGAGGAAACAGGAGCACTGTTTGATAATATAATCATATGTTTGATAGGCTGTAGACATTGTTTATAAACAGAATATACTAGTGTTACTTATATACATAGGTATGCATGTGTATATATATATATATCTAAAGTTATGTTGGTACCACAACAGCCAGTCCAAAATAAGAGGTTGTGTAGGTGTCACAACAAAAAAAACACACAGTCCACACTGTAATGTGGCTGGTTAGGTAACACGGTAAAAACCTCCCAGTCCACACTGTAAATGTGGTTGGTGTTAGGAAGGGCATCCAGTCGTAGAAAACCTGCCAGATAGTCCTATACGAGTGAGACACGTTCACCCGACCAATCTTGCCTCAAGTGGGACAATTCCCGTCTAAACCCATGCTAGCGTGAAAGATAGACGTTAAACGATGATGATGATGATGATGATAATATATATATATATATATATATATATATAATGAATATATATATATATATATATATATATAATGAATATATATATATATATATATATATATAATGAATATATATATATATATATATATATATATAATGAATATATATATATATATATATATATATATAATTATATATATATATATATATAATGAATATATATATATATATATATATATAATGAATATATATATATATATATATATATAATGAATATATATATATAATGAATATATATATATATATATATAATGAATATATATATATATATATATATATAATGAATATATATATATATATATATATATAATGAATATATATATATATATATATATATAATGAATATATATATATATATATATATATATATAATGAATATATATATATATATATATATATATATAATGAATATATATATATATATATATATATATATATAATGAATATATATATATATATATATATATATATATAATGAATATATATATATATATATAATGAATATATATATATATATATATATATATATATATATATATATATATATATATATATATATATATATATATATATATATATAATGAATGTGTATATATATATATATATATATAATGAATGTATATATAGTGTATTTTGCAATACACTGTATGCTTAATTAAAAGCATTTCGAAGACCTTACGCTATTGTTTTAGAGTAGTGACAGTCTCACTTACTTTAATTTTCAGCAAAGAGGGGAGATAAAGATGACATAGCTCTGTTTCACACTTTTTGGTGCTTATCAAAGCTAACTACTCCTGTTTGCTGAAAATCATGAATGTTTGATTCTTATAGAATTCTAGTAATAATCAGGAACTGATTATACAGAGCGGTTGCCGGTCAAGCAGAAATTGAAAATTAGAATTGGTGCTCTGAAATAGCGATATATATATGAATGTATATATAGTGTATTGCAAAATACACTATATATACATTCATATATATATCGTTATTTCAGAGCACCAATTCTAATTTATATATATATATATATATATATATATATATACACACACACACACATATCTATACGCATATATCGTATAGTTTTATATCGAATATTAATAATAATATTCGATTCGTTTACAAGCAAACAGCCTCTTTATGCTATGTTTTTAAATGACCATTGTCATCCTTTTGTTCTAGCTGTGGCACAGAAACAATTAACAACATTGTTTATGGTATGATTTATATATTGAGAAATACACTGACCCTTACAAACCTATGGCACCTAGATTCAATCTTAAGGATCATAAATATAATTTCCTAAAAAAAACCCATCAATTAGACAGATCAGCCCTTCTCCTTCTGATATAGGCAGGATTAGCAAAACATTACTAGATAGGATTATACCAAGTTTAAAGGATAAAATTAGTATTAATGTTTGGGGTAAGAGATGAGGTAATAAATTGGTTTAAAATTGCAGAATATAAGGATAAGCTTAAATTCATACAATTAGACATAGATAGCTGTTATGCCTCCACCACTCCCATTGTTTCAAATAATGCTGTAATTACAGGTGTCAAAACTATGTTTTTACCTATATTGAATCCTCGTAGAGATCAGAGTAACCAGAAATGATGACGTCATCATCGTCAGTTATCCACCCTTTGATTCTACTAGAATCTGCTAGATGGTGCTATGTCATCAGTTTCCAAATTTATAGCTAAAGGCTTTCAAAATATTTATTCGTAAATATACCATATATCTCTAGATATACAAAATACGCATACTTATGTATACAGCAATGTTAGAGGTAACACTTTGATAACAGTAGGGTAGTTTATTTTCAATATAGAAACAATAAAAAAAAAAGGAGGGAAACAAAAGGAAAGAAAGAATAGGGAAATATAGAAAAAAAATGAGAGAAAGAAAGAAGAAAAAGAACGGGGAAGGGGGGAATAGCAAGAACTCTGGTGTCGCTGAAGAGAGGGGAGCAGGGGAGGGGGATTGGGCTTTGGGCCTAAGACAAGAGTGTTGCACCCCACTGACAAGACGGCAAAAGTATTCCCCCGGACGATGGCCTTAATTATATATATATATATAGAGAGAGAGACAATAAATTCCAAACTTGGAAGCAGGGACTAAAAAGGGTCTCAAAGTCAACCTGACAAAGACTAAGGTCCTTGTAAGTAGACGAGAAAACAGAACCCAGATCCCCTCAGGGAAATGGCCTTGCTGAGTATGTAGGAAAGGTGTAGGTAAGAACTCCATTCTCTGCCCCAAATGCAAACAATGGGTACACAAGAGATGAAGCAGGATCTCAGGAAGCTTAATTAAGAATGTAGACTTCACATGTAGCAGCTGTGCTGGGACAGCAAGCAGCAAACAGCCACAGGAAACAAGTACCACTAAACTCTGGGAGGGCTCTGTAGAAACAGTAGACAGCTTCTGCTACCTAGGTGACCGAATTAGCAGTGGAGGTGGGTGTTCAGAAAGTACAATAACTAGGGTAAGAACGGGATGGAAGAAGTTCAGGGAGCTACTGCCACTGCTAGCTGCATAAGGCTTTTCCCTCAAAATGAAAGGCAGACTGTATGATACGTGTATACGAACAGCAATGTTACATGGTAGTGAGACCTGGGCGCTGTCTGTGGAAGACTTGCGTAGATTAGAAAGAAATGAAGCCTGCATGCTCCGATGGATGTGTAATAGTAATATACGCAAACGGCAAAGCATAAATGAATTGAGAGAGAGACTGAGCATAAGAGGAATCAAATGCTGTGTGCAGGAGAGGCAGTTGCGTTGGTATGGACATGTGATGCATATGAAGGATGATAGCTGCATAAAAAGGTGCAGAGCAGTAGAAGTCGATGGAAACCGCGGAGTGGGGAGACCCAAGAAGACCTGGGATGAGGTGATAAAAGCCGATCTTACCCAATTACACCTCTCAAAGGTGATGACACATGGCCGTCACCTCTGGCGCCACGCAGTAATACAGAAGACCCGACCCCCCCACGGGTACAAGCCAAAGCTGAAGCATATAGACAATATGCCCCCACAGCCTCCCACTGCAAAGTGGTCGTGGAGGTGCCATGGCAAAAAAGCACTAAGCCCACACTGTAAAGGGGACGTATAGGTGCCACGGGTAAAAAACACCCAGCCCACACTGTAAAGTGGTCATGTAGGTGCCACGGAAAAAAGCACCCAGCACTCACTGTAAATGAGGTTGGTATTAAGAAGGGCATCGAGCTGTAGAAATCAAGCCAGAATCAGTTCCTGTATGAGCAAGACAAGGTCAGCCGACCAGATACTGCCCACAACAGGACAACCCGTCTAACCCATAAAACGGTGATGATGATGATGATGATGATGATGATGATATATATATATATGTGTGCGTATATATATATATATATATATATATATATATATATATATATATATATATATATATGATAGTGTAGATATATAGATAAGGCAGTGTACGAGATACATATAATACAAATATATACTAAGGGCGATGTCAACAATCTCCATAATCAACCAATTCCACTCAGATAGCTGGCTCTCATCCTTTCCTTGAGTTTTCCCTGCTCCCTACATTCCACCTTCTAAAACATCATTGTATGACCTGGTTCCTGCACACACAGTAAACAGTCCTGCTATGTTGCTAATAGCAACCAGATGAAAGTACTTCCTCTTTATTTTGCTTTCATTTCTAAATGCAGGGGCAAGGGCGCAGGGGGTCATAATGACAACAAAATAGGGAGAGAGAATTGGAGAGGAGGAAAACTCTACAATTTTGACTGGGCAGTGTGTGTTTGTATATATATATATATATATATATATATATATATATATATATATATATATATATGACCTGTGACCCCAGACACTTGACAGACGATAGGCAGATACCCTGGCTATTGTCTCAAAAACCAGATGCATGTTCTAGCTATAGTATTCTTATAAATACAAGCACTTCAAGAACCGAATTAGAGAGTGGCTGACACAAACGACAGAAGAACCGGTCTACTAACACTATGGATTCTCTTCATGAATACAGTTAGCTAGCTACTACTCTCTCACATTTCTTAATCGCTCGACAGACAGACAGTGAATTAGAGAGATGGGCTGACTGCTACTACAGAAATCACGTATGTTAGGGATTAACACACACAGTAGGTTTCCTTCTATTGTCCTTTCTACACTTTGTCTATCCTTTTGACTTCTTGTCATTCTCTTCTACTGTAAAGCACAACAAAACTTCTACTGTATTTCCTTTGATACATTTACTAACAGTATTGACTTAACATCACATGCACATTCTTGGAGTACATTTACGCTAGCTCGAAGTAGCTAGTAAAACAACTAATGTAGTGATAGTGTCACGTTTTTATTACTCAATATTCCATGTACTATCGAATGAATTTTACTATTACAAAATAAACGTTGTCAACAACATCACAATTCTTCATCATTCTTTTTATCATTCATCCTCCGAAGAATATATCTTAACAGTTACATGGACATGATCCTATTCGCTACAAGTTTTCAAACACTCAGGTGTTTAGTTTAGGGGGTTGTTATATGCACTTGTGACTCCTGCCAAACCAAACCGCAGTCACCTTCCAAATTCGGCAAACCAGATGCAGCCCACCCACCCTCCTAAACTCAGCATACCGAACCAGACAGTTACAGCCATCAATGGGGAGGACAGACATTATCGAGTTGCAGCTGTCATATTACATAGTTTCTATATAACAAAGCTAATAAAGGTATTATTATATATATTTACAAGCTCTCCATCTTTAGCTGAATGTTATATCTCAGTTGTACCCCATGGTGGAGATGAGGGTATAAGCATGGCTGTGAAGGACAGTAATTTCTATTACATCAGCAATTCCACCTCACAAGGCCCCTACTTCAGGTGTGATGCACTCATTCCAATTTGGTAGAAGAAAATGACATTATGGGGACTGAGGACACCAGAGTCCCAGTGGTCACCATTTTTTAAATGTCTGATGTAGCATGAGGGTAATTTGGCTACTATTTCTAATTGGACTGATGTAGACTATTGAGATGGTCCATATATGAACAATGCTGAAGAACTAGAGGTGTTAAGCCCAGATCAGCACTGATCCAACAATGCTGAAGAACTAGAAGTGTTAAGCCCAGATCAGCACTGATCCAACAATGATGAAGAACTAGAGGTGTTAAGCTCAGATCAGCACTGATCCAACAATGATGAAGAACTAGAGGTGTTAAGCTCAGATCAGCACTGATCCAACAATGATGAAGAACTAGAGGTGTTAAGCCTAGATCAGCACTGATCCAACAATGATGAAGAACTAAAGGTGTTAAGCCCAGATCAGCACTGATCCAACAATGCTGAAGAACTAGAGGTGTTAAGCCTAGATTAGCACTGATCCAACAATGATGAAGAACTAGAGGTGTTAAGCCCAGATCAGCACTGATCCAACAATGATGAAGAACTAGAGGTGTTAAGCCCAGATCAGCACTGATCCAAAAATGAAGAACTAGAGGTGTTAAGCTCAGGTCAGCACTGATCCAACAATGATGAAGAACTAGAGGTGTTAAGCTCAGATCAGCACTGATCCAACAATGATGAAGAACTAGAGGTGTTAAGCCCAGATCAGCACTGATCCAACAATGATGAAGAACTAGAGGTGTTAAGCCTAGATCAGCACTGATCCCAAAATGAAGAACTAGAAGTGTTAAGCTCAGATCAGCACTGATCCAAAAATGAAGAACTAGAGGTGTTAAGCCTAGATCAGCACTGATCCAAAACTAGAGGTGTTAAGGTCAGATCAGCACTGATCCAACAATGATGAAGAACTAGAGATGTTAAGCTCAGATCAGCACTGATCCAACAATGATGAAGAACTAGAGGTGTTAAGCCCAGATCAGCACTGATCCAACAATGATGAAGAACTAGAGGTGTTAAGCTCAGATCAGCACTGATCCAACAAATCTATAATTAACAGTATTCAGTCATGACCATCACATCTTTTTTTGTGTGGTAGTGTGAGTACGTGTGTGGTAGTGTGTACATGTGTGGTAGTGTATGTGTGAGGTAGTGTGAGTGTATGTGTGTGGTAGTGTATGTTTGTGGTAGTGTACATGTGAGGTAGTGTCGGTGCAGGAGCTACATTCCTGTATTCTGTAACTGGTTCTAGTCATGAGACTATGGCCATAGTGGAGCACTTGTTTGTTTTGTGTGTCTTAAAGTTGAAATATTGAAAGTTGTGAACATATTTAGAATTGTTGATTCAGTGCAACAATAAGAACATGTTCAGATCTGCACATTAACTGCTGCAACAACAATACAAGCTACGGTATATGTTCATAAGTGCATCTTTACGTCTGCACTGGTTTCACCCATCTTTCACAGATGGTTGACTGGTCAATTAGCTCCATTGTTTGAATCACACACACATACATACATACACGCGCGCACACACACACACACACACACACACACACACACACACACACACACACACACACACACACACACACACACATACACACACATATACACACATATACACACATACACACACACACATATATACTCACACATATACACATACATACATACATACATATACACACACATGCATGCAAGCATGGAAAATAGATGTTAATATGATGATAGACTCAGTCCCTCTACCACTACACACACAAACACACATACAGAAATACTGTCATACACACATACATATGCACATTCTCTCACTCTCCCTCTCTCTCACTCGCCTCATCTTCCTCACTCTCCCTCTCTCTCTCTCTCCTCATCTTCCTCACTCTCCCTCTCTCTCTTCTTCTCTCCTCACCTTCCTCACTCGCCCTCTCTCTCACTCTCTCTCACTCGCCCCCTCTCCTCACCTCCCTCACCCTCCCTCTCTCTTCACTCTCCCTCTCTCCTCACTCATTCTCTCACTCTCCCTCTCACCTCCCTCACTCTTGTCTCCTCACTCTCCCCCTCCTCACATCCCTCACTCTCATTCTCTCACTCTCCCTCTCACCTCCCTCACTCTTGTCTCCTCACTCTCCCCCTCCTCACATCCCTCACTCTCATTCTCTCACTCTCCCTCTCACCTCCCTCACTCTCCCTTTCTCCTCACCTTCCTCACAGTCATTCTCTCACTCTCCCTCTCTCCTCACCTCCCTCACCTCCCTCACTCTCCTTCTCTCATTCTCCCTCTCTCCTCACCCCCCTCACTCTCCCTCTCTCCTCACCTCCCTCACTGTCATTCTATCTCTCAGTTTACAATAGGTCTACCATTGTATCACTGTATCCCTATACTAGCCAAATTACCTGCACCTTGCTGCATTTCACACATATTTTTGTAAGAAAATGATTGATTTTAAATCAGTGATATGGAGAAAAACTCTGCATTTCAATATTACTCAATGTAAAATGTAATGCATACAAAATTGGAACGGTAGAGGGTCAGACACCATGCTTTCCAGCCTAGAGTTACGTCTCTTTACGGTCTGAGTTCAAATCCCGCCGAGGTTAACTTTGCCTTTCATCCTTACGGGGTCGATAAAATAAAGTACCAGTAATGCACTGCATAATTGCTGGCCTTGTGCCAAATGTAGAAACAATATTTTTTGTAATATATCAAATCAAAATTACATTATTAAATCTTATTTTGTTTCTTGTAAATAATTTTTTTCAAAATCAAAACTTTTGTGAATAGGCATCATATCTTGTTATTTACCTATGGTTTAAATTTCATAGAAATCAAAGGGAAAACATTTTCATCAGGGGTTTTCAGCGGGGCTTTTGTGCCCCCGGGGCACCCTTTGATTAAAATGTAATATACGTATCCAAGTACCCTGGGCAATGTAGTTTCAGAATATATATGGTTATGGGGATCTATCTCCAAAACCATAGGAGGAGTTTGTGAACAAACAAACAGACAGGAATAGAACTTTATATATATATAGATGTCATAAAAACCAACTAAAAGGGATGGTGGGTGCCAGGAAGGGCATTTGATTGTAAAGCATTGCTTCAAACAAGACACCATAGATCCCATTTCATGTGACCCTTCAAAGATAACTCTAGCCTTAGCTGAAGGGGGGGGGGGGCTGCTTTGTCTTCCTTCATTCACCTTCACCTCAAAGTTTTGTAGGTATGATCCCAGAGACCCACACTGCCACATATACACTGACAGACACACTGACACACTGACGGACACACTGACACACTGACGGACACACTGACACACTGACGGACACACTGACACACTGACAGACACACTGACAGACACACTGACAGACACACTGACAGACACACTGACACACTGACGGACACACTGACAGACACACTGACAGACGCACTGACAGACGCACTGACATACACACTGACACACTGACGGACACACTGACAGACACACTGACAGACACACTGACGGACACACTGACAGACACACTGACAGACACACTGACAGACACACTGACGGACACACTGACGGACACACTGACAGACACACTGACAGACACACTGACAGACACACTGACAGACACACTGACAGACACACTGACAGACACACTGACAGACACACTGACAGACACACTGACAGACTGACGGACACACTGACAGACACACTGACAGACACACTGACAGACATACTGACAGACACACTGACAGACTGACGGACACACTGACAGACACACTGACAGACACACTGACAGACACACTGACAGACACACTGACAGACACACTGACAGACACACTGACAGACACACTGACGGACACACTGACGGACACACTGACGGACACACTGACGGACACACTGACGGACACACTGACGGACACACTGACGGACACACTGACGGACACACTGACGGACACACTGACGGACACACTGACGGACACACTGACGGACACACTGACGGACACACTGACAGACACACTGACGGACACACTGACGGACACACTGACGGACACACTGACGGACACACTGACAGACACACTGACAGACACACTGACAGACACACTGACAGACACACTGACGGACACACTGACGGACACACTGACGGACACACTGACGGACACACTGACGGACACACTGACGGACACACTGACGGACACACTGACGGACACACTGACGGACACACTGACGGACACACTGACGGACACACTGACGGACACACTGACGGACACACTGACGGACACACTGACGGACACACTGACGGACACACTGACGGACACACTGACGGACACACTGACGGGCACACTGACGGGCACACTGACGGGCACACTGACGGGCACACTGACGGACACACTGACGGACACACTGACGGACACACTGACGGACACACTGACGGACACACTGACGGACACACTGACGGACACACTGACGGACACACTGACGGACACACTGACGGACACACTGACGGACACACTGACGGACACACTGACGGACACACTGACGGACACACTGACGGACACACTGACGGACACACTGACAGACACACTGACAGACACACAGTCACACTCTCACAGACAGACACACAGTCACACTCTCACAGACAGACACACAGTCACACTCTCACAGACAGACACACAGTCACACTCTCACAGACAGACACACTGACAGACAGACACACTCTCACACACTGGCACATCTGCTTATACATATGTATATAAACACAAGCACCCCCCATATCATTTCCTATCAACAACAGCTGTTCCTCCAGCCTATTGCTAATTAACAATATGGTAGTTAACTTTGCCTTTCATCCCAAGGGGTCGATAAAACAAAGTACCAGTAATACACTGGGTGATTGCTGGCCTTGTGCCAAAAGTAGAAACAATTATTAGTCAGTGTTTAATTAACACACACACACACACATATACATACATACATACATACATGGTGGCTGCCAACTCGTTTTCGAGTACGGCCACTACTTTATATCCATGTAGGAGAACTCCTACCGATGCGCTGAACGAGTGTGTCTTTTTAGTCCAGCCAGCGACTTGAAAACTCTGGTACAAACACTACACTTGTGACAATTATTGACACATAGTGCTGGGCCCATGGTACCATGTGACAAGTGCAGAGAGATATCCAGATATAAAGCAATGCCTGTGCCGTGAAGCTTTTATAGTGAGCAAAGGCACTGCACAAAGCCAGTCCCACTCTCTTAACCAAGATGATATTTACCAAAAAGAAGAAGAACAAGTCAACATCATTGGATACCATCAGGGTTGCAGGTGTTATATCAGAGTTTTCCTTCTCCTAGAATTCTGCCTTGACAAAGGCTAAGGGGTCATCTCTCCCGGTGATTTTTGGATGGCCATTGACTCTTAAGAGCTCCTTTGCCCTTTGACAGGTTTTGTTTTTAGTCCTGCAGGATGTCCAAAGTCACCCTCCTCACCAAGAAACCTTTTGTGGGGTTGCCAGTTTAGTCGCCAACGACCCGACCATGAGACAGGTTGTACTGGGATACATGTTACCAGTAGCACCAACTGGTGACCTGACATACATACATACATACATACATACATATAGGGAGAGAGGGAGAGATAATAAACTCTTTTCAAGGGTGTACTGGGTTACAAAGAATATTTTTCTCAGATATATATATAGGAAAATGTTCAAGACCCCGACGGCAGAGCTCAAGCCGTTTCGACGGCTATTTCTGGTTCAGAAATAGCTGTCGAAACGGCTTGAGCTCTGCCGTTGGGGTTAAACATTTTCCTATTACCCACTCTACTACCATAAGTATTGAGTACTCTGGTGTGTTATGGTCCATCTGGTTCCTTTCCACAGTTCCTTTGTTATATATATATATAGTGAAAAATGGAAAGGGAACAAAACAGAGAGGCAGTACGAACAAAGGTTTATTAGTTTCACGCTCTTGAGAGCGGGGGGGGGGGGCATTTCGGGCATAAGCCTTCTTCAGGCGAGAAGTGGGAAGAGAGTTCCGAGGGTGTGTAGGGGAGTGGAGGAGAGACATTTAGAAAAAAGGGGGGAGGAAAGCGAAGAAAAACGGTGGAAGGGGTACAAATAAAAAAAAATAAAATAAACATGACTATAAACAAGTGGTGGAAGGGTGTGAGGCGTGTAGGGGTGGTGGCGGGTGGAGTGGGGGAGAAGGAGGCGGGGTGTCTGAGCGGCGAGGGCTGAAGGTGGTGTATGTGTGTACGTGTGTGTGTGTGTGTGTGAATGTGAGAGTTGGGGGAAGAACGAGGTTCCATGTTCAGGAAAAGGTGTGATGTGTGAGGTGGGGTGTAGGTCGGTGTGTGTGTACGCGTGTGGATGGGGAGGGGTCAGAGGGATGGGGGGGGATTCCGGAGGCTGAGTGTGTATATATGTGGGGGTACGCACGTGTGTGTGGTGTTTATACGTATTGTGGATGTAGGTGGCGTGGTTCAAAAAAAATGTTTGTGAGTGTATGTCCGTGGGTAAGTTCCTAAGGTAGATCCGTAGAGGGTGTGGCACGATGCCGATATTTTCAATGTGATGGAGTTGATAGTGGGAACGATGGCCAATGGTGTGCAATCCATGGTTGTGTTGGTCGGAAGAGGGGAGATGTGGGGTGCGCGTGCAACAGGAAGTGGTCAGAGGGTCAAGGCAGGAGGAGGGTAGAGGAGAATGACAGGTGGAGAGGTATGTGTGTGCGAAGAAGTGGTCAGAGGGTCAAGGCATAGCAGCAGTAGAGGAGAATGGCAGGTGGAGAAAGTCAGTGTGTCAGTGTGTGCGGAGGATGGGTAGGTGTGAAAGGTGGAGTGGGGAGGGGGTTGTGCGGGGGGATGGGGTGTGTATTAGTAGAGGTGTTACTGGGATGTGTGTGTGTGTGTGTGAAGGGGTGTGGATGTTAGTATTGTTAGTTGTGGGGTGGGCAGTGAAAAGGAGGAATGTGTTAGTGGTGTTAGAGGGGGGGGGATAGGGTGGTTGAAGGCTAAAGGAATAGGGGTGGGGAGTGTGGGTCTGTAGGGTGAAGATGGTGCGTTGTTCGACCCTGAGGCGGGTGGCGGGTTTCCGTGGCATTGGAGTAGGCCACAGACTGTGAGGCGGTGCGCGGAATGTCCAGGGGAGCCAAAGTGGCGGGTGATGGGGGAACTACCGCCGAGACGAATATCCCGGAGGTGTTCAGTGAAACGGTCCGCTAGGCGACGACCAGTCTATCTGACGTAGGTTGCGCTACACTCCGTGCAGCGGAAGGCATGCCAGACAGAGAGAGTGGCCGTTGGGACCCTGGAAGGTGGTGGTGTTGGTGATGTGGGGCAGGTGTTGCAACGAGGCCTGGAACAGGGCAGGGAACCGGGGGTAGAGGAGCGTGGGTTGGGGGTAGGGAGCTGCGGACGAGGAGGGTGCGGAGATTGCGTGTGCGTTTGAAGGAGGGGAGTGGTGGGAATGGGAAGATGTGGGAGGTGGAGGGGTCGGACTGGAGGCGTCGGAAGAGGTGGAGAATGGTGCGGTGGAGGGGTGGTAGGTGATGGGGAAGGGGAGACGGTGGGTGTGTGTGTGGTGGCGTGGGGTGAGGGTGGTGGAGCGGTGGACAACACGGGCGCGAGTGAGGGCGGTGTGGACGAGGGAGGGGGGGGGGGGGGTAACCTCTGCGTGGCTGACTAAGGAAAGGGCCTGGGACTCAAAGTCACCATCTCGGCTGCAGAGGCGGCGGATCCTGAGGAGTTGGGAGTAGGGAATAGAGTGTTTAGTGTGTGTAGGGTGGGAGTTGGTGACGAGGGAGTGGTGGGAAGGGTTGATGGCGACGGAGATGTCTAAGAAGTGGATGTGTGTGGTGAAGTGGAGGGAGGGGTGGAAGGAGCAGAAGAAAGAGATAAAGGAGTCGAGCTGTACTCGGGTGAGGGTCGTGGCTCCGATACAGTCGTCGATGTAATGACCGTACAGTTCGGGCGTGGGGCCGGTGTACTGAGCAAAGATTTGGGCCTCAACATGGCCAACGAAAAGGTTGGCATAGTTTGGGCCCATTCTTGTGCCCATGGCTATCCCCGTGACCTGTTGGAAAAACTCACCCGAGAAGAAGCAGTTGAGGGTGAGGACCAGCTCGGCGAGGGAGGGTGGGGTTGGAGGGGCGAAGGTCGAGGTAGTGCTTGAGGGCACGTAGGCAGTTGGCATGGGGGATGACAGTATAAAGCGACTTGATATCTAGGGTGAAGAGGAAGGGCTGTGGGCCGGGTGGGAAGGTGAAGGAGTCGAATAAGCGAAGGGCGTGGTTGGTGTCGGAGGTGTGGGAGGGGAGAATGGTGACGAGGGGGGCGAGGGTGGAGTCAAGAAGGGCGGAGATGAGTTCAGTGGGGCAGTTGCAAGTGGAGACGATGGGGTGGTCGGGTTTGTAGAGTTTGGGGAGGAAGTAGATAGTGGGGATGTGGGGGGGTGTGCGGACGATGAGGTGGGAAGCGGTGGGGGGAGGAGGGAGGAGGAGACAAGGTGTTGGATGGTGGAGGAAACTTGTTGGTAGAGAGGTGTGGGGTCGGAGGGTAGAGGGTGGTAGAAGAGAGCGTTACGGAGCTGCCTGAGGACTTCAGCCGTGTAGAGGTCAGCGCGCCACACCACCACGGCGCCTCCGTTGTCTGCCGGTTTAATGACGATGTCATCTCGGCTACGGAGGGAGTGGAGAATGAGGGGTTCACCCCGTGAGATGTTATGCCGTTTGGAACGGTGGCGGAAATCGAAGCGATTTACTGCGCTACGGCAAGCGTCGACGAACGTGTCCAGGGTGCTAAATTGCACTGGGGCCGGCGTCCAAGATGATGGTTCATGGCCCAGGGCGAGAAACGGGTCTGGGGCGTTCGGAGCCGGTGCCGTTTGATCGAAATGTGCCTGTAGCTTCGTGCGTCGCACGAATCGCTCGACTTCCGTTCGGGTGCGGAATTCGTCGCTGTGCGGAGTGTGGGGTATGAAGCGAAGGCCTCTACTGAGGAGTGAACGCTCAGGTGCGGAGAGGGGGAGGTCAGGGGGTATGGTGACAACAAGTGGTGGGGTTTGGGTGTGTGAAGGGGGAGGGCAGGGTGTGGTGAGGGGTGAGGTGGAGGGTGGAGATTGGGTAGGGTGTGGGTGGGAGAGGGGTGCGATGGGTGTGTGTGGGTGGTGGTGGTGGTGTGGGGTGGGGGGTAATAGGGATGGGCGGATGGGGGTGGTAGGGAGGAGTGAGTGTAGCTTAAGGGCTTTGGTGGAGGTGAGGAAGGAGAAGAGGTTGTGGTTGAGGTTTTGGATGAAGAGGAGGATGGAGTGAGCGAGGAGGGGGTGGCAGGCGGAGTTAAGGCGGAGGAGGATGGGGGTCAGTTGGTAGTCAAGTTGGCGGATGGTGGAGCGGAGGGATATATATATATATATATATATATATATAAAATCATCATCATCGTCGCTGCAGCCGCCATTTTACTTCCATTCTTCCACGCTAGCAGTGTCCAGTCGACTGACCATGTCTTGCTCATATGGGCACTGATTCTGGCTTGATTTCTACAGCTGGATGCCCTTCCTAACACCAACCTCATTTACAGTGTGTGCTGGGTCCTTCATTGCCATGGCACCTCCACGACCACATTGTAGTGGGAGGGGGTGGGGCATATTGTCTATATGCTTAGGCATGAATAAAAAAAAATTTGTCTATTTTAAAGCATCTCAGTGAAAATATAAAATATGAACTGAGAAGCAATTAAACATATTTAACTTTAGACAAAATCTTGTTGGGGGTGGCAGTATACAAGCTAAACAAACTAAAATAAGTCTGTTTTACTCAGGCCTTGACTATTGAGGTCGACTAGAACAACTCAAACTCTACTCTCTCAAATACTGCAGTAAACGCTACATTATTTGCATGATGTGGAAAATATTCCGTCAGTATTGCCCAAATGATGTTGGCGTCATTTTTAAAGGACACCCAAGGCTTGGCCCTCGTGATATCCAACCACAATAAAAATCAAACTCACATCTCATAACAACACTAGGGCACAATTATTTCACCTCAATTGAAGAAAGGTCACTAATTTGATGTCTCTTGTTTTCTGGAGATAGGGTCAAATTTGGGCCTTGAAACCTTGGGTAGCGCCTTTGTTCAGTGTATGAAGAGTCAGACGCCATGCTTTCTAGCATAGAGTTACATCCCTTTACAGACTGAGTTCAAATCCCACCGAGGTTAACTTTGCCTTTCATCCTTACGGGGTCGATAAAATAAAGTACTAGTAATGTACTGGATAATTGATGGCCTTGTGCCAAAAGTAGAAACAATTATATATATATATATATATATATATATATATATATATATACATATGTATATAAACCTTGTTGTTTGACGCTTTACAGATTCTGCCAATCCATTAATAATTGTTTCTACTTTCGGTATAACATTTGCCAGAGTAAAAGTGTTATGAATAATAATAATTGTTTCTGCGTTTGGCACAAGGCCAGCAATTACCAGTACATTACTGGTACTTTATTTTATCGACCCCGTAAGGATGAAAGGCAAAGTTTACCTCAACGGGATTTGAACTCAGACCGTAAAGGGGTGTAACTGTGCTGGAAAGCATGGTGTCCGATCCTCTACCAATTCACTGCCAATCCATTAATAATATTGGTTTCTTATATAGGCACTAGGCCAGCAATTTTGGGGAAGGGGAAAGTCGATTAAACTGACCCCAGTGCGTGACTGGTACTTTATTTTATCAACCTCATAAGGATGAAAGGCAAAGTTAACCTCGGTGAGATTTGAACTCAGACCATAAAGGGCCGTAACTCTATGCTGCAAAGCATAGTGTCTAACGCTCTAATAATAATTGTTTCTACTTTTGGCACAAGGCCAGCAATTACCCAGTACATAACTGGTATTTTATTTTATCGACCCCGTAAAGATGAAAGGCAAAGTTAACCTTGGCGGGATTTGAACTCAGAATGATAAGGGCCGTAACTCCATGCTGCAAAGCATGGCATCCGCTCTAATAATAATAATTATTATTTAGGTAATGAATTGACAGAATCATTACAATATCGGAAAAAATATCTCGAGGCATTTTACCTTCCATCCTTAAGTAATGTGGTGATATAATCAGCCTTCCCATTCCTCCAAATTGCTGGCCTTGTGCCAATAGTAGAAAGAATTATTATTATTTCCAGCATAGGTACACAGTCACAAAAATTTAGGAGGAGGAGATTGGAGGGCATTAGTTGACTTCATCCCCAATGACCCTTTTGTTTTAAATATGGTGTGGTGTAATTAGAAGATTTGGCTGCTATTTCTAGTAAAGCAGATGACCATGTAAGATCAATCTTGTCTACCAATTTTTCTACCTGATTATCAAAGATAATTGTCACCTACAGCAGGTGTATGGATGACAGTTTAACAATTATTGGAAAAATAAATATAGATAGTGTCTATAAAAAAAATCAATACCATAGAGTTTGTTGAATGTCTCTTACAATGTGTTAATCTATCTGTCTGTCAGTCTATGTGTCTGTCTTTCTGTCAGTATCAACAATGGAAACATTGTTTCCTTGGTCTGATCTGATGATTAACTCCGTTCTTCTGCCAGGAGTTGTGACCAACAGATAGTGTCATTAATGTGGAAAGACCAATGGAAACATTGTTTCCTTGGTCTGATCTGATGATCAACACCTTTCTTCTGCCAGGAGTTGTGACCAACAGATAGTGTCATTAATGTGGAAAGACCAATGGAAACATTGTTTCCTTGGTCTGATCTGATGATTAACTCCTTTCTTCTGCCAGGAGTTGTGACCAACAGATAGTGTCATTAATGTGGAAAGACCAATGGAAACATTGTTTCCTTGGTCTGATCTGATGATCAACACCTTTCTTCTGCCAGGAGTTGTGACCAACAGATAGTGTCATTAATGTGGAAAGACCAATGGAAACATTGTATCCTTGGTCTGATCTGATGATCAACACCTTTCTTCTGCCAGGAGTTGTGACCAACAGATAGTGTCATTAATGTGGAAAGACCAATGGAAACATTGTTTCCTTGGTCTGATCTGATGATCAACACCTTTCTTCTGCCAGGAGTTGTGACCAACAGATAGTGTCATTAATGTGGAAAGACCAATGGAAACATTGTTTCCTTGGTCTGATCTGATGATCAACACCTTTCTTCTGCCAGGAGTTGTGACCAACAGATAGTGTCATTAATGTGGAAAGACCAATGGAAACATTGTTTCCTTGGTCTGATCTGATGATCAACACCTTTCTTCTGCCAGGAGTTGTGACCAACAGATAGTATCATTAATGTGGAAAGACCAATGGAAACATTGTTTCCTTGGTCTGATCTGATGATCAACACCTTTCTACTGCCAGGAGTTGTGACCAACAGATAGTATCATTAATGTGGAAAGACTAATGGAAACATTGTTTCCTTGGTCCGATCTGATGATTAACTCCTTTCTTCTGCCAGGAGTTGTGACCAACAGATAGTGTCATTAATGTGGAAAGACCAATAGAAACATTGTTTCCTTGGTCTGATCTGATGATCAACACCTTTCTTCTGCCAGGAGTTGTGACCAACAGATAGTATCATTAATGTGGAAAGACTAATGGAAACATTGTTTCCTTGGTCCGATCTGATGATTAACTCCTTTCTTCTGCCAGGAGTTGTGACCAACAGATAGTGTCATTAATGTGGAAAGACTAATGGAAACATTGTTTCCTTGGTCTGATCTGATGATCAACACCTTTCTTCTGCCAGGAGTTGTGACCAACAGATAGTATCATTAATGTGGAAAGACTAATGGAAACATTGTTTCCTTGGTCCGATCTGATGATTAACTCCTTTCTTCTGCCAGGAGTTGTGACCAACAGATAGTATCATTAATGTGGAAAGACTAATGGAAACATTGTTTCCTTGGTCCGATCTGATGATTAACTCCTTTCTACTGCCAGGAGTTGTGACCAACAGATAGTGTCATTAATGTGGAAAGACCAATGGAAACATTGTTTCCTTGGTCTGATCTGATGATCAACACCTTTCTTCTGCCAGGAGTTGTGACCAACAGATAGTATCATTAATGTGGAAAGACCAATAGAAACATTGTTTCCTTGGTCTGATCTGATGATTAACTCCTTTCTACTGCCAGGAGTTGTGACCAACAGATAGTATCATTAATGTGGAAAGACCAATAGAAACATTGTTTCCTTGGTCTGATCTGATGATTAACTCCTTTCTACTGCCAGGAGTTGTGACCAACAGATAGTATCATTAATGTGGAAAGACTAATGGAAACATTGTTTCCTTGGTCTGATCTGATGATTAACTCCTTTCTACTGCCAGGAGTTGTGACCAACAGATAGTGTCATTAATGTGGAAAGACCAATGGAAACATTGTTTCCTTGGTCTGATCTGATGATCAACACCTTTCTTCTGCCAGGAGTTGTGACCAACAGATAGTATCATTAATGTGGAAAGACTAATAGAAACATTGTTTCCTTGGTCTGATCTGATGATTAACTCCTTTCTACTGCCAGGAGTTGTGACCAACAGATAGTATCATTAATGTGGAAAGACCAATAGAAACATTGTTTCCTTGGTCTGATCTGATGATTAACTCCTTTCTACTGCCAGGAGTTGTGACCAACAGATAGTATCATTAATGTGGAAAGACCAATGGAAACATTTTTTCCTTGGTCTGATCTGATGATAAGCTTCTTTACTTTCCTTTTTCATCCAACTGTATGTACGAATGTGTGACTTTATTATTATTATTATGTTTACCATTAAAACAATGTTTTGGCATCTCTGTTATTCCCAGATATCAACTGTGCAAGTTTCCCACAACTACAATATGTGGAGCCCTGGATGTAACAAGAATCTGAGTCCTGATTTCATGGATACCCAGCAGGCATGGACAAATTGGTGACTGAAAAAAGGTGAAAAGAAACAAAAGAAAACAAAAAGAAAACCATTTTATATATATAAAATAATATATATATAAATGCATCAACAAAAATATACAGACACCTAACACACACACACACACACACACACACACAGCGACATTCATATACACATCTAAACATATAGACAAGAATAAGCATGGAAGAAGCAGCTGAAGTTAAAGTGGCTGAGAAAAGTGTGAAATTTGGTGAATCCGACGGAGAACCAATGACACCATCAGACCACAGTGATGCTGACCATGATTCTAACACCACTGACAGGGACGATTCAGATTATCAGTCCGAAGACCAGGATATTAGTGAGGAGTAAGTATGAATTTACTTGTTGTTGTTGGTGGTGTGTAGTGGTGGTGGTGGTGGTGGTAGAGGCTATGCCAGAGATGATAATCCCAAATGTACCCAGCCATGCCAAATATAGAATGTATGAGCAAGATGAGATCTCTTTGACTTGTTTACTCTCTGACCATGACAATCTGTCCATGCCATTCCAGCATGAAAAGCAGACAAAAAATTATGACGGTGATATATATATATATATATAAATGACTCTCAAAATGAATGCTATACATCAGTGTTGAGCTTCCAAAGTTTTTGTTGAAATGTCATTAAACCAGTTGTGATGTCACAAGCAAACTAGTTTTTATAGTTTTATTCATTTGTTGCATCTTAGATATTTCTTGTTTTTCTTTTATTTTTCCCATTTGCAAGGAATCTCTTCATTTTGCTACCACTGTGGCACAATGGTGATGCCCCAATACACTTTTCATGATGGCCCCTACATAACTATCTCGAATTATTCCACGAGTGCATTGAGGTGGTTAAATTATAGGTTAGTGTACACCTCATCGTCTGTTCAGCTCCTCCACAGAAGTGGGTCAAACGTGTTTACCGAGAATGGAACCATTTAAGAATTTGAAGAAGTTTCGAAGTAAGCCCAAATCCTCGCCCTATTACAACTCATAGTTTCTACTTCAGTTGAGTGCAGCCTTCTCCCCTACTTCTCTGCTGCTTGGGTCTCATTTGCTCATGTTACCCAACCATGAAATATGAAAAGAGCAAGCATCTTTAGACCATCTTTTTCTTCTAGTTCAGGAGTTAGCCATGTGGGCACCATGAAAGGCTTCATACGCATCATGGGGTCCTTTTTGAAAAAATATTTTACAGCCAGCTAACCCTTTTAAGTCACCTCATATGACATACAGAGATGCTGTGAAATACAAATACAAAAAGTGAAACTGAATATTTTTAGCAGAACTTATATTGTGGCACATTAATTCCACCAGTATGGGAGATCCTCCAAAACCCATGAGTGCTGTCTTTTTTCCTTTTTTCCTCTTTTACTGTTTAGTCAGGGAGGTAGAGCAGCTCCCATGACTCTTGTCAGGACATAAAAGACTAATGGAAGACACCTTGCTTATGTGTTTCGATTAATTTTGAAAATAATCAAGAATTTGGAAGGATTTAGTAAAATAACTCACTTTCCTATTAATATTACTCTCTCAATTAGTTTAATACCACCACATGGTCCTTGAATGCTTTTAATAAAGTTCCTTCTGTTGCAAGTATTTGGACCAGGTCGAAAATCTTTCAACAGAATGGATTCCATAGATTACAGTGAGATTTGAACACAGGCCACAAAGAACCAGAGCAAATACCACATGGTATCTCACCTGATGTTCTAATAATTCCACCAGTCTACTGCCCCTGGGCCAGGGCTTTATTTTATCAACCCCACAAAAGGACGAAAGATAAACCAATATCATGCACTTGTATGAATCTTTGAGGTTTTCAGATATAATTAATGGATATATGGTAGTGGTTGTTGTTGATGTTGGTGGTGGTGGTTAAACTGAGGTAAACCCTATCTGAGCAGACTTGTGAATGTGTTCTGTCCATGGCCACCCCATTGTATATCAAGGACCACATTATCCTGCATGCCTATCCTTTTTCAAGATGGTGGGGTGTAATCTGAGGGGAAATTTGACTGTTATTTCCAGAAAGTTGGTGATTATCTTAACTCAATAATTTGCTATTACTGTTGTTGCTGACGTTGCTGCTGCTGACCTTGTTATTGCTGATGTTGTTGTTGTTGCTGCTGCTGCTGTTGTTGTTGTTGTTTTTGCTGATGTTGTTGTTGATGATGATGTTGTCACTGTTGTTGTTGCTGACGTCGTTGTTGATGTTGTTGCTGATGTTGTTGTCACTTATGGTTACTGTTGTTGTTGTCATTGTGCTGAAGATGTTGTTGCTGGTTTTGTTGTTGTCACTGTTGTTATTGTTACTGTTGTTATGGTGATTATTGTTGCTACTATTGGCTGTTATTGTTGTTGTCAGTGTTGTTACTACAGTTGTTGCTGTTACTGTTGTTGCTATAGTTGCTGTTGGTACTGTTGTTGCTACAATTGTTGTTGTCAATGTTGTTGTTGTTGTTGATATCACTTGTCAATGCTACAGTTGTTGTTGTTGTCACTGTTGTTGTTGATATTCACTTGTCAGTGCTACAGTTGTTATCATATTTTGCCATTCCTCATTCCAGTTGTTGCTGTTATATTTCAATATCACCTCAACCTATGTAATATCTTCTGTAACTGTGATGACAGACCTAATATCAATCTCACCACACACCACCTCTCACCTCATTGACCTATTTGATATCTCATCTCGAATACCTCTCACCTCTGCCTATGTGGTATCTCACCTAATCCTATATAATATCTCCTGATACAGTGATAGCAAACCAAATATCAACATCACCTCACACCCCGCTATCACTCACTAATTCTATATGATATCTCTTCTATATGTAAAGTGGTCATGTAGGTGTCACAACAAAAAGCACCCAGTCCACGCTGTAAAGTGGTCATGTAGGTGTCACAGTAAAAGAACCCAGTCCACACTGTAAAGTGGTCATGTAGGTGTCACAACAAAAAGCACCCAGTCCACACTGTAAAGTGGTCATATAGGTGTCACAGTAAAAGCACCCAGTCCATACTGTAAAGTGGTCATGTAGGTGTCACAGTAAAAGCACCCAGTCCACACTGTAAAGTGGTCATGTAGGTGTCACAACAAAAAGCACCCAGTCCACACTGTAAAGTGGTCGTGTAGGTGTCACAACAAAAAGCACCCAGGCCACACTGTAAAGTGGTCATGTAGGTGTCACAACAAAAAGTACCCAGTCCACACTGTAAAGTGGTCATGTAGGTGTCACAGTAAAAGTACCCAGTACTCAATATAAAGTGGTCATGTAGGTGTCACAACAAAATATACCCAGTACTCACTGTAAAGTGGTCATGTAGGTGTCACAGTAAAAGTACCCAGTACTCAATGTAAAGTGGTCATGTAGATGTCACAACAAAAAGCACCCAGTACTCACTGTAAAGTGGTCATGTAGGTGTCACAGTAAAAGTACCCAGTACTCACTGTAAAGTGGTCATGTAGGTGTCACAACAAAAAATACCCAGTACTCACTGTAAAGTGGTCATGTAGGTGTCACAGTAAAAGTACTCAATGTAAAGTGGTCATGTAGATGTCACAACAAAAAGGCACCCAGTTCTCACTGTAAAGTGGTCATGTAGGTGTCACAACAAAAAGCACCCAGTCCACACTGTAAAGTGGTCATGTAGGTGTCACAGTAAAAGTACCCAGTACTCACTGTAAAGTGGTCATGTAGGGGTCACAACAAAAAAGCACCCAGTACTCACTGTAAAGTGGTCATGTAGGTGTCACAACAAAAAGCACCCAGTCCACACTGTAAAGTGGTCATGTAGGTGTCACAGTAAAAGTACCCAGTACTCACTGTAAAGTGGTCATGTAGGGGTCACAACAAAAAGCACCCAGTTCTCACTGTAAAGTGGTCATGTAGGTGTCACAACAAAAAGCACCCAGTCCACACTGTAAAGTGGTCATGTAGGTGTCACAGTAAAAGCACCCAGTCCAAAACTGTAAAGTGGTCATGTAGGTGTCACAACAAAAAGCACCCAGTCCACACTGTAAAGTGGTCATGTAGGTATCACAACAAAAAGCACCCAGGCCACACTGTAAAGTGGTCATGTAGATGTCACAACAAAAAGCACCCAGTCCACACTGTAAAGTGGTCATGTAGGTGTCACAACAAAAAGCACCCAGTCCACACTGTAAAGTGGTCATGTAGGTGTCACAACAAAAAACACCCAGTACTCACTGTAAAGTGGTCATGTAGGTGTCACAACAAAAAGCACCCAGTACTCACTGTAAAGTGGTCATGTAGGTGTCACAGTAAAAGTACCCAGTACTCACTGTAAAGTGGTCATGTAGGTGTCACAACAAAAAGCACCCAGTACTCACTGTAAAGTGGTCATGTAGGTGTCGCAGTAAAAGTACCCAGTACTCACTGTAAAGTGGTCATGTAGGTGTCACAACAAAAAGCACCCAGTACTCACTGTAAAGTGGTCATGTAGGTGTCACAGTAAAAGTACCCAGTACTCACAGTAAAGTGGTCATGTAGATGTCACGACAAAAAGCACCCAGTCCACACTGTAAAGTGGTCATGTAGGTGTCACAACAAAAAGCACCCAGTACTCACTGTAAAGTGGTCATGTAGGTGTCACAGTAAAAGTACCCAGTACTCACTGTAAAGTGGTTATGTAGGTGTCACAACAAAAAGCACCCAGTACTCACTGTAAAGTGGTCATGTAGGTGTCACAGTAAAAGTACCCAGTACTCACTGTAAAGTGGTCATGTAGGGGTCACAACAAAAAAGCACCCAGTTCTCACTGTAAAGTGGTCATGTAGGTGTCACAACAAAAAGCACCCAGTACTCACTGTAAAGTGGTCATGTAGGTGTCACAACAAAAAGCACCCAGTCCACACTGTAAAGTGGTCATGTAGGTGTCACAGTAAAAGTACCCAGTACTCACTGTAAAGTGGTCATGTAGGGGTCACAACAAAAAAGCACCCAGTACTCACTGTAAAGTGGTCATGTAGGTGTCACAACAAAAAGCACCCAGTCCACACTGTAAAGTGGTCATGTAGGTGTCACAGTAAAAGTACCCAGTACTCACTGTAAAGTGGTCATGTAGGGGTCACAACAAAAAGGCACCCAGTTCTCACTGTAAAGTGGTCATGTAGGTGTCACAACAAAAAGCACCCAGTCCACACTGTAAAGTGGTCATGTAGGTGTCACAGTAAAAGTACCCAGTACTCACTGTAAAGTGGTCATGTAGGTGTCACAACAAAAAGCACCCAATACTCACTGTAAAGTGGTCATGTAGGTGTCACAGTAAAAGTACCCAGTCCACACTGTAAAGTGGTCATGTAGGTATCACAACAAAAAGCACCCAGTACTCAATATAAAGTGGTCATGTAGGTGTCACAGTAAAAGTACCCAGTACTCACTGTAAAGTGGTCATGTAGGTGTCACAACAAAAAGCACCCAGTACTCACTGTAAAGTGGTCATGTAGGTGTCACAGTAAAAGTACCCAGTACTCACTGTAAAGTGGTCATGTAGGTGTCACAGTAAAAGTACCCAGTACTCACTGTAAAGTGGTTATGTAGGTGTCACAGTAAAAGTACCCAGTACTCACTGTAAAGTGGTTATGTAGGTGTCACAGTAAAAGTACCCAGTACTCACTGTAAATGAGGTTGGTGTTAGGAAGGGCATCCAGCTGTAGAAACCAAGCCCAAATTAATTCTGTATGAACATGACATGGTCACCTGACCTATCATTGCCCACAACAGGTCAACTTGTCAAACCCATACTACTGTGGAAAATGGACATAAAACAGTGATGATGATCTCTTGTTACAGCAATGACAAACTAAAATCACCTCACACCTCGCCACCACTCCCTAATTCTATTTTATATCTCCTGTTACAACAATGACAAATCTAATATCAATATCACCACATGTCTCTATATCACTTCACCATCTCAATCTGATATCTCACACTTCACCTCTCACCATGTGATATCTCCTGTTACAGCGATGACAAACCTAATATCAGTATCAATATCACCACATGTCTCTATATCACTTCACCATCTCAATCTGATATGTCACACTTCACCTCTCACCATGTGATATCTCCTGTTACAGTGATGACAAACCGAATATCAAATGGACTGGCTACAACAAGAAGATCCCAGTCCTTATCTTTCATCCGGAAGCAGTTTTACAAAATAAATGTAGATACAAGAAAGTTGGTGGTATGTATTTAATTCTTCTCTAACCATATTTCTAATAGCAAACCAATTGAAACTGCTACTTGTGAAAGTAAGCTGTGGTCTTTGATGGAATAATTAACCTTAAATAACAGCTTTAGGGATAAGTTGTTTAATTTCTCAAACATTGAGTTTACTGGTTCAAATTTCAGGCATTAATTTAATCCTTTTGATACCAAACCTCTTGAAATCACCCCTTGTTCTACTATACAAAACGGTTTGTTTTAAAATGTTTATATTTATCTAAAACCTTCCTTTATAATTTTTACATAAAAAAACCTTTATTCTGCCTGCTCCAAAAACCAGTATAATAATGAAAAAATTCTTTATTTTCAAAATTACTTGAAATACATAGCATTTCATTAGAAGTAAGGTAATGAAAAGATTCATGAAGAATTTGGTGAGATTTATTAAAATTACTAAGTGTTTCATTATTAAGATGGGCTGTGTGTATCCATTTTGAAATAGGTACACTGTGACCGTGCATCTCATTAGATTGGTGCCAAGAAGGGCATCTGGCTGTTAGACATTGCCCCAGAAAGGATCCTATAAGTATGAGAGCTGTCATGTGTCCCACAAAGCTAACAACCTTTGATTTAGCAAGGAAAATGGCCTTAAAACGTTTGTTGTTGTAGACATCTAGTCCTTACATTACCATATTTCTCATGAAAGAAATTGCCTGTGTTTTGATTAATTTTGAAAATAATCAAGAATTAGGAAGGATTTAGTAAAATAACTCACTTTCCTATTAATATTATGGTATTTCAGGGCGGTGGATTGGCAGTATCAATAGAGGGTCAGACATGCTTTGCAACATAAAATTATGGCCCTTTATGATCTGAGTTCAAATCCCGTCGAGGTTGACTTTGCCTTTCATCCTTACAAGGTCGATAAAATAAAGTACCAGTCACGCACTGGAGTCGATTAAATCGACTTCCTCTCCCCCAAAATTGCTGGCCTTGTGCCTATATAAGAAACCGATATTATGGTATTTCTTGCAAGGTCGATAAAATAAAGTACCAGTCATGTATTAGGTTCAATATAACCAACTTTCTAACATTGTGCCATGACCAGTAATTTTGGAAGAGGAAAATCGATTATATCAACCTCAGCACTCAACAGAATCAGAGGTGGTTGAAGGTGAGTTGGGTCAAAAGAATTAAGGTTGTTTCTCAAGCTTGAGCGAATGGAGTTATAGAAAAATATGTGAATACTGGGTTTGTTTTTAATTGGTTTTTTTATATATTTATTTTCTTTAGTTTTGTTCTTTCTTGTGGTATCTTCTACACACACACACACACACACGCACACGCACACGCACACGCACATGCACATGCACATAAACATTGACACACATGTGCACACATACAGTTTAATTATGCTAATGTGTCATCAGATTTTAATCAATTTCTACTCCATTGTCAATTAGTTAATTAATTGACTTATTTCTATATTAATTAATTGTTATATTTCTATATTAATTAATTGTTATATTTCTATATTAACCCTTTAGCATTTACATTACTCTATATATACTATTGTATTTTCACAGGAAAGGCTTTACCTCACATAATATCTCACATAACATTTACATTACTCTATATATACTATTGTATTTTCACAGTAAAGGTTTTACCTCACATAATATCTCACATAACATTTACATTACTCTATATATACTATTGTATTTTCACAGTAAAGGTTTTACCTCACATAATATCTCACATAACAGTTACATTACTCTATATATACTATTATATTTTCACAGTAAAGCTTTACCTCACATAATATCTCACATAACATTTACATTACTCTATATATACTATTGTATTTTCACAGGAAAGGCTTTACCTCACATAATATCTCACATAACATTTACATTACTCTATATATACTATTGTATTTTCACAGTAAAGGCTTTACCTCACATAATATCTTACATAACATTTACATTACTCTATATATACTATTGTATTTTCACAGTAAAGCTTTACCTCACATAATATCTCACATACATTTACATTACTCTATATATACTATTGTATTTTCACAGTAAAGCTTTACCTCACATAATATCTTACAAACATTTACATTACTCTATATATACTATTGTATTTTCACAGGAAAGGTTTTACCTCACATAATATCTCACATAACATTTACATTACTCTATATATACTATTGTATTTTCACAGTAAAGGCTTTACCTCACATAATACCTCACATAACACCTCACATAACATTTACATTACTCTATATTTACTATTGTATATTCTTGGTAAAGGCTTTACCTCACATAATTATCTCACATAATATTGAATCTATGAGATTTTGATATTATTTATTTAATATCAATATGAGCAGCAAGTTATGGCCAGTTTGAACAGTAAAAAGTGAGAGAATTATGGCCGGATACAGCCGGTTTAAATGCTAAAGGGTTAATTAATTGTTATATTTCTATATTAATTAATTGTCATATTTCTTTATATTTTTGTTGTAGAACGGTTCCACATGGCCTTCAAATTTGGTAGCACTGAAAGTCGCATAATACGTACTGTATTGCTAGCCCATGGCTTTCATGAGGTGAGTGACCTTATTTAATGCTTTCATTATCATATTTTGAATGAAAGATGTTGCTTGTGGTTTTCAAGTCATGTTCAAAATAATCAAGAAAGGGTATTTGGAGTAATATTACTCAACAGGAGGTAAGGCTTGGAGATCAGGGAGTTGCTATAGACATATGGTTAGATTGTCTAAGGAAAAAATTGCTGGACAGATTTTATGGACAAAGCCAACTTGTAGGAGACCTAGAGGTTGACCACGACTAAGATAGTTGGATAACATCCATGAGCTCATTTGGTCTCACTTGGGGATCCAGCCAGATCAATTAAAGATGGTTGCTTCGGATAGGACCCTCATGAAGGCACATCTTAGGACTTGCTCCTACAAATCTCACAGGAAGACATGGACAAAGAGGTCAACTTAGCCTTTCATCCTTCCAAGATTGATAAAATAAAGTACCAGTAAAGTACTGGTGTCAATATAATTAACCCCTTTCTTCAGATTGCTGATCGTTTGCCAATATTAGATAGAATTCTGAAGTTAGAACCTAACAAAAGTTCTTACATACAATTATGACGGAAGATTTTAAAATAAGTTTAAACACTTTAAAATAAACAGTTTTGTGCCATAAAACCTAGGTGATCAGATTAGCATGGGAGGAAGGGGGGGGGGGGGTTCCGAGGCCATAGTATCTAGAATAAGGACAGGTTGGAAGAAGTTTAGGGAACTGCTTCCTCTGCTGACAAAGAAGGGTTTCTCCCTGCGTACGAAAGGCTGATTATATGATGCCTGTGTGAGGAGCGCGATGTTGCATGGTAGTGAGACATGGGCAGCAACTGAAGAGGATATGTGACGGCCTGAGAGAAATGAGGCAAGTATGCTCCGTTGGATATGCAATGTCAATGTGCGTGGACGACCGAGCATGGATGTGTTGAGAGAGAAACTGTGTCTGAGAGGGATAGAATGTAGTGTGCAAGAGAGGAGACTGAGGTGGTATGGACATGTGATGCACATGGAGGATGACCGATGGGTGAAGAAGTGCCAGGAAGTCCCAGTAGAAGGAAGATGTGGTAAAGGAAGACCACGAAAAACATGGGCGGAGGTGGTGAGAGCTGACCTCAGATCGCTGAAGCTCACAGTGGAGATGACGAAGAACCATGACAAGCGGAGAAATGCTGTGCTGAATAAGACCCGTCTCACCCTTGCAAGCAGGGAAAAGCGGACGTAAAATGATGATGGTGATGATGAAAATGTGGGTCAGGTTCAGGTGGTTTGGTATCAAAGGGTTAGGATGATTCAGAGAAACAAAAGAGAAAAAAACCTCTACGTGATAAGAGTTGACTTTGGACTAAGCAGCAGCTATAACATACATTCTTTAATTCTTTTACTGATTACAGTAATGATACTGTGGTCATGCTGGGGCACCACATCCATCTCATATCTACATTTCCTTTTGGCAGGTAACTTCTAATCACTCAGATTATAATATATTGTGGACAGGAGGACACTTGAAACCCCTCACCCTTCGCAACATGGCTGATTTCCAGAAGATTAACCACTTCCCAAGGTAAGCCTGTCTGTCCACCTGTCTGTCCATCCATCCATCTGTCTGTCGATCTGTCTATTCATGTGTCTGTCTGTTTGTCAATGAGATTGAAGCCAATATCACATTGTTGCTAAAGCAAACTTCTGAACCACACACACACACACACACACACACACACACACACAGACACACACACAAATAAAGTACCAGTTCCGGGCATTACAGTATCTATTTTCTTTCTGTACATTCTGAATTCAAATTCTGTCTTCTATCACTGGAAAATTGTTGACATTATAGGATTGGGGTCCCTATCTTTAAAACAACCAAGGAACCTATGAGATGTAACCTCATTGGAAGCCAGCTAAACCTACATAGGTGTGAACTCTAACAACAATATGATAGGACTGGGACCACTATCATTAAAACTCACAAGAAACCGTATACGAGATGTTACCTCATAGGAGGCCAGCTAAGCCTACAAAGGTGTGAACTCCAGAGCTGTAAAAACAATATAATTGATTGTCCACTCTTCACTACCTCCAACTATACAAATGTGTGTCCTTGTGCCTTTTTAAGCCATCAGTATTCTGTACAGGTGTGTGCTGTCTTTTATAGATCTTATGAACTGACCAGAAAAGATAAACTGTACAAAAACGTTCAGAGAATGCAACAAATGAAAGTAAGTTGAATTATTTTTTAATTTTGTAGGTTCGAAAGAAGGGACAAAGCTCATGGCCTTCACAGGCCCTCCTAGATCAGAGAGATTAATGCCATGTGTAACTTATCTGGAGGAAGGGACAATGCCCATGGTCTTCATGGGTCCTTTGAGACTGGAGAAATCAATACTGTTGATGTTCTGGTGTTAAATTGTTGCAACTCCACTTGTATGTGAAAACATTAGTAGGGAGAGAGTTGCAGATGACCACCATTCTGAGCATGAATGGTTGGGTGTAGCTGTTAGTATGAGACCTGGGGTTTGGATGCTAGTCTATTGTAGGGTTAACTCTCATCTGCTGCTGTTCATTTTTTTTGTTTCAGCTGAGTGGGCTGGGGCAACATAAGATGAAGTGTCTTACTCAAGGACACAACATGCCACTTGGTCTTGAAATTGAACCTCTGACCTGCACATAACTTGCTAGTAGTAACAGCTCAAATCTCATTGGCATTACTGTCTTTAAAATGTAGCTATAAACATACTACGTATAAAAAAAAGGATGCAGCATGGCTGGAGGTCCCAAGTTCGATTCGACCACATGGAACTTGAGGCAAGAGTCATTTACCTAGCCTCAAGTTCACCTAAGATTTATGAGTAAAACTGGGTAGAAGGAAACTGTTTGAAGGTCCATTGGATGGATTGTATCTGTAATTTAAATGACTACGCTTATCATGTACTGAAAATTGTCAAAGGTCCATATCTCTGGAATACTCAGTCACTTATAACACAAGATGGACTTTACCTGTAATACAGCCTTGTAAAATACTGTACCCTATGAATTATGTCAAGAGAATACATGTGTGTAGAATGCTCGGCCACTTGACATTCATTTTACAAGTAGACGACACCATTGATCAAACAATTGGATCACTCAACATTACAATTGATGTAGGTTTATTATGGAAACCTGATGAGATGAGGGTCAGATTTGTAAGGTTTTTGATCACAGATCTGCTCTATCAGGATTGATTCTGGGTTAAACATCTTTAAGATTCTCTAATACATCAATAACCACAACATGGTCAATAACAACAGCAGCAACATCATCCTTAACAATATCAGATGCCACACAACATATATCAACAACCACAACATTAATAACAATAACAATAGCCACAAGTAAAACAAAAAAGACTACAATAACATCATTAACAACATAATTGTTTCTACTTTAGGCACAAGGCCAGCAATTACCCAGTACATTACTGGTACTTTATTTTATCGACCCCGTAAGGATGAAAGGCAAAGTTAACCTCGGCGGGATTTGAACTATTAACAACATAATAAATAGTAGTTAGATGACAAGTTGCTTGGATGAAAAGTTTTGTTCAAGTTGTTTGATGAAAATATATTTTGATGAAGTTGTTTGAAAATTTATTGCAAAAGTTGTTTTAAGATGTTTGATCAGGTTGTTTGATGAAGTTTGTTTGATTGAGTTGTTTGATGAGGTTGTTTGAGGAAAAGTCTTCCACCAAGAAGTCTTGGTAGCAGTTAAAACTAAACAGATCCTAATATTTATGTTTAAATTAAGATGAGGTGATCTTTCATTTTAAGTAGACAGAAATTACCACTCAATAAAATAAATGACACTTTAATGGTTTGTATATGTGCATTCTGAATTATTTATTATTTATATGGAATATCACAACATGCTGAAGAAAAGGAGATATGGGACATCACTTTATCTCTTTTCCATGTTCTAATTTTGTATATGTAAATGTAGAATGACTTTATTAGTAAAAGAAAATGTTTAAAATTGAATTATGTTTTATAAGGATTGAAGAAAATTATTGATCAGAGATTGTTGTCTACTTAAAACAAAAGAACACTTTTGGAAGTTATTGTGACTTTCGGTATTTCTAGGGCTGCAGGAATTTCAATTTTGTTCCCATGAGTTTTGTGATCCCTTCAGAATATCAGGAATTTTGTTGTAAGTTGTTTCATATTTTCTGTTGTAAGTGGTATTGTTATATTTTCTATGTTGTAAGGTGCATTTTTGTTTTATTGTGTTATGTTATAAATAGTAGTGTTTTATTTTCTATGTTGTAAGTGGCATTGTTTTAATATTAACCTATATCCAACTTCTAGGATACATTATACACATTAACCCACAAACATATATACATTAACCCCCATTCGAGTTACGGCCCTTGCCATTCTGAGTTCAAATCCCGCCGAGGTTAACTTTGTCTTTCATCCTTACAGGGTCGATAAAATAAAGTACCAGTAATGCACTGGGGTAATAGCTGGCCTTGTGCCAAAAGTAGAAGCAACTATATATTATATACATGAACCCTCTTTCATTGTATATCATATATATTAATGTATTTTCACAATATATACATTGACCTACTTTTGTTATATATTAGCAAGGACTAAATAAGTAGAAAAGAGGACAGGAAGCTAATGCTATCAGGGAAGTTGATATATGTTGAAAAGGATTGAGCAGAAATTCTGTAAGGTGCACACTGTAAGTTGCACACAGCGTAGCCTATGGATACACAAGAGATGTAGAATTACAGGAAGGCTAATGAAGATATTGATGGTGCCACGATACAATTCACTAAGTAGAGTAAAAGAATGTATGTAAACAAATGCTGGGCCCCTGGTCCATCTGAGATATCAGTAGCTTTACTTGTGACTCGGTCTATGACAACCATCCAACCCTTACTAGCAGGGAAAACACATTAAATGATGATGATGATTATGGTGACATTAACTTGAAGATATATTACACTCAGATTAACAGTTTGATGTTATATTGTATTCCAATGAACATGTAATTCTACACACCCAGTCAACCATATTAACATATGAAAATAACTAGTAGTTACCATATTTCTTTGTACAGCATTAGTATATGATCCTTGTTATTGAAGCTAAAAAAAAAAAGCACGATTAAATTACATCCTTGTGTAAAATATGACTGTAGGGTAGAGCCATGTCTAGGTAAATATTTTTGTAAACTTATACCATGTTATTCATCAAAGTTTGGATCCCATATTTCACAACAATATTCAGTTTTTCATGATTTTAAAGAATGTAAAACAACTGGATGTTTAACATTGTGTGTAGAAGCAGGTTTATCAACACGTGCAATCTTGTCAACTGAAATAAGTAGTTTTGAGCTCAGTAAAACTTTCTGGAAACATGTACACATGTATAATACAAATCCTCTGCCCCCATTTTTAATGTTTAGTTCAAAATTTCTCATATTATACACAAAAAATACTGTGTTGTTTACTAGTCCAATGGTATTGTAACTGGGTTGTTAAGTTTGTATCTACCATACTCTGAACACCTTGGTTCCCTGGGCATAGACACATTAAAGCTAGGACTTGGTAGACACCCACAAGATCATTAACCATCTTTCCAACAACAACCCTGGGCACCTTGTTGAATTCCATATCTCTCACACCCGTGGATACGCTTACAAAATCAGAAAATAGTACAGCTCCCATGACTTTCAAAAACATTTTTTCATGCCCAGAGTTGCTGAAGCATGGAACAAACTACCTACATTAGTTGTTAGCTGTCGGGAAACTGCATCCTTCAAAACTTCTATGCTTCTCGAAATTCTTTTCAGGACTGACTTTTGTACATTATTCTATGTACTATACATGTACCTTTGATGAGTTGTAGTGCACCTGAGTACTGTACACAATAATTATCATTATTATAATTATATTTCAGGTTCGTTCTGTAAAGATAGGGGACCCTGGATAATTAAACCCGTGGCCTCATCTAGAGGTCGTGGTGTACATCTAGTGAGTCATGTAAGTAGCCTTAAATTTTGCAAGTTCTCCAAACATCAATCTGTTTTTGCTTGGTTTCTTCTTTTTTCATTTTTATATTTTGTTTTTTTGTATGTTTTCTTTCATGTAACTGATCAACTTTTAGTTAACAGAGTTACATCACCATTATCATAACTTTGTCTGTCATTCTCCCAATGTCAATCAAATAAAGTACCAATAAAAAACTGGTTTGATATGAGTGACTTCCCCTCCCTCAACCCTTTAGCATTTACATTACTCTATATTTACTATTATATTTTCACAGTAAAAGCTTTACCTCACATAATTATCTCATGTAATATCGAATCTATGAGATTTTGCTAATATTTATTTTGAGAACAATACCTTAACATAAGTATGAGTGGCTGGTTACAGCCAGTTTGAACAGAAAGAGGTGAGGAAATTCTGGCCGGATACAGCCAGTTTAAATGCTAAAGGGTTAAAATTGTTGGCCTTGTACCTTCCGGGATTATTAAAATAAAGTACCAGTTACGTACTGGGGTTGATACAATCAGCTTTCCCCTTCCTCTAAATTACTAGACTTGTTGCCTAAATTATAAATTATCATCACCATCATCATCACATATGAACATTTTAAAACAGGAAACCTTACTGTTATAAGTATCATGAGGGTTAAATATGTTTTCACACACAAAACCATCTGAATGGTATTTGAGAATTATTTAACCCTTCCCTTTTCTTGTCATATTTCTAATAAAAAAATCACTGTTTATGGTTTTCAAATAATTTTGAAAATATTCAAGAATTTGGAGAAATCTAGTTATATGACTAACTTTCTCATTATTAAGTTGGTGTTTGGAATATAACTTAACAAAGGTTAGTACATAAAATTATGAAAGGTTTTTAGAAAAATATATATACTTTAAATCAAACAGTTTTGATATATAAATATCTTCTTTCTTCTCCAACTCCAGCCAGAACAAGTGCCTTTTGATGAACATCTTATTGTATCTAAATATATTCAGAACCCTTTGCTCATTGATGGTAACTATACATTTATTTTTATTATTATTATTATTATTATTATGATGCTGCCAATCCACTGCCCTTAATAATAATAATAATAATTGTTTCTACATTTGGCACAAGGCCAGCAATTATCCCAATAAAGTACCAGTAATACACTGGGATAATTGCTGGCCTTGTGCCAAATGTAGAAACAATTATTATTATTATTATTAAGGGCAGTGGATTGGCAGCATCAGTAGAGCGTCGGACACCATGCTTTGTGGCATGTCCCTTTACGTTCTGAGTTCAAATCCTGCCAAAATTAGCTTTGCTTTTCATCCTTACAGGTTCGATAAAATAAAGTACCAGTAATGCACTGGGGTCAATTTGGTCGACTTCCCCTTCCCCAAAATGGTTGGGCTTACCATCAATGGTGTTGGACATTTCAGAAATAGAGGCAGGTAGTATCATACTGAAAGAATACCAGTAGGTTACTGGATGGCATTAACTGGAATAAGTCAGGGAGCTTGCAACTCAGAATAGGCAGGTCTATGCCATCCAGTGGCAATTTTTACCATTGTACTGGAAACCCAGTTAATGTGTTTGAGAGAAAGTCATGAACAGGTACACAATCTATCTCAGAAATGGGCAGAGAGAAAGCTTTGCCTCAAAGGTTGGGTGGAGATTATCAACATCTACATTGTTTTTATGATATACTACTGCCTGAATGCTGTCCCACTGGTCAGAAATCCATCTGCAACATTCATTAAATGGTGGCCTTGGAATGCATGTTGCACTTGCTGCAACTAACACATGTGCAGAATTATTTTGAATACTGCAGTAATGAAAACAACAAAAGCCCAACCAGTGTAACCACAACTGTGTAACCAAATTAAAATAGGAATACTATATTGCTGCATGCCATAGGAAGCAACTAAAAGGTTTTGTAGCAGGAAATGCATCCAGCCATGAAATATTGCTTCAAAATGACCCATGATGTGTATGAAGCCTGTTAGGGGCCTGAAAGGCTAACTCCTTCTTTAGCAGGAAAAATGGCATTAAAATGCTTGTTGTTGTTGTTGGTATATACATGTATAAGGTTATCAAAACCCATCAGAGACAACCTGGTGCCAATAGCCATCGCCTGGCCCAGGAATTGAACTCACAACCTGTGTGTGTAATTTATTTTTATTCAGTTCAACATAAATTCCTGGTATTGTGCCAATCTAAGAATTTAGTATCTGAAGTTGTTAGAAATATTGAATGTTAAATATGAGTCACATTTGCTGCACTGACAAAATCTCAATTTAAAATATAGAGGACATTGTAAAACTTGTATTAAAATAGGGGTGCAACCTATTCAGAGGTTGCCATAGCAACAAAATTGCCATTATTATTTTTTTTTTTTTGCCATAAATATCCATTTGAATATTTCACTGTCTTTTTATCAGGTTTCAAGTTTGATATTCGTCTTTATGTGGCAGTAACATCGTATGACCCATTAGTGGTTTATCTGTATGAAGAGGGTCTCACCAGGTGAGCTATGGTTTGTTTTGTATGACCTCTATTACTATAACTACTGTGGGGGAGTGGAATGGAGCAGTAGTATAGCTAGAGTGTGTGCCACCTGGGGCAGTAGAATAGCTAGAGTGTGTGCCACCTGGAGCGGTAGTATAGCTAGTGTGTGTGTCACCTGGAGCAGTAGTATAGCTAGAGTGTGTGCCACCTGTAGTAGTATAGCTAGAGTGTGCCACCCGGAGCAGTAGTATAGCTAGAGTGTGCCACCCGGAGCAGTAGTATAGCTAGAGTGTGTGCCACCTGGAGCAGTAGTATAGCTAGAGTGTGTGCCACCTGGAGCAGTAGTATAGCTAGAGTGTGTGCCACCTGGAGCAGTAGTATAGCTAGAGTGTGTGCCACCTGGAGCAGTAGTATAGCTAGAGTGTGTGCCACCTGGAGCAGTAGTATAGCTAGAGTGTGTGCCACTTGGAGCAGCCCTTGAGTTTTCCATCCTCTACGTTAAAGCCACTTTTATTTCAGTACTGTAACATATTGCAATATAACAGAAGTTTAAGCTAAGCATCAACCACTTCTACCCTGGAAATGATATCGACATTGCTTTTCTTCTAGACCAAATATCATCGTCATTTTTATATCTGCTTTTTCATGCTAGCATGGGCTGGACAATGTTGTGCATCCAGATACTCTATCTGATACCAACTCTTTAAGTTACCTCTTATGACATACAGGAACTGGGGTACACATAGCAAAACCAGAATACACTCACAAAGTATATATTGTTGAACTCTATGCTTATAGATCAGTAATTTGGTGATCCAACCTGCTTCAATTGAATGCTGTATAAACATCACATAAGTAACTTCTATTTTGTGGGCTTGAGAACATTAAATGATAAGGTAGGAATATGTAGGGATCTTGAGGATATTAAATAAGAAACAAGCCTGTATCATGTAATGGTGTTTTGCTGCTGTTTTTCTAGATTTGCAACGGTGAGATATGACAAGAGTCAACGAAGTTTGAAAAATCAGTGTATGCATCTGACCAACTACAGCGTGAACAAGAAGAGTGACAGTTATGTTAAGTGAGTTAAGTATTTATTTCTCTGTAACACATAAGCACAAAAGGGTTATGTTTAATGCAGGCAACAGTGACAGCTATACTGAGGTTGAGATATAACTGTAAGGGCAAGAAATAGATGTCTCACATTGATGGCCTGATACTTTTAATGAAAGACTGTGAATGTTTTTCAAATCATTTGAAAAAATAATCAAGAATTTGGAGGGACTCTTTCCTTATTTAGTTGGTATTTGGAACATCACTTAACATAGGTTCTTTTAGATAAATATAAACATTTTAACCCTTTCATTACCAAATTTTTTATGAAAGACGCCATAACCACTGTGTAAACAATGTCCATATTAATAATACATTTCTCAATTGTCTTCTATAGGAATGATGATCCTGATATTGAAGATTATGGAAACAAGTGGTCCCTAGGGGCATTATTACGGTACCTGAAATCAAAGGGAACAGATACTGCAGGTAAGTTAGTTGCAAACAATATGTAACGACACTAGGAATGGACCGCCCTGTGTTATGTGATAACTGTTTGATCAACAGGGCAGCCTGTGAATTAACTTGTAAGTGGCTCAGTTCATCTTGTATTATAATGTAAGTGGCTCAGTTCATCTTGTATTATAATGTAAGTGGCTCAGTTCATCTTGTATTATAATGTAAGTGGCTCAGTTCATCTTGTATTATAATGTAAGTGGCCCAGTTCATCTTGTATTATAGTGTAAGTGGCCCAGTTCATCTTGTATTATAGTGTAAGTGGCTCAGTTCATCTTGTATTATAATATAAGTGGCTAGGCTGTGGATTAGCAGAGTTGTTAGAGCAGTATTTGTTCCAGTTCTTTACGTTCTGAGTTCAAATCCAGCCAAGCTCAACTTTGCCTTTCATCCTTCTGGGGAGAGTCGAAAAAATAAAATACCTGTCACGTACTGGATCAATACAATTGACATTCTTTTCCCCTAAATTTGCTGGCCTTGTGCCTGAATTAGAAATTGTGTAAATAGCTGACTATTCCACAGACACATCGGCTTAAATAGCTGACCATTCCACAGACACATCGGCTCAATCCAACCAACCGGCTTCTAATCAGTTTCCATCGACCCAATTTCACTCGTGAAGCTTAAGTTGACCCAAGACTATGATAAATGACACAGGTGCAAGATATAATATGGGGGGATTGAACCCGAGACTTTATGATTACAATGATGGGTTAACACTAAAAAACTGTTCAGAGTTGTGCTTGTTATTTATCATCAAATGTAATACAGTCATGACTATCCCATATTTGGCAGTATCAGTAGAGAGCCGGACACCATGCTTTGCAGTATAGACTTACAGCCCTTTGCAGTCTGAGTTCAAATCTCACCGAGGTTTACTTTGCCTTTCATCCTTACGGGGTCGATAAAATAAAGTACCAGTAATACACTGAGTAATTGTTGGCCTTGTGCCAAAAGTAGAAACAATTATTATTATTATCGATAAAATGGTGGTGGATTGGCAGTATCTGTAGAGGGTCGGACGCCATGCTTTGATGCATAGAGTTACGGCCCTTGCCATTCTGAGTTCAAATCTCACTGAGGTTGACTTTGCCTTTCATCCTTACGGGGTCGATAAAATAAAGTACCAGTAATACACTGGGTAATTGCTGGCCTTGTGCCAAACGTAGAAACAATTATTATTATTCATAACACTTTTACTCTGGCAAATGTTATACCGACACTATACCAACAGAGTGAGCCATAGCCAATGTCCAAAGCTTCTTTAGGTCATTCCTTCTCCTTCAACTTTCCAACACTCTCCTTAGAATCCTTGCTGTTCTTAGAAAGGTTCTTTTCTGCAAAAATCCCATCCTGATGGTAATTCCTAGCTTCTCGAGCCATGCATCTAACCATTTACTAATTTCGCTGAGGTTAACTTTGCCTTTCATCCTCATGGGATTGATAAAATAAAGTACACACTGGGGTCGATTTAGTCGACTTTCCCCTCCCTCTAAAATTGCTGGCCTTGTGCCTATAGTTGAAATCATTATTATTATTTTAGCAATGATGATGAAGATAGAAGATGTGGTAGTGAAGACTATCTTGTCTGCGGAACTTCACATTGCAGCTGCCAGTAAGATGTTTATTAACAACAAATGGAACTGTTTTGGTAAGTTGAATCGATAATCAAATTCATTTAACCGTTTTGTTATATTTCTAGTGAAGAACACTGCTTATGATTTTCAAATCATTTTGAGAATAATCAAAATTTTGGAAAGATTTAGTAACATAACAAATATAACTTTCCTATTATTAAGCTGTTGAGTGGAACATAAAAGTTCTTACATAAAATTATGATGGAAGTTTTTAGGTAAATATAAACACTTTAACCCTTTAATGTTCAAACCGGCCAGAATTCTCTACCTCTTTCTGTTGAAACTGGCTGTAACCGACTGCTCATATTGATGTTAAGGTATTGTTCCCAAAATAAATAATATCAAAATCTCATAGATTCGATATTATATGAGATAATTATGTGAAATAAAGTGTTTACCATGAAAATATAATAGTAAATATAGAGAAATGTAAATGCTAAAGGATTAAAATAGTTTTATATTGTAGAACCAGGAGTGGTTTCAGATGGTTTGGTGTCAAAGATGTCAACTCTTTGACTGCCCAAAACAGAGGTACAGGAGTTGATATAATGGAATGTTCTATTCCACAAAATTTGTTGTGTTCTGCTTTAGAAAGTCTATCATTTGGCAATGGAGTGGTAGAGGCAGTAGAGTGCGGGATGAAATGCCTTGTGGTATTTAGTTATATCTTTTTATGTTCTGAGTTCAAATCCCTTTGAGATTGAATTTTCTTGTCATCATTCTGAGGCTGCTGTTATCATTGTTATGTAGTCCTACGTTAATCTTGATCAAGCCGACCTATTATCAAAGGCATTCCAACCATGACCATCATATTTTTAGCAGCGTTTAAGACTATATTATCTGTGTTATTTCCTTGATGTATACCTTTTTATACCCTTTTTCTGTTTTCAATGTTACCCAATGTCCCCTGGCAATTGGTTCTTTTCTTCCTTTTCAGAATTGTATGGCTTCGATGTCCTGATAGATGACACACTGAAACCATGGATCCTTGAAGTGAATCTCTCTCCATCTTTAGTCTGGTCAGTCACAGCATTCCTTACTACAATGATTATAAAATTATATATATATATATCATCATTATCGTTTAACATCTATCTTCCACGCTAGCATGGGTTAGACAGGTTTGTCCCACTTGAGGCAAGATTGGTCTGGGGTGACCATGTCTTGCTCATATAGAACTGTTTCTGGCTGCTTTTCTACAGCTGGATGCCCTTCCTAATGCCAACCATATTTACAGTGTGGACTGGGTGCTTTTTGTCGTGACACCTACATGACCACTTTACAGAGAAAGGGTGGTGTGGGTAGAAGTGGGAGGATGGAGTCTGGGTAGTGATGTGGGGGTTTATATTGGGTTAAGAGGTGCCACTGACTAGTTTTAAGTTCGTACATAAGGGAAGGTGGGTCTTCTGTATTACTGCATAGCGCCAAAGGTCTCGATCCAGTGACATTGTCTTGGAGAGGTGTAAGTGTGCAAGGTCAGTTTTTATCACCTTATCCCAGGTTTTTCTGGGTCTACCTACTCTGTAGCTTCCATCAATTTTGATCGCCCTGCACTTTTTTATACAGCTGTCGTCCTTCATACGCATCACATGACCATACCAATCTAATCTCCTCTCTAGCAAACTGCATCGGATCCCTCTTATTCCTAATTTCTCACTGCCATATAACATTACTGTTCGTATACAAGCATCATACAATCTGCCTTTCATTTTTAGAGAGAAACCTTTTGTGGCCAACAGCGGTATACACTCTCTGAACTTTTTCCATCCCGTTCTAACTCTGGCTACTGTACTTTCAGAGCACCCTCCTCCACTTCTGATTTTGTCACCCAGGTAACGGAAAGTGTCTACTATTTCTATAGAACCATATGGGCACTTGCTACTTACTGCACCTGAGCATCGGCCACATATTAAATCTACATTCTTAGATAGATTGCTTGTGATCCCACTACATCTTTTATGTACCCATAGTTTGCATTTGGGGCATAGAATGGAATTTCTACCTTCCTTTTCTACACACTGAGCATGGCCATTTCCCATAGGGGACCTGTGCCCTATTTCCCTTTCTACATACTAGAACTTTAGTTTTAGACAAGTTAATTTTAAGGCCTTTTGATTGTAGGCCATGCTTCCATGTTTGGAATTTCTTTTCTAGTTCAGCCATAGGTTCAACTATGAGAGTTAGATCATCTGCATATAGAAGTTCCCATGGGCAGCCAATCTTAAACTCTTCTGTTATAGCCAGTAGGGCAATAATAAACAGGAGGGGCTAAGGACGGAGCCTTGGTGAACACCTACTTTTATGCTAAATTCTTCACTATATTTATTGTTAATTCTAACCTTGCTGACTGTTCCTCTACACATGGCTTGTATAGCTCTCACAAGCCACTCATCTACTCTTAATTTTCTAAGAGCCCACCAGATAATGGAATGGGGGACCCTGTCAAAGGCTTTCTCCAAGTCAACAAAAGCTAAGTAGAGGGGTTTCTTTTAGCTTGGTATTTCTCCTGATCATCATCATCATCACTCTTTAACATCCATTTTCCAAGCTAGCATGAGTTAGATGGGTTGTCTTGTTGTGAGACATGTCAGATCAGATGACTGTGTCTTGCCCATACAGAACTGTTTATGGCTTGGTTTCAAATTCAATATAATCTTGGTGTGAATATCCCATCGAAGCAAGGGAAAACCTGCTTTTGTGGAAAGTTGATATCTGATATATGCTGTTGAGTACTCAAAAGTAGAGAGTCATATATAATGTTCACCTTATCTTGTTCTTTCATTGTTTAACATTCATCATCATCATCATCATCGTTTAACGTCCATTTTCCATGCTAGCATGGGTCTGGACGGGAATTGTCCCACTTGAGGCAAGATTGGTTGTCTTGCTCAGGACTGTCTGGCGGGTTTTCTACGGCTGGATGCCCTTCCTAACACCAACCACATTTACAGTTATATATATAAACACACACACATATATAAAGGAGATTAAAAAATTTGAAGATGCACCTAATATATTTTATATATATACATCCAAATTTAAGTAGACAATGAAAAAAAATTAATTCATACAAAATAAATTATAGTCCTTTTAAAAAATAGAGGGATTTTTATGATCATCTAATTAGTTTTTGTACTAACCAGTTTCACGAATAATTTATCACAATTTTTGAGGTTACATTTGTGTTGATTTTGTGTATTTTTTAACACCTCATTATACACTGTTGGTGTTGAATAGTTTTTACACATCAACTCCACAATTTGGTTGGTTACATTTTCTAATTTCAGGATCTTTAATTACGATGTGCAGCTTTGCATTCATTTTTTTGTTCCTAACTTTGAAATCTTTATTACCATTTATTTACAGTGATAGTCCTCTTGATTTGAAAATTAAGACCAACCTCATATGTGATCTTTTTAGTGCCATTGGTAAGTTTATCATTTCATTTTTTTTTTCTTTGGTTTGTTATTTTCTGAATCAGATGAAAAAATAAACTACAAAAGAGTGATTTAAATGCTATATATCATCATTATCATCAAAAAAGTAGAAATAATTATCATCGTCACCGTTTTACGTCCGTTCTTCCACGCTAGCATGGGTTAGATGGGTTGTCCTGTTGTGGGCAGTGTCCAGTCGGCTGACCTTGTTTTGCTCATATGGGAACTGATTCTGGCTTGATTTCTACAGCTGGATGCCCTTCCTAACACCAACCTCATAGTGAGTGCTGGGTGCTTTTTTCATGGCGCCTACATGTCCACTTTACAGTGTGGACTGGGTGCTTTTTTTCCGTGGCACCTCCACGACCACTTTGCAGTGGGAGGGTGTGGGGGCATATTGTCTATATGCTTCAGCTTCAGCTTGTACCCGTGAGGGTTCGGGTCTTCTGTATTACTGCGTGACACCAGAGGTCACGGTCGTGTGTCATCGCCTTTGAGAGGTGTAATTGGGTAAGGTCGGCTTTTATCACCTCATCCCAGGTCTTCTTGGGTCTCACCACTCCGCGGCTTCCATCAACTTCTAGTGCACTGTACTTTTTTATGCAGCTGTCATCCTTCATACACATCACATGTCCATACCAATGCTATATATACTGCTCTATGTTGCAAGAATTGTCTCTTTATGACTATATACATACTGTATATACACACACACTAATACAGGGAACCTCGATCCACGAACACCTCTCATCATCAACAAATCAGTTCATGAACAATTTTTCTGAACATAAAATGTCTCGGTTGACAAACAATGTCTCAAGTAACAAACACACAAGCTGTTGACAATGGCGACAAGCTGGCAGTATCAGCAAGATAGCATCATTTGCTGTGTAGTTAGTTACTTTGGTGATATCTATCTGTTTTTCTCACAGCGCCACCCATTACTGTTTTTCTCTTTCAACATGGGAAAATAATTTTGTTTATGAACATTTCAGGTAACGAACAGCCTTCAGGAATAAATTAAGTTCATGAACTGAGGTTCCATTGTATAATATCATCATCATCATCATTTAACATTTAAGTAAAGATGATGTTAGAATCATCTTTTATGATCACATACTATATACATGTATATATACTCTAGACAGAGACACATATTACACACACACACACACACACACTATATATATAGTCTATATAAATATTCTATATTGCAGGAATTGTCTGTCATGACCCAATGGTGAAGAATTACCAACAAATCCGGAAAAATATGGAACTTGCTGCTCAAATGAATAGTGGGAAAAATAAAGTAAGTAGGACTGGTTGTTTGTGGCTTTTCAGGCATAGTGTACCTAGGACTACATTATTCAGTGTGTCTGCCCCTTTTTAAAGAAAGCCCAATGAGCTACCATGTAAATATTTTACATTATTCAGATATAATGTATCTAGGGCTACATGATCCTGTATTAATCTTGGGTGGCATTTTAACACCACTACCAACTAGTCTTTGGATGCTTTTAGGGAAGTCCACTTTTTGCAGGTATTGAGGTATTTGCAGATATTTTTGTCCCTCTCTCCTTCTTACCAGTTTCAGAGGCCCTGAAAAGGGTCATGGGCACTGTCCTTCCTTTCCTAACTAAATAATAAAAAGAAAAGAGTAGCAACTACAATAATAGTTCATCCCTACTTTGGTTTAGGGAAGGTGTTGAGGGTTAAAATGCCAAAAACAACCATACAGATTATTTACAATAGCTGGAATTATTATAAATGGTTGGAAGATATGTCATTTTTTTCTCATAAGTAATGTTTTTTACCGTAATTAAATGTTCTCAGTACACTCTGTAAAGTGGTCGATTATCAGAGACAGTATAGAGTAGAGGAACTCTTTAGTGTTGAGGACTTGACATCTTCTATCTACAGTATAGTTCTCAACACTCTGTAAAGGGGTTGTTAAGGACATCTAGCTATTGAACCAATACCAAAATGGAATACATGAGCAAGACATGGTCACTCTGACTCATTAAAAGAACAGTAACTTTGAGTACGAACTGTCACAGACTGGGAGAAGCTATCCAACTCATGGCAGCAAGAAAAGTATATCTCTACTTTGATTTTAGGGAAGAAGTTGAGAGTTGAAAATGTCCCAGATTGCCATACAGCTTATTGTTGATGTGAGAGTATGAGGTAATTTATACAATATATTTCTATTCAGCAGTCACAGCAACGCCGTCCAGCCTCCACTGGAGGGGCATCAAATCAACCACTCAACTTCAGTAATGGTCGATACTTAAGACGCAGCATGTCTGGGTTGAACAGCGAAGAAATCAAAATAGTGAGACGAGTTAAAGAAGAGGAGTCTCGGAAAGGAGGTTGGATTCGTTTGTTTCCATCACCAGATTCCTGGGATTTGTACTCGTAAGTCATCCATTTACTCTGTTTTCCTACGATATCAGATGGTGTATATCACACTGGTGTATATGACACTTGTGTATATGACACTGTGGTATATGACAGTGGTGTATATGACACTGGTGTATATGACACTGGTGTATATGACACTGGTGTATATTACACTGTGGTGTATATTACACTGTGGTGTATATGACAGTGGTGTATATGACACTGTGGTATATGACACTGGTGTATATGACAGTGGTGTATATGACACTGGTGTATATGACAGTGGTGTATATTACACTGTGGTGTATATTATTACACTGTGGTGTATATGACTGTGGTGTATATGACAGTGGTGTATATGACAGTGGTGTATATGACACTGTGGTATATGACACTGGTGTATATGACACTGTGATGTATATGACACTGGTATATATGACTGTGGTATATATGACACTGGTATATATGACACTGTGGTGTATATGACACTGGTGTATATGACACTGTGGTGTATATGACACTGTGGTGTATATGACACTGGTGTATATGACACTGTGGTGTATATGACACTGGTGTATATAACACTGTGGTGTATATAACACTGTGGTGTATATAACACTGGTGTATATAACACTGTGGTGTATATGACACTGTGGTATATATGACACTGGTGTATATGACACTGTGGTGTATATGATATTGGTGTATATGACACTGGTGTATATGACACTGTTGTGTATATGACACTGTGGTATATATGCCACTGGTGTATATGACACTGGGGTGTATATGACACTGGTGTATATGACACTGGTGTATATGACATTGATGTATATGACACTGGTTTATATGACACTGGTGTATATGACACTGTGGTGTATATGAGACTGTGGTGTATATGACACTGTGGTATATATGACACTGTGGTATATATGACACTGTGGTGTATATGACACTGGTATATATGACACTGTGCTGTATATGACACTGTGGTGTATATGACACTGGTGTATATGTCACTGTGGTATGTATGACACTGTGGTGTATATGACACTGTGGTGTATATGACACTGTAGTCTATATGACACTGGTGTATATGAAACCTTGGTATATATGACACTGGTGTATGTGACACTGTGTGTATACGACACTGTGGTGTATACGACACTGTGGTGTATATGACACTGGTGTATATGACACTGGTGTATATGACACTGGTGTATATGACACTGTGGTGTATATGACACTGGTGTATATGTCACTGTGGCATGTATGACACTGTGGTGTATATGACACTGTGGTGTATATGACACTGTGGTCTATATGACACTGGTGTATATGAAACCTTGGTATATATGACACTGGTGTATGTGACACTGTGTGTATACGACACTGTGGTGTATATGACACTGGTGTATATGACACTGGTGTATATGACACTGTGGTGTATATGACACTGTGGTGTGTATGACACTGTGGTGTATATGACACTGTGGTGTATATGACACTGTGGTGTGTATGACATTGTGGTGTGTATGACACTGTGGTGTGTATGACACTGTGGTGTGTATGACACTGTGGTGTATATGACACTGTGGTGTATATGACACTGTGGTGTGTATGACACTGTGGTGTATATGACACTGTGGTGTATATGACACTGTGGTGTATATGACACTGTGGTGTATATGACACTGTGGTGTATATGACATTGGTGTATATGACACTGTGGTGTATATGACACTGTGGTGTATATGACACTGCGGTGTATATGACATTGGTGTATATGACACTGTGGTGTATATGACACTGGTATATATGACACTGTGGTGTATATGACACTGGTGTGTATGACACTGGTGTATATGACACTAGTATATATTACACTGTGGTGTATATGACACTGGTGTATATGAAACCTTGGTATATATGACACTGGTGTATATGACACTGTGTGTATACGACACTGTGGTGTATATGATACTGGTGTATATGACACTGGTGTATATGACACTGTGGTGTATATGACACTGTGGTGTATATGACACTGTGGTGTATATGACACTGTGGTGTGTATGACACTGTGGTGTATATGACACTGTGGTGTATATGACACTGTGGTGTATATGACACTGTGGTGTGTATGACACTGTGTGTATACAACACTGTGGTGTATATGATACTGGTGTATATGACACTAGTATATATTACACTGTGGTGTATATGACACTGTGGTGTATATGACACTGTGGTGCATATGACACTGTGGTGTATATGACACTGTAGTGTATATGACACTGTGGTGTATATGACACTGGTGTATATGACACTGTGGTATATATGACACTGGTGTATATGACACTGTGTGTATATGACACTGTGGTTTATATGACAATGTGGTGTATATGTCACTGTGGTATGTATGACACTGTGGTGTATATGTCACTGTGGTATGTATGACACTGTGGTGTATATGACACTGTGGTGTATATGAAACTGTGGTATATATGACACTGGTGTATATGACACTGTGGTGTATGTGACACTGTGGTGTATATGACACTGTGGTGTATATGACACTGGTGTATATGACACTGTGGCGTATATGACACTGGTGTATATGACACTGTGGTGTATATGAGACTGGTGTATATGACACTGGTGTATATGACACAGTGGTGTATATGTCACTGTGGTATGTATGAGACTGTGGTGTATATGACACTGGTGTATATGACACTGTGGTGTATATGACACTGTGGTGTATATGACACTGTGGTGTATATGACACTGGTATATATGTCTCTGTGGTGTATATGACACTGTGGTGTATATCACACTGGTGTAGATGATACTGTGGTGTATATGACACTGGTATAGATGATACCGTGGTGTATATGACACTGGTGTAGATGACATTGGTGTGTATGACAATTTGGCGTGTATGACACTGTGGTGTATATGACACTGGTGTATATGACACTGTGGTGTATATGACACTGGTGTATATGACACTGGTGTATATGACACTGGTGTATATGACACTGTGGTGTATATGACACTGTGGTGTATATGACACTGTGGTGTATATGACACTGGTATATATGACACTGTGGTCTATATGACACAGGTGTATATGACACTGATGTATATGACACTGGTATATATGACACTGTGGTGTATATGACACTGGTGTATATGATACTAATGTATATGAGACTGGTGTATATGAAACTGTGGTGTATATGACACTGGTATATATATCTCTGTGGTATATATGTCTCTGTGGTGTATATGTCACTGTGGTGTATATGACACTAGTGTAGATGATACTGTGGTGTATATCACACTAGTGTATATGACACTGTGGTGTGTATGACACTGTGGCGTGTATGACACTGTGGTGTATGACACTGTGGTGTATATGACACTGGGGTATATGACACTGTGGTGTATATGACACTGGTGTATATGACACTGTGGTGTATATGACACTGTGGTGTATATTACACTGTGGTGTATATGAAAATTTGCTGTATATTACACTGTGGTGTATATGAAAATTTGCTGTATATGACACTGTGGTATATATAACACTGGTGTATATGACACTGTGGTGTGTATGAAACTGGTGTATATGACAGTGGTGTATATGACACAGTGGTGTGTATGACACTGGTGTATATGACACTGGTGTATATGACACTGGTGTATATGACACTGGTGTATATGACACTGGTGTATATGACACTGGTGTATATGACACTGTGGTGTATATGACACTGTGGTGTATATGACACTGTGGTGTATATGACACTGTGGTGTATATGACACTGTGGTGTAAATGACACTGGTGTATATGACACTGTGTTATATATGACACTGTGTGTATATGACACTGTGTGTATATGACACTGTGGTTTATATGACACTGTGGTGTATATGTCACTGTGGTATGTATGACACTGTGGTGTATATGTCACTGTGGTATGTATGTCACTGTGGTATGTATGACACTGTGGTGTATATGACACTGTGGTGTATATGCAACTGTGGTATATATGACGCTGGTGTATATGACACTGTGGTGTATATGACACTGGTGTATATGACACTGTGGTGTATATGATACTGTGGTGTATATGACACTGGTATATATGACACTGTGGTGTATATGACACTGTGGTGTATATGATACTAATGTATATGAGACTGGTGTATATGAGACTGTGGTGTATATGACACTGGTATATATATATCTGTGGTATATATGTCTCTGTGGTGTATATGTCACTGTGGTGTATATGACACTAGTGTAGATGATACTGTGGTGTATATCACACTGGTGTGTATGACACTGTGGTGTGTATGACACTGTGGCGTGTATGACACTGTGGTGTATGACACTGTGGTGTATATGACACTGGGGTATATGACACTGTGGTGTATATGACACTGGTGTATATGACACTGTGGCGTATATGACACTGTGGTGTATATTACACTGTGGTGTATATGAAAATTTGCTGTATATGACACTGTGGTATATATAACACTGGTGTATATGACACTGTGGTGTGTATGAAAGTGGTGTATATGACAGTGGTGTATATGACACAGTGGTGTGTATGACACTGGTGTATATGACACTGGTGTATATGAAACTGGTGTATATGACACTGGTGTATCTGACACTGTGGTGTATATGACACTGTGGTGTATATGACACTGTGGTGTATATGACACTGTCATATACACCAGTGTCATATACACCACAGTGTCATATACACCAGTGTCATATATAACACAGTGTCATATACACCAGTGTCATATACACCACACTGTGTTATATATGACACTGGTGTATATGACACTGTGTGTATATGACACTGTGGTTTATATGACACTGTGGTGTATATGTCACTGTGGTATTATGACACTGTGGTGTATATGTCACTGTGGTATGTATGACACTGTGGTGTATATGACACTGTGGTGTATATGACACTGGTGTATATGACACTGTGGTGTATATGACACTGTGGTGTATATTACACTGTGGTGTATATGAAAATTTGCTGTATATGACACTGTGGTATATATAACACTGGTGTATATGACACTGTGGTGTATATGACACTGGTATATATAACACTGTGCTTTATATGACACTGGTATATATGTCTCTGTAGTGTATATGACACTGTGGTGTATATGACACTGGTGTATATGACACTGATGTATATGGGCCTGGTTTATATGAGACTGTGGTGTATATGACTCTGTGGTGTATATGACACTGGTGTATATGATACTGTGGTGTATATGACACTGGTGTAGATGACACTGTGCTGTATATGACACTGTGGTGTATATGACACTGGTGTATATGACACTGGTGGATATGAGACTGTGGTGTATATGACACTGTGGTGTATATGACACTGTGGTGTATATGACACTGTGGTGTATATGACACTGTGGTGTATATGACACTGTGGTGTATATGACACTGTGTTATATATGACACTGGTGTATATGACACTGTGTGTATATGACACTGTGGTTTATATGACACTGTGGTGTATATGTCACTGTGGTATGTATGACACTGTGGTGTATATGTCACTCTGGTGTATATGACACTGTGGTGTATATGACACTGTGGTGTATATGAAACTGTGGTATATATGACACAGGTGTATATGACACTGTGGTGTATATGACACTGTGGTGTATATGACACTGTGGTGTATATGACACTGTGGTGTATATGACACTGTGGTGTATATGATACTGTGGTGTATATGACACTGGTATATATGACACTGTGGTGTATATGACACTGTGGTGTATATGTCACTGTGGTATGTATGACACTGTGGTGTATATGTCACTGTGGTATGTATGACACTGTGGTGTATATGAAACTGTGGTATATATGACACCGGTGTATATGACACTGTGTGTATATGACACTGTGTGTATATGACACTGTGGTGTATATGACACTGTGGTGTATATGACACTGTGGTGTATATGACACTGTGGTGTATATGACACTGTGGTGTATATGACACTGTGGTGTATATGACACTGTGGTGTATATGACACTGGTGTATATGACACTGGTGTATATGACACTGTGGTATATATGACACTGGTGTATATGACACTGGTATATATGACACAGGTGTATATGACACTGTGGTGTATATGACACTGGTATATATAACACTGTGGTTTATATGACACTGGTATATATGTCTCTGTAGTGTATATGACACTGTGGTGTATATGACACTGGTGTATATGACACTGAAGTATATGGGCCTGGTTTATATGAGACTGTGGTGTATATGACACTGGTGTATATGACACTGGTGGATATGAGACTGTGGTGTATATGACACTGTGGTGTATATGGCACTGTGGTGTATATGACATTGTGGTGTATATGACACTGTGGTGTATATGACACTGTGTTATATATGACACTGGTGTATATGACACTGTGTGTATATGACACTGTGGTTTATATGACACTGTGGTGTATATGTCACTGTGGTATGTATGACACTGTGGTGTATATGTCACTGTGGTATGTATGACACTGTGGTGTATATGACACTGTGGTGTATATGAAACTGGTATATATGACACTGGTGTATATGACACTGTGGTGTATATGACACTGTGGTGTATATGACACTGTGGTGTATATGTCACTGGTGTATATGACACTGTGGTGTATATGATACTGTGGTGTATATGACACTGGTATATATGACACTGTGGTGTATATGACACTGTGGTGTATATGTCACTGTGGTATGCATGACACTGTGGTATATATGACACCGGTGTATATGACACTGTGGTGTATATGACACTGTGGTGTATATGACACTGTGCTGTATATGACACTGGTGAATATGACACTGGTGTATATATGACACTGTGGTATATATGACACTGTGGTATATACGACACTGGTGTATATGACACTGGTATATATGACACTGTGGTGTATATGACACAGGTGTATATGACACTGTGGTGTATATGACACTGGTATATATAACACTGTGGTTTATATGACACTGGTATATATGTCTCTGTAGTGTATATGACACTGTGGTGTATATGACACTGATGTATATGGGCCTGGTTTATATGAGACTGTGGTGTATATGACACTGTGGTGTATATGACACTGGTGTATATGATACTATTGGTGTATATGACACTGTCGTAGATGACACTGTTGTGTATATGACACAGTGGTGTATATGTAACTGTGGTGTATATGACACTGTGGTGTATATGACACTGTGGTGTATATGACACAGGTGTATATGACACTGTGGTGTATATGACACTGGTGTATGTGACACTGTGGTGTATATGACACTGGTGTATATGACACTGGTGTATATGACAATGGTGTATATGACACTGGTGTATATGACACTGTGTTGTATATGACACTGTGGTGTATATGACACTGTGGTGTGTATGACACTGGTGTATATGACACTGTGGTGTATATGACACCGTGGTGTATATGAAACTTCGTGTATATGACAATGGTGTATATGACACCGGTTTATATGACACAGTGGTGTATATGACACTGTGATGTATATGACACTGGTGTATATGACACTGTGGTGTATATGACACTGGCGTATATGACACTGGTGTATATGACAATGTTGTGTATATGACACTGTGGTGTATATGACACTGTGGTGTATATGACACTGTGGTATATATGACACTGGTATATATGACACTGTGGTGTATATGACACTGTGGTATATGACAATGGTGTATATGACACTGGTGTATATGACACAGTGGTGTGTATGACACTGGTGTATATGACACTGGTATATATGACACTGTGGTGTATATGACACTGGTGTATATAACACTGGTGTATATGACACTGTGGTGTATATGTCACTGTGGTGTATATGACACTGGTATCTATGATACTCTGGTGTATATGACTCTGGTGTATATGACACTGGTGTATATGACACTGTGGTTTATATGAAACTGTGATGTATATGGCACTGTTGTGTATATGACACTGGTGTATATGACACTGTGGTGTATATGACACTGTGGTGTATATGACACTGGTGTGTATGACACTGGTGTATATAACACTGGTATATATGACACTGTGGTATATATGACTCTGTTGTGTATATGACACTGTGGTGTATATGACACTGTGGTGTATATGACACTGTGGTGTATATGACACTGTGGTGTATATGACACTGGTATCTATGACACTCTGGTGTATATGATTCTGGTGTATATGACACTGTGGTGTATATGACACTGTGGTGTGTATGAAACTGGTGTGTATAACACTCTGGTGTATATGACACTGGTGTCTATGACACTGTGGTGTCTATGGCACTGTTGTGTTTATGACACTGGTGTATATGACACTGTGGTGTATATGACACTGTGGTGTATATGACACTGGTGTGTATGACACTGGTGTATATAACACTGGTGTATATGACACTGTGGTATATATGACTCTGTTGTGTATATGACACCGTGGTGTATATGACACTGTGGTGTATATGACACTGGTGTATATGACACTGGTGTGTATGACACTGGTATATATGACACTGTGGTGTATATGACACTGTGGTGTATATGACACTGTGGTGTATATGACACTGTGGTGTATATGACACTGTGGTGTATATGACACTGTGGTGTATATGACAATGGTATATATGACACTGTGGTATATATGACACAGTGGTGTTATGACACTGGTGTATATGACACTGGTGTGTATGACACTGGTGTATATGACACTGGTGCATATGACACTGGTATATATGACACTGTGGTGTATATGATACTGGTGTATATAACACTGAGGTGTATATGACACGGGTGTATATGACACTGTCGTGTATATGACACTGGTGTATATGACACTGGTGTATATGACATTAGCTAACATCCTTATTGCTATCAGTTTCTGGTATAATTCTCCCCCTTCTCCCTCCTTCTTCCACTCCTCCATCATCTGTCCCTCCCACTCTATCATCCCTCCCTCTTCCTCACCTCTACCATCTACCCCCCCCCCCCCCTGCCTCACCTATCATCTCCCCAGCTCCCCCTCTGCCTCACCTCTATCATCTCCCTTCCCACCCCTCTGCCTAACCTCTATCATCTCCCCACCACCCTCTGCCTCACCTCTATCATCTCTCCCTCCCATCCCTTCCACCATATCTAAACTCTCACATAACCCACGAAACCAGTAAAAGACAACATATATAGAGATTATTATTTGTTTATTCCAGGCCTTTCCTGCAATTCTCTACAACACATAATTTGATGTTGCACCAACGACTTTATCCTCAAAGGTTTGCAACATTTTTACCATCTTACTTTATCAAACGTCTCCATTACCAATGTGGTATCTATGAGTAGGTTTATATTCACTAAACACCTTACCCTCCACTACACACCTTACCCTCCACTACACACCTTACACTCCACTACACACCTTACCCTCCACTACACACCTTACCCTCCACTACACACCTTACACTCCACTACACACCTTACCCTCCACTACACACCTTACCCTCCACTACACACCTTACACTCCACTACACACCTTACCCTCCACTACACACCTTACCCTCCACTACACACCTTACACTCCACTACACACCTTACCCTCCACTACACACCTTACCCTCCACTACACACCTTACCCTCCACTACACACCTTACACTCCACTACACACCTTACCCTCCACTACACACCTTACCCTCCACTACACACCTTACCCTCCACTACACACCTTACACTCCACTACACACCTTACACTCCACTACACACCTTACCCTCCACTACACACCTTACCCTCCACTACACACCTTACACTCCACTACACACCTTACCCTCCACTACACACCTTACCCTCCACTACACACCTTACACTCCACTACACACCTTACCCTCCACTACACACCTTACCCTCCACTACACACCTTACACTCCACTACACACCTTACCCTCCACTACACACCTTACCCTCCACTACACACCTTACCCTCCACTACACACCTTACACTCCACTACACACCTTACCCTCCACTACACACCTTACCCTCCACTACACACCTTACCCTCCACTACACACCTTACACTCCACTACACACCTTACCCTCCACTACACACCTTACCCTCCACTACACACCTTACCCTCCACTACACACCTTACACTCCACTACACACCTTACACTCCACTACACACCTTACCCTCCACTACACACCTTACCCTCCACTACACACCTTACACTCCACTACACACCTTACCCTCCACTACACACCTTACCCTCCACTACACACCTTACCCTCCACTACACACCTTACACTCCACTACACACCTTACCCTCCACTACACACCTTACCCTCCACTACACACCTTACCCTCCACTACACACCTTACACTCCACTACACACCTTACCCTCCACTACACACCTTACCCTCCACTACACACCTTACCCTCCACTACACACCTTACACTCCACTACACACCTTACACTCCACTACACACCTTACACTCCACTACACACCTTACACTCCACTAAACACCTTACACTCCACTAAACACCTTACACTCCTCTAAACACCTTACACTCCACTAAACACCTTACATCCCACTAAACGACTTACACTCGACTAAACGCCTCCCACTAAACACCTTACACTTGACTAAACACCTTACATCCCACTAAACACCTACTCTCCACTAAACACCTTACATCCCACTAAACACCTACTCTCCACTAAACACCTTACATCCCACTAAACGACTTACACTCGACTAAACGCCTCCCACTAAACACCTACACTCCACTAAAGACCTTACATCCCACTAAACACCTACTCTCCACTAAACACCTTACATCCCACTAAACACCTACACTCCACTAAAGACCTTACATCCCACTAAACACCTACTCTCCACTAAACACCTTACATCCCACTAAACACCTACACCCCACTAAAGACCTTACATCCCACTAAACACCTACTCTCCACTAAACACCTTACATCCCACTAAAGACCTTACACCCCACTAAAGACCTTACACCCCACTAAAGACCTTACACTCCACTAAACACCTTACACTACACTAAACACCTTACACCCCACTAACCACCTTACACTCCACTAAACACCTTACATCCTACTAAACACCTTACACTCCACTAAACAACTTACACTCCACTAAACATCTTACACCCCACTAAAAATCTACACTCCACTAAACACCTTACACTCCACTAAACACCTTACACCACACTAAACACCTTACACTCCACTAAACACTTTACTCTCCACTAAACACCTACTCTCCACTAAACACCTTACATCCCACTAAACATCTACACTCCACTAAACACCTTACACTCCACTAAACACCTTACACTCCACTAAACACCTTACACCACACTAAACACTTACACTCCACTAAACACCTTACATCCCACTAAACACCTTACATCCCACTAAACATCTACACTCCACTAAACACCTTACACTCCACTAAACACCTTACATCCCACTAAACACCTTACACTCCACTAAACACCTTACACTCCACTAAACACCTTACACTCCACTAAACACCTTACATCCCACTAAACACCTTACACTCCACTAAAAACCTTACACTCCACTAAAAACCTTACACTCCACTAAACACCTTACACCACACTAAACACCTTACACTCCACTAAACACCTTACACCACACTAAACACTTACACTCCACTAAACACTTACACTCCACTAAACACTTTACACTCCACTAAACATCTACACTCCACTAAACACCTTACACCCCAAGTCCCAACTCCATTACCTCTTTATTCAACTTTGATGTTTCCCCTCCTTGATGTTGAGCACAATTTCCTGATGCAATCAATCTTCTCTGATCATCTCACGTTTAGCAACAGTAGCGTTGAGGCTGCGGCATCTCCAGATATTCTGCCTAAACGGTGAACAGGTGTGGTCGCTGTTTGTCAGACGGGCCTTTTCCGCAACTCGTCTGTTTGACTGAGCTGCAGTCCTGGGTCAAGAAGAGACCAAGACTGACTGACTGGCATCTGGAATGTTGCCAGGCACTCACTGCCCTCTACCAGGCAGGCAATGCCGTCAGTGGAACTTCCACTCTCGAGTTCTATAGAGGATTAGTGGTGGGCAAGTGCAACGATACACTCGGAAAGGCTCTGGGAGTCGATGAAGTCGAACTAACTAGTCAGTTCCGGAGGACTTTCGAGCCGGGGACGATGGATATTTTCCAAAAATCCCTCGCTTGGCAGTGCTAACAGGGGGCACTGTTGGTTCGAGATAAACTCTACAGGCATGGAAGTGCTGTCGGATGGACCTGCCCGAGATAGGCGCAGAGCGATGAAACCATTCTGCATGCACTCGTCCAGTGTCCGTGCATTACTGACTTGTGGAGTTATGTTGAACAGCTGTTGTCGCGTGTAGAATGGATCCGGCTATCGGGCGAGTCCATAGGGAAGATCGACCCGCCACCTTCTTTTGGCCAGAAAAGGCAAGCAATTTTCCTCTGTCTGGTGGCAGTAGCGAAAGAAGTTGTATGGTGGACGAGGCTGAAAGGACTGAAGACAGACACTTTTCTCTTCAGCCAATCCCTCATCAACGTTTTCAAGTTTCACTTAGAAAGGAAGGTCAAGGTGGAGAGAGAAGTGCTGACCCCCAGTACATTTGCTGAAAGGTGGGTGAATGTGGCGAGAATGGCCCGTGTGAGTGGGCCTACTCTGGTCATGCGCCTGTAGGTGGGTAAATTTGAGGAGGAGAGGGGTGCCCTTCCAGGGTGCTCTCGAAGCATCGGGTCATTCAGGATTGGTGGGGTACCTGAGCGAACCCTGGGTGGTCATCCCCCCTATTGGGGAATTTTTCTTGTTGAATTTTTCTTGTTACTTTGTTATTGTTATTCATATTGTTTACTCGATTTTTCTGTAAAACCCCACTGTCCCAGTCTTTTGTATTGTCCCCTATATGTCGGCCCTTGTGGCCAATAAATGAAATCATTATTAGACTCCTGTATTTCCACTTCTCAAGGCATAAAGCTATGATGTACAAATGTCTGACACCGATTAACTCCCTTGGATCTCGCACCAAGTAAGTCTTTCAGTTTCACAATTAATCAATCCCTCTCTCTCACCCCCTCTCACCCTCTCTTCTCTCTCTCACACTCCCTTCTCTCTCGCACTCCCTTCTCTCTCTCTCACACTCCCTTCTCCCCTCTCTCTCACCCTCTCTCTCCCCCTCTCTCTCCCCTTCCTCACCCTCTCTTCTCCCCTCCCTCTCCCCCTCTCTTTTCCCCTCTCTATGATATTAATGTAATGACATGATCAGTAAGTTGCTCCTGCCACCACCGTCAACACCACCACCACTACCACTACTATTACCACCATCACCACCACCACTAACCCTACCACCACCACCACCACCACTACTACCACCATCACTACCACCACCACTACCACTACCACCACTACCACCACCACTACCACCACCATCACTACCACCATCACTACCACTACCACCATCACCACTACCACCATCACCACCACTACCACCACCACCACCACCATCACCACTAACCCCCCCCCCACCCACAATCACCGTCACTACTACCACCACCACCACTACCACTAAAACCTACATCTCACCATTTCAGGTCACTCTACAACAATTTAACCAACAGTGTCAGTAACCTCTCCAAATTTGAAAATGAGGTCAGTTGTTTTGAATTATTTTTTAGGGGTTTCTGAGGGTTTTTATGTTTGTGGGGTGGGTTGTAGGGGTGGTGAGGTGGGTATTAGGTTGGTGGGGGATGAGTTATTGTTTGATTTGTTTTGCTATATTTTTGAATTTTTTTTTACATTTCATTTCACTTGCTGTTTGTAATAACATATGTGATGATGATGATAATGTACATATAACATGCATAATGATATGTATGTACACAAGTAAGATATATACACACCCTGCCATTCCATCCTCATTTGCCAGCTGATACCCACATAATTCCAGCCCTGTCAAACTACCAAAGTAAAATAAGACCACAAAGTGTCACCATTCCACTCTGAAACATTTTGCTTTACTGTGTATTATTGTCCAGAACTGTGAGTCGTTCATCATGGCCCAGAACCGTGCCCAACTGTATGAGCGGAGACTGGATGACAAGCAAAAATCTTCTCGGTGGTCCAAGGCGGAGAGGAAGAAACGAAGACGCAAGATGCACTCAGGACCTCACTATCCAAATACTGTGTCACCTCCTTACAGTAAGTTCTTCTCTGTCTTTTTCAGCAGAGTGTGGCTTATGGTTTTATATTTTTATTATTATCTGATTGAGGGTGATGGATTGGCAGTATCGGTAGAGGGCAGACGCCATGTATTGCAGCAAAGAGTTACGGCCCTTTATGGTCTGAGTTCAAATCCCACCGAGTTTAACTTTGCCTTTCATCCTTACGGGGTCGATAAAATATTCTTTTCTTAATTTTGAAAATATTTTCAAAATAACAGATAATGTACTGTATATACTAGCATGGGAGAACAAATATTAAATAATGATGATGTTATATATATATATATGTTTGTATATAAATAAAATAAAATTAATAAGAATATATATGCATGTGTGTGTGTGCACAGATGTGAGTGTGCATGTGTGTGTGTATCTGTGTATGTGTGTACACAAGAGTGTGTGTGTATTCTATATACAATCCTTTCAACACCTATCAACTGGCAATTTCAATGATTTCAGCCCCTTTGTACAGCTCCCTCCAGCAGTACTAATCAGCATTGATGCTACCAGGGTGTGTCTGTCTGGGTTTTATGGCCTAGTCTGTAGCACAGTTTCCCCTTCATTAGCCATGCTGCCATCACAACAATCTGTTGTTATAATCACCCCAGTCCTTCAGGAATTATGATGTTTACTCCTCCCTTAGTTGTTTGCTCTCTCTTCTCAGCACTGATCTTTCTCTCAAATGCTTCAGCCATATTCACAATGAATTATTTTTCATGAATCACCACATTAGTGTCTTTTCTAAGTCCAATTCCAGCCAGGTATGATTTTGTAGCTGTAAATGTGCAACATACCAACTCTACTGGAAGTGCCAGACACTGCATCCTTATTCTTCACATGATTCATTAAGTCCTTCATATTTTAGACTCTTTCTTCCATGTGCTCACTTCCTTTTGCCTTCTTTACTCTTTAGCATTTACTAGCAGATTTACCCGGCGTTGCCCGGGGTTTGAAATGCAACAAAGAATAAACAAGAAACGAACGATAATATTAGTGATTTATCTTCAAATGAATCTGATGTTTATATTTCTGTCAATAAAGTTGGTTATCTCCCTTTTTTATAAGGATTGTCAATAAAGTTGGTTATCTCCCTTACATCAATTTTGCTACCGATAATTTTAATATCGATTTTTTTTATTGCTCAACGTGGGTCGATTTGAAAAATGTTTGTGATGTGACAATCTTAGCGGCCCGTGCAACGTGCACAGAAAATTTGGTCAAATTCAGTTGGTAATTGTAAAAGCCTTAAGTATGCAAAGTTGTACACAGACACACACACATCCTCGCTTTTATATATATAAAGATATTACTCTATATTTACTCTTGTATTTTCACAGTAAAGGCTTTATCTCACATAATTACCTCATGATATCTAATCTATGAGATTTTGATATTATTTATTTTGAGAACAATACCTTAACATAAGTATAAGCCGCCAGTTATGGCCGGTTTAAACAGAAAAAGGTGAGAGAATTCTGGCCGGATATGGCTGGTTTAAATGCTAAAAGGACTGTTAGCTCAATAATCAAGACTTTTTTCTCAAGTCAGACCATGCGATGAGGTTAGGATATTACATTGATATAGCAATATGGCTGTTTAGATGTTTCACTGATATGTGTGTTTTGTTTATGATGATGAGGAGTAAATGAAAGCCAGGAATGGTGGTGATGGGGATGCAGATGATTGGGCAAAATAAAAAACATTGTCATGGGGCCCTTAAAGCTAACTCCTACTTTGGCAAGAAAATAGCCTTAAAATGTTTGTTGCTGTATCTTTGTTTATGCTTTGTGTCTGTCTTTTTCTTCTAATTTTATGTAGCTTGCTCTAAAACCAAAGAAGAAGCGGCTCTGTCATTGAAGAAACAGGCTTTTTTGAATAAATTTAAACCGTATTATAGCTCCCTAGATGGCTTGGAGAAAACAGCCATATCTAAACCAGCCAACCGACTGTACCCTTCGCTCACTGAATCTGACTTGCATACAGGAAACTTGGTGCGGAACAACACAAGGGGCCAGGGTCTACAGAAGGCGAAGTTACTTGACAAACAAAAGCTGGTACAGATGTTGGAAAATGGAGGCAGTTTGAGGTAAACCTTTAATCTTGTATTCATCTTTCTCAACAGTCTGTCTGTGCCTCTGTCTGTGTGTGAGTATGTGCCTCTGTCTGTGTGTGTGTGTCTGTGCCTCTGTCTGTGTGTGAGTATGTGCCTCTCTCTGTGCCTCTGTCTGTGTGTGAGTATGTGCCTCTGTCTGTGCCTCTGTCTGTGTGTGAGTATGTGCCTCTGTCTGTGCCTCTGTCTGTGTGTGAGTATGTGCCTCTGTCTGTGTGTGTGTGTCTGTGTCTGTGTGTGTGTGTCTGTGCCTCTGTCTGTGTGTGAGTATGTGCCTCTGTCTGTGTGTGTGTGTCTGTGTCTGTGTGTGTGTGTCTGTGCCTCTGTGTGTGAGTATGTGCCTCTGTCTGTGTGTGTGTCTGTGCCTCTGTGTGTGTGTGTCTGTGCCTCTGTCTGTGTGTGAGTATGTGCCTCTGTCTGTGCCTCTGTCTGTGTGTGAGTATGTGCCTCTGTCTGTGTGTGTGTGTCTGTGCCTCTGTCTGTGTGTGTGTGTGTCTGTGCCTCTGTCTGTGTGTGAGTATGTGCCTCTGTCTGTGTGTGTGTCTGTGCCTCTGTGTGTGTGTCTGTGCCTCTGTCTGTGTGTGTATGTGCCTCTCTGTGTGTGTGTGTGTGTCTGTGCCTCTGTCTGTGTGTGTCTGTGCCTCTGTCTGTCTGTGTGTGTCTGTGCCTCTGTCTGTCTGTGTGTGTCTGTGCCTCTGTCTGTGTGTGTCTGTGCCTCTGTCTGTGTGTGTCTGTGCCTCTGTCTGTGTGTGTGTCTGTGTATGTGCCTCTGTCTGTCTGTGTGTCTGTGCCTCGGTCTGTGTGTGTGTCTGTGTGTGTGCCTCTGTCTGTCTGTGTGTCTGTGCCTCGGTCTGTGTGTGTGTCTGTGCCTCGGTCTGTGTGTGTATGTGCCTCTGCCTGTGTCTGTGCCTCTGTCTGTATGTGTGTCTGTGCCTCTGTATGTCTGTCTGTGTGTCTGTGCCTCTGTCTGTCTGTGTGTCTGTGCCTCTGTCTGTCTGTGTGTCTCTGCCTCTGTGTGTGTGTCTGTGCCTCTGTCTGTGTGTGTGTCTGTGCCTCTGCCTATCTGTGCCTCTGTCTGTGTGTGTATGTGCCTCTGTGTGTGTGTATGTGCCTCTGTCTGTGTGTCTGTACCTCTGTCTGCGTGTGTGTCTGTGCCTCTGTCTGTGTGTGTCTGTACCTCTGTCTGCGTGTGTGTCTGTGCCTCTGTCTGTGTGTGTGTCTGTACCTCTGTCTGCGTGTGTGTCTGTGCCTCTGTCTGTGTGTGTCTGTGCCTCTGTCTGTGTGCGTGTCTGTACCTCTGTCTGTGTGTGTGTCTGTACCTCTGTCTGCGTGTGTGTCTGTGCCTCTGTCTGTGTGTGTCTGTGCCTCTGTCTGTGTGTGTGTCTGTACCTCTGTCTGCGTGTGTGTCTGTGCCTCTGTCTGTGTGTGTCTGTGCCTCTGTCTGTCTGTGTGTGTCTGTGCCTCTGCCTATGTGTGTCTGTGCCTCTGTCTGTCTGTGTCTGTACCTCTGTCTGCGTGTGTGTCTGTGCCTCTGTCTGTCTGTGTGTGTCTGTGCCTCTGCCTATGTGTGTCTGTGCCTCTGTCACACTATAAAGAGGTTGGTGTTAGGACGGTCATCCAGCTATAGAAATTATACTAAAATGAGTCACCTATCATAGTCTCAGAACATGACAACTTGTCCAACCCATGTCAGCATGGAAAACAGATAGAAACGGTGATGTTGATGGTATACATTGTATTTGACGGCTTATAAGACACTTTTTTTCCCCCAAAATATCCCAGAGAATCAGCCTCTATCTTATAAGGTCAAGGGTCAGTTTGGGCTACTGGTTAGTGGAGTTCTGATGTTGCAGTGGCCTTTAAATTAATCTGCACACATCTCCAAATGTAAACAAAGGAACAATAGTTGCTTCTATACCAACAATGACAAATCTTTTCTAATAAAATCTACAACTTTAATAAATAATGAATAAAATAAATTTATTTTCACTTTCTTTTGTTTTAAAACTATGTTAAATATTTCAACAAAAAATACAATGTAGAGAATAAAGTAAATTTACTTTCACACTTTCTTAAACTTTAAAAATGTGCTAAAATATTTGTTGTTTAAACCCATTTATTTATTCATTTTTTCCCAAATCGAGGATCTTATAAGCTGTCAAATACGGTAGTTTATCAAGGTTGATCCAGTGGCCTGTTACTCTGCAATTTCCCCTGCATGCTACAGGTTCCTCAGACAGTTGAAGACTGAATCAGCCTTAATAAATTATTATTATAATACTATGGTATTAATGACAAGGAGATCAGGAGAAATGATACTGCACTGAATAAAAGAAGAATGGATGTGACATGATAGAAGGGAAATAGTGCAAGAATGGTGAGAGGAAGAGAAGGACAAAAATAGAAGTTTGTGTGTGAAGAGTGTCCAGGTATGCAAGGTGTTAGTGTCTTGATTCCTGTAGAGTTTACCGTGTGGTGAAGGAAATTGAATAGACATGTGAGAAAGAACAAGGATGGTTTTGAGGGAGTCTATGGAGGTTATAGGTACAATGTGAAGAATGAAGGGAGTGAAATGATTTTTAGATTTACTGCTAGAACTGAGATATCAATCTGTAACACCCAATTGGTGGCATGGAGATGGCTGTCTGGTCTTCCACAAAACTGCTGGTCTTCCACAAAACTGCTGGTCTTCCACAAAAACACTTCGCCCAGACTTGTGCCTTGGAGAGGAACTTTCTAGGTGCAAATCCAATGATCATTTGGGACCAAAGGGGGTCTTTACCCTTACCCTTTATATATATGAAGTACATAACTTAAATCACAGTATCTTTTTTGTGATGTTCTACAGATTTTGCCATTTACTAAGCATGTTAAGTTTCTAATATTTTCTCTGTAATTTTCAGTCAGATGCAAGCCCGTACTGCCTTTGCTCTTTACCTAACCAAAGTCCAACAAAGGCTTCTTGCCGAAGCCAACTCTAAAGAACCGAGTGATGTTGATTCCTTGACTGATCAAATGGTAAGCTATAGATTTAACTCTTTGCTTACCAAATTTCTAATGAAAGACATTACTAATGTGTTTCAATTGATTTTGAAAATAATCAAGAATTTGGAAGGATGTAGTAATTTTTCCATTATTAAGATGATGGTTTGAACTTTTCTTAAGAAGTGTTATGCTTTAATCGTTTAGCATTCACATTACTCTATATATACTATTATATTTTCATGGTAAATGCTTTATCTCACATAATATCGAATTTATGAGATTTTGAAAGTATCTATTTTGAGAACAATACCTTGAGTGACCAGTTACAGCCAGTTTCAACAGAAAGAGGTAGAGAATTCTGGCCGGTTTTGGCTGGTTTGAACATTAAAGAGTTAAATTATGATGGAACGTTTTAATATAAGTTTGAACACTTTAAATCAATTTTGTATTGTAGAACTAGAGACAGTTTCAAACAGGTTAACTCCTTATACTCTAGGTATTTCTTTTTTGACAAGTCCCAGAGCCTCATAAGGCTACAACTTATTCCAGTTTCATGTGGTGTGAAGTGACTGTGTGTACAAGACTCCCATCTGGACAGGACGCCAGTCTGTCATGGGTCCCAGTTGCTTCTGAAACTCATTTTATTTTTAGCTGAATGAAGTGGAACAACAACCACAAAGACCACCTCAACCAACACTACCACAACCAACACCACAACCAACACCACCACAACCCCCACCCCCACCACAACCAACACCACCACAACCAACACCACCACAATCAACACCACCACAATCAACACCACCACAATCAACACCACCACAACCAACACCACCCCAACCAACACCACCAACACCACCACAACCAATACCATCACCACAACCAATACCACCACCACAACCAACACCACCACCACAACCAACACCACTACCACAACCAACACCACCACCACAACCAACACCACCACAACCAACACCACCACAACCAACACCATCACAACCAACACCACCACAACCAATACCACTACAACCAATACCACCACCACAACCAACACCACCACAACCAACACCATCACAACCAACACCACCACAACCAATACCACTACAACCAATACCACCACCACAACCAACACCACCACAACCAACACCACAACCAACACCACCACAACCAACACCACCACAATCAACACCACCACAATCAACACCACCACAATCAACACCACCACAATCAACACCACCACAACCACAATTTACACCACCACAATCTACACCACCACAACTAGCACCATCACCACCACCACCACCACCACCACCACTACCACCACAACCAGCACCATCACCACCAATGCCACCACCACTACCAGCACCACCACCACCACCACCACCACAACCAGCACCACCAGCAGCACCACCACTACCAACACTACCACAGCCACTACCAACACTACCACATCCACCACTACCACAACCACCACCACTACAATTGCTACCTCTGTTACTATTTTCTATTATAAACCAGGATCTGGTGATCCGTTTTCTAAAGAGAGCTGCAGCCAACCTTCAGAGAAACTTCCAGATCATTGCTCCCAGTAGAAAACTTGCAGTGAAGGATCGTTGCAGAGTGTTGGCCAAGGAACTGTCTGAGTTTGTCAGGCATTACAAGAAGGTAAGAATGATTATGTAGGTAGATCTTGGGATTCTGAAGGTGAGAGGCATGTTACACATGCAGACATCATCATCATCATCATCATCATTACCATCACTGTTCCTTGCATAGGTTTTCGACAATTTGTCACAATTTGAGGCTCAACAGATGGGTCAGATGCCTTTCATAATGCCAACCACTTCACCATGTGTACCAGGTGCATTTTCCTTTTAATAAGGTAGCTGGACCATGTGTTGAAGAAGGACAAAAGTGACTGGGTGAGAGGAATAGAGCCAATGATGAATGTTGTGAAGAGAAATGGAATGAGATGGTTAAGTCATGTGATGAAAGTGACTGATGAGTGAGTGATGAAAATGGATGTGGAAGGAGGGGGAAGACATGGCTAAAGATAATGTAAGAGGAAATGAAAGCCAGGGAATAGGTGAGGGGGGATACAGACTATAGGGCAAAATAGAGAAGCCCATCATGAGGCCCTCAAAGCTAACTCCTGCTTTAGCAGGATAAGTGGCCTTAAAACTCTTGTTGTGTTGTATCTTTTTAGCACCAAATATGTTTTTTATAATGAAAAGAGTATCAACATTTTCAATGGAGCAAGGGACAAAAACAATAAAGGACCACTGTGGGGAAGGAACCTAAATCCAGATGGTTATAAAGTGAACATCTTAATTACACAGCCATTCTTGCACTTCTGAAAAAGAAGAGTACACCTTATAAGCTGCTAAATATGGTACATTTTCCATCTTGATGAAAGAGGGGAAAGAGGACATTAACTCCCCTGGTCTCCATTTTGAGACATTAGCAGTTATTTAGAGATATGTAGGTAGGTGGGTGACTGACACCACTAAGAAAAGTTAGGGCTATCTTAATAGCTTTATAAGTTCCTATGTAAAGCTTTGTACATGGGGCCCCTATATACACTTCTAAAAAAGACCCCTTTTGGTCACAAATGATGGTGGGATTTTCACCTTGAAAGTTCCCCTCCCAGATGCAAGCCAGGGCAAAGTTGTTTGTGGAAGACCCATGCATATCAGCCTCCCATCTCCACACCACTGATGTTGTCCAAGGGAAAGATAAGGCTTGGTACCAGTGATGTTGCAACTCATTTCTACAGCTGAGTAAACTGGAACAACGTGAAATAAAGTGTTTTGCTCAAGAACACAACATATCACCTGGTCTGAGAATCAAACTCACAACCTCATGATTACAAGCCTAATGCTCTAACCACTAAGCCATGCGCCTTCATACATATCTACTGTATACGTTGTGTCTCTTAACCTGGTGGTCCCCCAAGTAAACCAGTACACTGTGACTCCTACATACACATCCATAGCATACATAGATCATCATTGGGTCTCTACACCGAGTAGACTCCCCAAGCAGCTGCCCTGTGTACTCATGCCTTAAGATAGCACTGTTTTTAATGTGGTTTTATTGCATTTTTTTCAGGAAACTCACCACCTCCGGAGAATTCTATCTACTGAACCAGCTCAAACAGGTCCAGGAATCACAGACGAAGAGTTCAATTGTTTCTTGTCAGCTTCTGAGTGAGTTTAGACCTTTTTTTCTTTTTCTTTCTTTATTTAATCAATTTGAACATCTGTGTAAATCTGGTAAGTCACAACAGACTCAGAATGATGGTACTCCTTATATAGAGCTGGTTAGCCATGACAGACTAGGAATGGTACCTGATACTCCTTATATAGAGCTGGTTAGCCATGACAGACTGGGAATGGTACCTGATACTCCCTATATAGAGTTGGTTAGTCACAACAGGCTGGGAATGGTATCTAATACTCCTTATATAGAGTTGGTTAGTCACAACAGACTGGGAATGGTATCTGATATTCTTTATGTCTAAGAACAACAAAGTGGTGAGGAGGACAGTTTTAGAATATTTTAGATGATAGCATTTGTTTGAGAGGCAGATAAACGACTGTGTAGTTATGATATACATTAGTTTCTATACCGGGAAAATATAGATTTACTGGAGGAATTTCTTTAGAGTGTTTGTTGATTTTTTTTCCAGGCGGGTGTTGTATATTATGTGATTTGATGTTGTTTTGTGGGATGTATGAGGTAAATATACAGGTGTGAATCAGGGGCGAAGGATCCGTGCATGCAACACATTCAGTGTATGCGTTATAGAATCTTGAGTTGATCAATTGCATCGGTTGAAGCAAGCATAATTTTGGCTGCTTACTAAAACGTATAGACACAAAAAAAGATAACACACACACACACAGCTTTGGGGCAAGCAGAATTTTGACTGCTTACTAAATCATAGACACATAAAAAGATAACACACACACTAGATAACACTACATGCGGCTTTAGAGGGAATTGGAGGGGGGGGGGGTAAGGCTGCACAGCCCCACTTTCCGCCATGGCGATTGGACTGCATGCCCTGCTTTCCAGGTAACCCTTCGCCACTGGTGTGAATGTGTTTTTGACACCTGTCAGTTCCAATGATGAGTGTTCCAGTGGTTTAATCAATATAATACCATCCTCTTACTCCTTATTCTTCACCCACATATTCCTGAGAGGGGCGTGGGGGCAGAGTCCTGAAATACTCATTCCAGTGAGTCCTGTGAGAAGCAACCGTCTTCAACTGAACCAGCTGGATCCCCAAGCAAGACCAGCCAAGCTCATGGATATTATCTAGCCATCTTGCTTGGGGTCTACCCTTGGGTCTCTTGCCAATTGTTTTTTTCCTGTAAAATGTGCTTACTTCTGTGCAACATCCATATGTGAAGTCTGTGTCTTTTGCTAGCCTGCTTCATTTTCCTCTACACCTCTTCTGTACCCCATATTTAGGACACAGGATTGAGTTTCTATCTACTCCTTTCCTACATACAGACTAGGGCCATTTCCTGAGGGGATCAGAGCCCTGTTTTCTTTTCTGCTCAATAGAATTTTCGTCTTTGCCTGGTTGACTTTAAGGCCTTTTATTTCTAAGCTGTGCCTCCATGTCTGAAATTTCTTCTCTAATTCTGTCATAGATTCAGCTATGAGAGTCAGGTTGTCAGCATATAGGAGTTCCCATGGGCAACCAGTCTTAAATTCCTCTGTTATAGCCTGTAGGCCAATAATGAAGAGGAAGGGCCTAAGGAAGGAACCCTAATGGACCTCCACCTGTACACTGAATTCTTTACTGTGCTCATTGTTGATTTTAACTTTGTTGGTACCTCCGCCTGTACATGGCTTGTACCACTCTCATGAGCTACTCATCTACCCCTAGTTTTCTGTGGGCCCACCAAATTATGGATCGAGAGACTCTTTCAAAAGCCTTTTCTAGGTTTATGAATGTTATGTGGAGCTTGCTTTTAGCCAAGTACTTCTGCGCTTACTTCACAAGGAAGAGGGCCTAAGTGGTGCTTTTTTCCCCAATACAAAACCAAACTGCATCTCATCTAGGTGTATATGATCAGTTGTATGATAACTCTTTCTGTAACTTTCATGACCTGGGCAGTCAGCTTGATGCTTCTGTAGTTACTTCTCTCTAGGGTATCTCCTTTTCTCTTGTAATAGTTGACAATGATGTTGCTCTGCCAGTCATTGGGAATGACATTATTCTGTATTACTTGGTTTACAACAGGGGTGGATAAGGTGTGACCTACCGTCCCAGATGCTTTCAACATCTCGGCAAATATTCTTGATGTTCTTTATTACCTTACTTACAAGCCTGTTGCTCCCTTGTACAGCTCGACCTTCTGTTGGGTATGCTTGGGGCAGGCTATTTTTCTCATTCATCAGCCTCTCATAGTGGCATTTCCATACAGCTTTCTTTTCAGGGTTGGTGAGGACAAGTGTGCCATTGTTGTCTTGGATGCATTTCTCCCTGATACTATCATGGTTTTCCCTGACATATTGCCTTGCAATCCTGAACACCTCTTGCTGTTGGTCCTTGCATTGTAAAACATACATAAACTTTACCTTTTCTGCATCTCTCCTTGTCAGGTATACTTGCCATCTGGCCTCTCTCCTAGCTTCTTTGTAAAGGTACCTGCTAGCTCCATTTTCCCATTTTATTCCATGCCTGTCATATATATATATATATATATATTACTAAATGAGGAGAATGCATGGGAAGAAGAGACCCTACCCCAAGTAGACCCTATAGAGGGGCCAGCAGTACAAGTCAGCAGCAGCGAAGTAAGTAAGGCAATCAAAGATATGAAGATGGGGAAGGCAACCGGTCCATCGGGTATAGCCGCCGAGATGCTGAAGGCATCTGGGTCTGTAGGTCACACTATAACCACACGTATTGTTAACCAGGTAATACTAGGTGTCATACCAAAAGATTAGTGCAGTAGCATCATTGTCAACTGCTACAAAGGTAAAGGTGATGCACTCGATAGAGGAAACTATAGAGGTATAAAGCTGATGGACCAGGTCATGAAAGTAACAGAAAGAGTTATAGCACAGTTGATTAGGGACCGGGTGAAACTAGATGAGATGCAATTTGGGTTTGTACCAGGAAGAGGCACCACTGATGCCCTCTTCCTTGTGAGGCAGCTACAGGAAAAGTACCTAGCTAAAAGTAAGCCACTCTACCTGGCATTCGTCGATCTCGAGAAAGCCTTTGACAGAGTTCCATGTGCTGTAATCTAGTGGGCTCTTAGAAAATTAGGAGTAGATGAATGGCTTGTGAAAGCTGTACAAGCCATGTATGGGGAGCAGTCAGCAAAGTTAGGATTAGCAATGAGTATAGCGAGGAATTTAGCGTACAGGTTGGGGTCCACCAGGGCTCTGTTCTTAGCCCTCTCCTGTTCATCATAGTCCTGCAGGCAATAACGGAGGAGTTTAAGACCGGATGCCCATGGGAACTCCTGTATGCTGATGACCTCGCACTTATAGCTGAATCTATGGTAGAACTAGAGAAGAAATTCCAAACTTGGAAGCAGGGACTAGAAAGAAAGGGTCTCAAAGTCAACATGACAAAGACTAAGGTCCTTGTAAGTAGACGAGAAAACAGAACCCAGATCCCATCAGGGAAATGGCCTTGCTCAGTATGTAGGAAAGGTGTAGGTAGGAACTCCATTCTCTGCCCCAAATGCAAACAATGGGTACACAAGAGATGTAGCGGGATCTCAGGAAGCTTAATTAAAAATGTAGGCTTCACATGCAGCAGCTGTACTGGGACAGCAAGCAGCAAACAGCCACAGGAAACAAGTACCACCAATATTTGGGAGGGCTCTGTAGAGACAGTAGACAGCTTCTGCTACCTAGGTGACCGAATTAGCAGCGGAGGTGGGTGTTCAGAAAGTACAATAACTAGGGTAAGAATAGGATGGAAGAAGTTCAGGGAACTACTGCCACTGCTAGCTGCAAAAGGCTTCTCCCTCAAAATGAAAGGCAGACTGTATGATGCGTGTATCCAAACAGCAATGTTACATGGTAGTGAGACCTAGGTGTTGAAGGTGGAAGACTTACGTAGATTAAAGAGAAACGAAGCCTGCATGCTCCAATGGATGTGTAATAGTAATATACGCGAGCGACAAAGCATAAATGAATTGAGAGAGAGACTGAGCATAAGAGGAATCAAATGCTGTGTGCAGGAGAGGCGGTTGTGTTTGTATGGACATGTGATGCGTATGAAGGATGACAGCTGCATAAAAAGGTGCAGAGCACTAGAAGTCGATGGAAACCGCGGAGTGGGGAGACCCAAGATGACCTGGGATGAGGTGATAAAAGCCGACTTTACCCAATTACACCTCTCAAAGGCGATGACACACGACCGTGACCTCTGGCGTCATGCAGTAATACAGAGTACCTGACCATGGGTACAAATTGAAGCATATAGACAATATGCCCCCACACCCTCCCACTGCAAGGTGGTCATGGAGGTGCCATGGCAAAAAAGCACCCAGCCCACACTGTAAATGAGGTTGGTGTTAGGAAGGGCATCCAGCTGTAGAAATCAAGCCAAATCAGTTCCTGTATGAGCAAGGCATGGTCAGCCGACCAGACACTGCCCACAACAGGACAACCCGTCTAACCCATGCTAGCGTGGAAGAACGGACGTAAAACGGTGATGATGATGATGATGATGATATATAGATAGATGGATTTCTTTATTAGCCACAAGGGCGCAACAAGAAAGGGGACAATACAAAGACATGCCGGGGATTTTACATACGGTCGTGTAAAAAAGATAGATAGATAATGGAATATAAAAGAGAGATAAACACAGATACAAACATACATGTGTTCAAATTGTAAGGGACCAAGTGTTCCAGGGTGTTCCGGCAGTTGCCCAATATAGGTTTGTTTTTCTTTTTCTTGATTTATTATTTTAAATTAAGTCTGGCAAACTATATTGTTATAGTTAGTATTTTTTTCACCCTAGTGAACTTGGTCCCTTACAATTTGAACACATGTATGTTTATATTTGTGTTTATCTCTCTTTTATATTCCATTATGTTACATGGCTCAGAAAAACTTCTTTCTTTGAGCTATTTAACTGTAAGAGACTATTTTGAGTTTCTAACTCAATATCTACCTTATATATATATATATATATATATCAAATGAAAAAATGGAGTTAAAGACTCGCGTTAATCCCCTGTAATTTAATGAGCTGAAGGAATGAAATACATAATAATTAAAAAGTTAAATTAAAATGTACAGACCCACACACACATATATATATATAGATATATGTGTATATATATATATATATATATATATATATATATATATATATAGGTAAGTTGTTCTGGGTTGAATCGGAGGTAACCACAGTAACTAAGGTACTCAATACATAGCAGAGTATAAAAGTTTTAATATAGATGAGATTCTACAGGACTAGAACTGTTTCATTCTTTAGAAATCATCAGGAATCCTGATGATTTCTAAAGAATGAAACAGTTCTAGTCCTGTAGAATCTCATCTATATATATATATATATTTTTTTTTTCCTCTCTCTCACCTCTAAAAAATTCTTCACATTCTTTAATACACCACCACTCGATCAGTTCCTAAATAGTAACATTATTGTCATTTTGCAGTGAGAATGAGTTGGAAATGGTGTTGACGACCTATACAAAACTGCGCAAGTCTGGTGGTATATTCCTGGGTAACTGCAGCACTGGTGATGGTTTAGCAAGCCACAACCAGTCAGGTGACAAGGACAGCAGACCTACCAAGGGGTGTTGTCCTGGAGATGGCAACCTGGGGCATAAACAGAGCAAACCCTCACAACAGCATCAGCAGAGGCCTGCAAAATGTAAGTGGAAACTAGTTTTCTCTCTCTCTCTCTCTCTCTCTCTCTCTCTCTCTCTCTCTCTCTCTCTCTCTCTCTCTCTCTCTCTCTCTCTCTCTCTCTCTCTCTCTCATCATCATTTTACGTCCACTTTTCTCTGCTTGTAAGGGTAGGACAGGTCCTCTTCAGCATCTCTCCATTCCTCATGGTCCCTTGTCATCTCCTCTGTGAGCTTCAGCTATCTGAGGTCAGCTCTCACCACCTCTGCCCATGTACTATATATTATAGTAATAATATAATATATATATTATAGTAATAATATGATATATATTTTAAAAGGATTGACGTAACTCTTCACAAAGGTAAATAGACAATATGAAGAGCACGATGTAATTTCAATAGATTTGTTGAGTGATATTTCGACAGTCTGTCTTTGTTGACATTTCTATCAATCTCCACAAAGACAGACTAACTGTTGAAATATCGTTCAACAAATCTATTGCAATTGCGTCACGCTCTTTGTATTGTCTATATATATAGTAATAATAATTATGAAGACCAAAATCCAAAGAGGGCTCAATAACAATTGTATATATATACTAGCAGAATGGCCCGGCATTGCTCAGGATTATAAACATAGATTGGCATGTTTATCCCTCCTTTCTGAATCAGTTCAGAGAAGTACGGAATACCTCAGTCTGAGGATGCTGTCTACATTTTGTGCTTATAAAAAAAAATTGTCGTAGATTACCAGAGGTTTGTAAAACATGAAGATACTTTTAAGGTTACAGGCCCTAACACAACCAAAATGCTAAACAATCCGGTCCCTGGGCAAAAATTTGAAATCTTTTTCAGTCAAGAAAATTTGTGAAACAAAAGTAATGCATATGAAAAATTTTTTTTAAATTGGTTTGGTACTTCGCGAGTTACAGGCCCTAACGCAATCAAAATGCTTTAAAAAATCGGTTTTTCGCCTAATGCGGTCCCTGGGGCAAAAAATGAGAAAATCTTTTTTGATCAAAACACTTTAAACGACATAAGTAATGCAAATTTTGGAGAAATTGCCTGGATTATTGTTCCGTTATGCCAAAAAGAAGCCTTTAAGGCCTAAAATATGCTTTTTTTTGCCTAATTCGGTCCCTAGGGCATTGAAAATTTGAATATATATATATATATATAAACCCGTAGAGCGAATATTTATTATTAGTACAGATTAAAGTTTAAGCAAAGAATTTCTGCACAAACAGAACAATATTTTGGCTGGGATTTTTACACCTGGAAGGCCTTCCTAACACCAACCATGTTTACAGTGTGGAACTGGGTGGAACTGGGTGGCACTGTTAAGTCTGGTCAGTTGGCCATGCCATACCCTGCTCACAGTGGAACCGTATTTTGGAAGCTGGATGATCCCATTATGAGGGAGGTCTGGCAAGCTGGCCGTGTCATGTCTTGCTCTTAGCGGGGCTGTGTTTTGGCTAGGTTTTAAGAATGAATACATAGATGGTAGAAAAAAATTAGATATTTTTAGGGCTTAGCTGTAATGTTTCACAAGGACGAAAAAGACTGGGTTTTTCTCAGGTCAGGTTGGGGGTGAGTTTAAGGTCATCCAAAAAACAATGTACCTGTGGGTGGGGGTTAGGTGATGGCATAGGGTTTGTATGAAAAATTGGTGTTGATAAGGAGAAAAACAAAATATTAAATTAATAAAGTGCATATGAAAATTGGTGTTTGTAAGAAAAAGGTGAAATATATATATATCCCTCCATCCCACTCACTCTGTCTATCCCTTCCTCTTACTCACACTTTATATCTATCTCATACAGTGCTGCTGCCCAAGAACCCTCCTCCAACACCAAAATCTCAAAGTCTTCCCTCTGCCACTTCAGATGTTTCAGTTGGTAAGTTGTTGTAGTAGATCCATATTTAACTGTCAGCAGAGAGAGAGAGAGAGAGAGAGAGCGGAGAAATGAAGAAGAGCAAACTCTCCTTCCTTGGTTGGTATATGATAACCAGCATCTTATGTCTATTTTCCATGCTTGCATGGACCACATTGTGAGGCTAGACTGGTCAGATGACTCTATCTTGCTCATCCATTCCATGCTAGCATGGTTGCTGTGGCTAGATGTCCATCCTAACACCAACAACATCACCGTGTATACCAGATGCTTTTATCATGGTACTGTTACCTGCACCTGATAGGGTGGACTGGGTGTCTTTTATTGTGGTAACAACACTACCAGTTTACAGTGTGGGCTGAGTGTGTTTTATTGTGGCAGCCTACCACATTCAACACTAGGATAGTCATATGTACAATTGAAGGTAATATTTTCTCAATATTAATTTGAACTTTTGTAGATACTGATGAGCTGTTCTAATGAGAATGTTCTGTTTTCTATTTAGCCTGGCAAAACATATGTTAATCAATTAAATATACAATTTTTATTTATATATTTTATTTATATATATTACTAACCAGAGTACTTCATACTTGGAGTAGTAGAGTGGGTAATTTTTTCATATACATGTATGGGACGATTTAATAAATTCCAACCTTACACACTTACACCTCTCTAAGACAATGTCACTGCACCAAGATCTTTGGCGCCTCGCAGTAATACAGAAGATCCGCCTTGCCTATGTACAAAGCAAAACCTACAGTCAGTAGGCACCTCTTAACCAAATATACACCCTAACCCACTAACCCTACTCCATCCTCCCACTCCCACCAACACCACCCTCTCTCTGTAAAGTTATGTTGGTACCACAACATCCAGTCCAAAATAAATGAGGTCATGTAGGTGTCATGACAAAAAAAACACAGTCCATGCTGTAATGTGGTCGTGTAGGTAACAGAGTAAAAAGCTCCCAGTCCACACTGTAAATGTGGTTGGTGTTAGGAAGGGCATCCAGCCATAGAAAACCAGACAGAAACTCTCCTATATGAGCGAGACACGGTCACCCGACCCAATTTGCCTCTAAATGGGACAAACCCGTCTAACCCATGCTAGCAAGGAAGATAGGCGTTAATTGATGATGATGATTGATATATATATATACACACACATACACATAGGAACTCTGTGTCCTTAGCTAAGCAGTACATCTTAACTGCGCCTCGCAGTGGACAAGAAAGTATTTCCATAGAGAACAGCCAGAAAGTTGTTGCCATTTTCACATTCTCAAATTTAGCATCTTTCTTATTGCTGTATATAGTGAGCTTTGGAAAAACTGATGCAGCAGATAGATAGGTGTGTGTGTCTGTGTGTCTGTGTGTGCAAGTGTGCGTGCACTATCATGTATATGTATGTATGGAATTAAATCTGGTTTGCAGAAAAAATGAAAAAGAGCGCCTGTCCCTTCCCTCCTTCACCCCCAAAAAACACTGCTTACCTTGTACCTTAATCAAAAACAATTATTTTCACATTTTTATCCTTTTTTTGTTATATTTGTTATTTATTTCATTATTTAATTATTTATCTGTCTGTTGGTCCATTCATTTCTCTATCTGTTGGTCCATCTGTCTATCTAACTATTCATCTAATCTATCTATCTGTCTGACTGTCTCTGTCTGTCTATCTGTCTGTCTGTCTGTCTGTCTGTCTGTCTGTCTGTCTGTCTGTCTGTCTGTCTGTCTGTCTGTCTGTCTATCTGTCTATCTATGTATCTATCTATCATTGAAACCGTCCTGCACACAATTGTACACTGCCCGGGCGTAACCGACCTGTGGAACTACGCGGAACAACTGCTGTCGTGTATGGGACAAAGCCAGTTGACTGCCAACTCCATAGTAAGGATCAAACCGCCAACTTCTTTCAAAAACAAAAGAGAGGCGGTTTTCCTCTGTCTAGTGGCTATGGTGAAAGAGGTTATATGGTGGACGAGATTGAAAGGACTGAGGACAGATGCCTTTCTCTCCGGACAACAACTCATTCCCTTCATTAGATACCACTTTAGAAGGAGAATCAGAGTGGAGAGGGAGGCACTGCACCCCAGTAAATTTACTGAAAGGTGAGAGAATGTGGCAAAAATGGCTCCGAGTGATTGGGCCTTCTCTGTATATAAACCTGTAGGTTGAAGAAGATAGCAAAAGGAAGACAGGAGCACTTGCACAACACACTCCTGAATTTGAGGGTTGTTCTATTGACGGAGTATTAAACAACCCATTTGTGGCGCCTCCCCCCTATTGGGGATTTCAATTGTTATATTTGTTTGTTTCATATTTTTACACGACTGTATGTAAAATCCCCGGCATGTCTTTGTTTTGTCCCCTTTTCTTGTGCACCCTTGTGGTTAATAAAAAAATATATTTATGTATCTATCTATCTGTCTGAGTGTCTGTCTATCTGTCTATCTATCTATCTATCTATCTATCTATCGTGACAAGATCTACAGGCACGGACGCCCTGGCAGGGATCCTTCCAAGAGGACGTGTCCAAGATGTGCGCAGGACATTGAAACAGTTCTGCACGCAATTGTACACTGCCCGGGCGTAAGCGACCTGTGGAACTATGCAGAACAACTGCTGTCGCGTATGGGACAAATCCAGTTGACTGCCGAGTACATAGTAAGGATCAAACCGCCAGACTCTTTCAAAAACGAAAGAGAGGCGGTTTTCCTCTGTACGGTGGCTATAGTGAAAGAAGTTATATGGTGGACGAGGTTGAGAGGACTGAGGACAGATGCCTTTCTCTCCGGACAACAATTGATTCCCTTCTTTAAGTATCACTTTAGAAGGAGAATCAGGGTGGAGAGAGAGGCACTGCACCCCAGTAAATTTACTGAAAGGTGGGTGAATGAAGCGAAAATGGCCCGAGTGATTGGGCTTTCTCTGTTTATAAGCCTGTAGGTTGAGGAAGAGAGCAAAAGGAAGAAAGGAGCACTTGCACAACACGCTCCTCGAGTTGAGGGTTGTTCTATCGACGGGGTATTAAACAACCCATTTGTAGCGCCTCCCCCCTATTGGGGATTTCGATTGTTGAAATTGTTTGTTTTTATATTTTTTACACGACTGTATGTAAAATCCCCGGCATGTCTTTGTATTGTCCCCTTTCTTGTTGCGCCCTTGTGGCTAATAAAGAAATCTATCTATCTATCTACCTACCTACCTACCTACCTACCTACCTACCTACCTTTTTTCAAATACCACTTTGGAAGAAGAATCAGGATGGAGAGAGAGGTGCTGTACCCCAGCAAGTTTTATGAAAGGTGGGTGAAAGTGGCGAGAATGGCCCGAGTGAATGGGCCTTCTCTCTATATCAGCCTGTAGATTGAGGAAAAGGAGGAGGAGAGGAAAGGAGTACAAGCTCTTCGTACTCCTGGAGATGAGGGTTGCACATTTTTTTCGGGGGTATGTGTTACCCATATAAACTGTCTCCCTCTATTGGGGAAAATCGACTAACTTTTAAATTCCATCTGTGATAACATTTTACACGTTTTTATTGTATGTAAACTTCCCCCTTTGTATTTGTCCCCTTCTTTTGTGCCCCTGTGGCTAATAAAGAAATATATCTATCTATCTACCTATCTATCTATCTATTCTCTTGTGTAGATACATGTGAGGAGAAATCTATAAAGGAAGCGTTACAGTGTCTCAATAAAAAGCAACAATTCCGTCAGTATTCAGCTAAAGAAAGCGGCCGAACCATTACTCAGGTCTCAAATCCACAAGCAGCTGCCTTCAATATACATAGCCGCTCCAAGAGTTTGGAAAGAAAGGGGAAGGCACCAATTCTTCTGTTCACTACAGCCTCATCACAAAATGTCAATGTGGAGAACTTAATGAGGATTCCACAGGAAAGAAAAGTAAATATTGCCCAAGTTTTCGGTAATCCAGTAAAACCCAGTGGCCGAGGCAAAAGCTGTCCCCCTCTGAAACATTTCCCTGATTCTACATCTGCTCCTGCTTTATACAAGTGTCCACCAGATTGTCCAGAGACATTGACTGCATTGTGTTGTCAGTTGTCCCACAGTCACCTTAAAAAGCCCAGCTCATTTACTGGCAGTTGTCCACACTTGGCAGTTTCAAATGGTCTTAATGATGACACCTTGCAACAACTCATTCCAAACCAGAAGCTGCCTTTTTCAACAGCATCTTCGGCCAGTGACCTCACCACAGGATCGTCTGACTCTTTCTTAATTGACCCTCAAGTTAGCTATAGCTTAAATAAGCCTAATAATAGTGATACCCAAGAGTCAACTTTCAATGAGCCCAAACTAGAATTCAAACTCTTCCGAAAGCAAAACAATCCACCGAAGATCTTGAAACAAAACCTAACCCGTTCAAGGAAAAGTACCCATCCAATATTACCAAGTGTATCCTCTAAAAGACAACACCACAAATCCCCTTTTCTCAAGCTAGAAATAACTGGTCATTTACATAAAGCTGACAGGTATGTATACATCTTCAGTTTTGTTTTTTCATTTTCATTTGTTAAAGTTGTAATAGTGACAGGTGAAAGGTCACTGCTGGGTTAATACGACAGCTACAACTATTATGTTATGACCCCTTTAACACTTTTCTTTAAAATAATTAAGAAATTGGTGGGGTTTAGTAACAGTAACTTTCATTAATAAAGTACCAGTAATACACTGTGATAATTGCTGGCCTTGTGCCAAAAGTAGAAACAATTATTAAGCAGTGTCGGTAGAGGGTTGGACACCATGTTTTCCAGCATAGTTACGTCCCTTTACGGTCTGAGTTCAAATCGTGCCGAGGTTAACTTTGCCTTTCATCCTTACGTGGTCGATAAAATAAAGTACCAGTAATGTACTGAGTAGTTGCTGGCCTTGTGCCAAAAGTAGAAACGATTATTAAGCTAGTTTTTGGAACTTACATTATGATGAAAGATTTTAGATAAATATAAACATTTTAAAATAAGCAGTTTTGTATGAGAGAACTAGGGCCAATTTCAGGTAGTTTGATATCAAAAGGGTTAAGGTTTAAGCTCATTAGACTGTGGTCAGCAGCCCAGAACATTTACTAGTTGATTGCTACTTACTATTCCGCCGAGGTTAACTTTGCCTTTCATCCTTACGGGGTCGATAAAATAAAGTACCAGTAATGCACTGGGTAATTGCTGGCCTTGTGCCAAAAAGTAGAAACAATTATTATTAGTTGTAGTAGTATTATTTGGCAGTTTGGTATCAAAAGAATTAATCGGTGTGGCTGACCTTAGCATTTACTCCTTGCTACTTTACAGTTGAATGGTTAAGTGAAGAAAGACATGAAACTGTAAAGACAACAACTCTGGAAACATGAAAAGCAAAAATCAATCCCTGAGAACTATCGGCAACTCAGATTCATGCAATTCAAGAAGCTTCAATTTCTACTAACATGTATACACTCTATTTCATGTATTGAGTACATCTCCCCGCCATCATTTGTAAACACAAGCATTCATTAATTCTTCAAGATTGAAGAAAAAGAAACAACTTTTGGAAATTTAAAAAGTGAATAATTTCGCTGTCCAGCTTCGTCAATTATCAATTTCTCACTGCTGGAAGATTTCATACAAATAAAATGGAAATTGGTCGAGGATAATTTTTATATATTTCTTGTTATAAAGAATGATTTATTCTCCACTATCCTGTGTATTGAGATTTCTACTTTGCTATATATATATATATATGTTAATTGTATTCATATGTCTTTATATATATATATATTGTTTCTGAAGAAGGGCTTAACACATCAAACTTTCTTTCCTCTTTCCAATATAAAGCATGAATCTAATAAGACTTTTGTACCTCTGTTTATATATATATATATATTGCCCTTCAGGCTATAACAGTGGGGTTCAAGACCGGCTGCCCATGGGAACTCCTATACGCAGATGATGTAACGCTCATAGCTGAATCAATGGCCGAGCTAGAGAAGAAATTCCAAACATGGAAGCACGGCCTAGAATCAAAAGGCCTTAAAATTAACCTGGCTAAGACTAAAGTTCTAGTTTGTAGGAAAGAAAATAAGGCGCCGGTCCCTTCCGGGAAATAGCCATGCTCAGTGTGTAGGTAAGGCGTAGGTAGAAACTCCATTTTATGTCCCAAATGCAAAGTATGGGTGCATAAAAGATGTGGGATCACAGGTAAGCTAACTAAGAACATAGATTTTACATGTGGCCGGTGCTCTGGTGCAATAAGTAGCAGCAAGTGCCCACAAAATACTAGCTCTTTCAATTGCGCAGAGGGTTCTATAGAAATAGTGGACAGCTTCTGTTACCTGGGTGACAAAATCAGCAGTGGGGGAGGGTGCTCTAAAAGTACAGTAGCTAGAGTCAGAACTGGATGGAAAAAGTTCAGAGAGCTTATACCACTATTAGCCGCTAAAGGGTTCTCCCTAAAAATGAAAGGCAGGTTGTATGATGCCTGCATATGAACAGCAATGTTGCATGGCAGTGAGACCTGGGCATTGTGTGCAGAGGATATACGCAGACTAGAGAGGAACGAAGCTTGCATGCTCCGCTGGATGTGTAATAGTAATATACGTGAATGGCAAAGCATAAACGAACTAAGGGAAAAATTAGAAATAAGAGGGATCAGATGTTGTTTACTCGAGAGAAGGCTACATTGGTATGGTCACGTGATGCGCATGAAAGACGACAGCTGTATAAAAAAGTGCAGGGCAATAAAAATAGACGGTAGCCACGGAGTAGGCAGACCCAGAAAAACCTGGGACGACCTGATAAATTCCGACCTCACATACTTACACCTCTCCAAGACAATGTCACTGGACCGAGATCTTTGGCGGTACTCAGTAATAGAGAAGACCCGCCTTGCCTAAATACAAAGTAAACCTACTACAGTCAGTAGGCATCTCTAACAAAATACGCCCCCGTCACACCACCCCCACCCCATCCACACCGCCCCTTTCAATGTAAAGTTACGTTGGTGCCACAACATCCAGGCCGAAACAAATGAGATTGTGTAGGTGTCACGACAAAAAAACACAGTCCACGCTGTAATGTGGCCGTGTAGGCAACACGGTAAAAACCTCCCAGTCCCACACTGTAAATGTGGTTGGTGTTAGGAAGGGCATCCAGCTGTAGAAAACCCGCCAGACAGTCCTATGCGAGCAAGACAACCACTCTTGCCTCAAGTGGGAAAACTCCCATCCAAACCCATGCAAGCGTGGAACATGGACGTTAAACGATGATGATGATGATGATGATGATGATGATGATGATATATATATATATATATATATATATATATATATATATATATATATATATATATGACATTATCTTTCTGTTCATTGCCAGGGAACGTCTCCATGAACCACCTAATAGAATATCAGTCTACGACTTCATTTATACCATAAACGTGGTTTTGTCTTTGCGTGTAATTGTTTACACCGCTCCAAAGAATGACGTATTATCTTCGTTTTTTTCCGTTCTTTGCCAGGGAACGTTTCCACGAACCAAAGTATCGTCTTCCTGTCTTCCTTTGGTTGCAACGTTTTTCAAAATATTTACTTCTGCATTCACAGATTGATTTTTTCAGTTTCAGAAGATCCCGTTAAGGGTGAAAGCAACGATTCTTTGCTTAAACTTTAATCTGTTATTTTAATAAATATATATATATATATTTAGAGCCAAATAGATATCATCCTCACCTGAAAGCGAGATAGAATGCTGGTTGCAAACATCAAGTCCCTTCTGGGTGAGGAATGCACCTCTCAGCATAACCTAGTAGTCAGTGACTTGCTAATTAGAGCTAGACGAACTCTGAGATAGAGGGCAACCTGGTGGAGAAGGATATGGAAATTAAAGGAGTCCTCCGCTTGTAACAAATTTAAGAGAATCTCTACACTCTTGACAATAAGGAAGAAGAAATAGTGACATACAATATAGAGAAGCAGTGGGAGTTCCTGAGAGACAATCTACTGAAGGCCACAGATGAGGTATGTGGCTGGAGCAGAGTATAGGAGAGTGATTTGGTGGTGGAATAGTAGGGTGGATGAAACAATTAAGCCCAAGAGACAGGCATGGAAGGAATGGCAAAATAGGGGTAACAGAGAGCTTTACCAAGTGGCAAGGAAAGAGGCAGGCAACAAATATACTTTGCAAGGAGGGAAGAAGAAAGCCAAAAATGTATGTGTTATGTGGCATGATGTCTAAAGACGCAGGGTGTTCAGAATCGCAAGGCAGTGTATCAAAGAAAATAGTGATGTTGTGGGAGAGAAGTGTGTTCATGATGACAATGGTGTACTTGCCCTCACTGAAACCGAAAAGAAGGTAGCATGGAAGTATCATTATGGGAGACTGATGAGTGAAGAGAATGTATGGGAGGAGAGAACCAGCCCCAGGTGGGCCCTACAGAGGGACCAGTGGTGCAATTCAGCAGCAGTAAGTAAGGCAATTATGGACATGAAAATAGGCAAAGCAGTGCTATCAAATTCTTGGAAGGTTCTGTAGAAGCAGTTGACAGGTTCTGGTTCCTGCGTGACCAAATTAGCAGTGGAGGTGTATGGGCTGATATTACAGTAGCCAGAGTGAGAATGGGATGTAAAAAGTTCAGAGAACTACTACCACTGCTAGCTACAAAAGGTTTTTCCCTCGAAATGTAACAGCAATATTACATGGTAGTGAGACCTGGGCGCTGTGTGCTGAGGACCTGCAAAGATTGGAAAGAAATGAAGCTGGCATGTTTCAATGGATCTGTAATAATAATATATGGGAATGGCAAAGCATAAATGAACTGAGATAGAAATTGGGCATAAGAGGGATGAGATGCAGTGTGCAGGTGAGGATGTTGTGTTGGTATAGACAAAGATGACAGCTGTATAAAAAGGTAAAGAGTGCTCAAAGTTGATGGAAGCTTTGGAGTAGGAAGACCTAGAAAGACCTAGAAAGACTTGGGATGAGGTGATAAAAGCCGACCTTGCATAATTACACCCCTCCAAGGTGATGACAGGATCGAAATCTCTGGCATTATGCAGTAATACAGAAAACTCACCTTCTCATGTGCACAGGTTGAATGATACATCTAGTACACACTATTTTCCCTCACCTCCCATTTCCATACACATCCACCCTCACCTGATAAGTGCCCCATCCTAGATCTACCTCTCCAATCCCCATGCACCTCCCCCACTCCAGGTCCACACTGTAAAATGGTTGTGTAGGTGTCATGATAAAAAGTACACAGTCCACTCTGTAAATGTGGTTGGCCTTGGGAAAGGCATCTGGCCATAGAAAAACCAACCCAAATCAGTCCAGTAGGAGCAAGACACAGTCATCTTCTAATCTGGCTTTGCTCACAATGGGACAACTCATCTAACCCATGCTAGTGTGGAAAAATGGACATTATATGGTGCTGATGATGATGATATATATATATATATAATATTTAAGTTATTTTGATCAGCTAAGTGTAGAACTGGTGGTTCTGGTAGGCAAATCATGATGCAATGATTTAATAAAGCACTCAACGTTATGTAGGCCATCGTAGATGTGGTATCCAGTGGTTGGTGCAGGAAACGGAGTAAAGTATTTAAAACAACAGAAGGCCGGACTGTAATGCTGTAAATTTTAATTCCATGAAATCATTAAACATATTTCATTGGCCCAGCTCCATCATCCAAATATGATGCAAGACAGGACGGTCTCATCAAGTAACTTTGACAGGGTTTGTTTTGTTAGTTACCCCCTTGTTTTTGAGGCGTACTCTCCATAATATATGACCATATTTCATGAAGTAATGGTTTTTCTTGAAACTTTGTCCATACTCCTGCCGAGAGGGGTGAGTTTTATGACAGTTCCTCCACTATACAGTGGTGGCCATAATTGGACCCGGAAACCTAAGGATGCACATACTTGTTAAGTGTATAAATTTATATATATATTTATATATTCATACACTTGGGTTCCCCGGTCCAATTATATGAAGACAACCTTAAGAAATAAAACTTCGCAACGGAAATGAGAAAGGACTGTGAGGGCTGGCATATTGTTGTGCTGTTGAAGACCCAGCCACCAACCCACAATGTGATCTGTCTCCATGTCCCTAGTAGCTATCTTCACCATCACTGAACACCTCATCCATGCTCCCTCCAGTATTACTCCTTAACTAATCTCTTCCACTAAAGCTCTTAGATACCCAGTCTTGCACCTTAGTAGCTATTCTCTTTGATAGGTTTCAGCTAGTATTAGCCCAGGTCATGTCTAACTTAATAGTACCACCTGGCGAACTCTTTTCAATCAGGATTTGGACACCGTGGATTTTCTGGGATCTGTTTCTGTTTTTATGAACTTTGGTGTAATGAGAGTGGGACAAGTTGAGGTAAAATATTTGTGCCCTAGTGTTGTTATGAGACGACTATTTCTGGACCTATTTTAGGTCCAGAAATAGCCGTCAAAACGGCTTGAGCTCTGCTGTCAGGGTCCTGACCCTTTTCCCACTCTACTACCCAAAGTATGTGTATATATACATATATGTGTGTATATGTATATGTGTATATATACATATGTGTGTATATGTATGTATATGTGTATATATACATATATGTGTGTATATGTATGTGTATATATACATATATGTGTGTATATGTATGTGTATATATACATATATGTGTGTATATGTATGTGTATACATACATATATGTGTGTATATGTATATATGCATATATATACATATATACATATATGTGTGTATATGTATATATGCATATATATACATATATGTGTGTATATGTGTGTATATGTATATATGCATATATATACATATATGTGTGTATATGTGTATATATATATATATATATATATATATATATACGTATATGTGTATATATGCTTGTCTAAGACTAAAGTTCTAGTTTGTAGAAAGGAAAATAGGGCACAGGTCCCCTCAGGGAAATGGCCATGCTCAGTGTGTAGGAAAGGAGTAGGCAGAAATTAAATTTTATGTCCCAAATGCAAAGTATGGGTACATAAAAGATGTAGTGGGATCACAGGTAAGCTATCTAAGAACGTAGACTTTATATGTGGCCGATGCTCAGGTGCAATAAGTAGCAAGTGTCGACAAGATACTAGCTCCTTCTATTGCACAGATGGTTCTATAGAAATAGTGGACACTTTCTGTTACCTGGGTGACAAAATCTGCAGTGGTGGAGGGTGCTCTGAAAGTACAGTAGCCAGAGTTAGAACGGGATGGAAAAAGTTCAGAGAGCTTATACCACTTGGCCACTAAAGGTTTCTCTCTAAAAATAAAAGGCAGACTGTATGATGCCTGTATATGAACAGCAATGTTACACGGCAGTGAGACTTGGGCATTGTGTGCAGAGGATATACGCAGACTGGAGAGGAACGAAGCATGCATGCTCCGCTGGATGTGTAATAGTAATATACGTGAACGGCAAAGCATAAATGAACTAAGTGAGAAATTAGGAATAATAGGGATCAAATGCTGTTTACGTTGGTATGGTCACGTGATGCGCATGAAAGACGACAGATGTATAAAAAAGTGCAGGGTGATCAAAATTGATGGTAGTTACGGAGTAGGTAGACCCAGAAAAACCTGGGACGATTTGAGAAATTCTGACCTTACACACTTGCATCTCTCTAAGACAATGTCACTCTCTAAGACAATGTCACTCTCTAAGACAATGTCACTGGATCTTTGGTGCTACGCAGTAATACAGAAGACCCACCTTACCTATGTACAAAGTGAAACCTACAGTCAGTAGGCACCTCTTAACCAAATATACACCCCAATCCACTACCCCTACCCTATCCTCCCACTCCCACCAACACCACCCTCTCTCTGTAAAGTTGGTACCACAACATCCAGTCCAAATAAATGAGATAATGAGATCGAGGTCGTGTAGGTGTCACGACAAAAAAACACAGTCCACGCTGTAATGTGGCCATGTAGGTAACACTGTAAAAAGCTCCCAGTTCCACACTGTAAATGTGGTTGGTGTTAGGAAGGGCATCCTGCCATAGAAAACCTGCCAGATAGTCCTATATGAGCGAGACACGGTCACTCGACCAACCTTGCCTCAAGTGGGACAGCTCCCGTCTAACCCATGCTAGCATGGAAGATGGACGTTAAACGATGATGATGCATATATGCATATATATATACGTATATGTGTATATATGCATATATACATATGTGTATATATCCATATATATACGTATATGTGTATGCATATCAGTATATATGCATATATATATGTGTATGTATAGGTATGTGTATATATGCATATATATACATATATGTGTATGCATATCAGTATATATGCATATATATATGTGTATGTATAGGTATGTATATATATTCATATATATACGTATATATGTATGTATATGTATATTTATAGAGTTCGTAGAAATGTCCTTTAGCATGAAACTCAACACCCTTGAGTTACTGGTGTAGTTTCATTGCCATAATAAACCATATATATAATTATACATTTATTTAAGCAGTTTTTCTCAGAATCCCAAATGAAGGAAAGAAAGAGTTGTAAGATTTCTCTCAGACTTCTCTTTTTACATTTCTCTCCCTCTTCCTATCAATCATGTAAAATAGAGAAACTAGATATATAATATGTAATTGACTTTCTATGACCCTGTTATACACTCCGATGAGACATAACAGTGTTGAAACAGATATCTGTGTAGAATTTATGTAAAATAAAGCCTTTACCACAAAAATACATTAGTATATATAGAGTAATGGAAATGTTATGTGAGATATTATGTGAGGTAAAGCCTTTACCACAAAAATACAATAGTAAATATAGAGTAATGTAAATGCTATGTGATATATTATGTGAAGTAAAACCTTTACCATGAATATACAATAGTAAATATAGAGTAATGTAAATGTTATGCGAGATATTATGTGAGGTAAGTCTTTACTGTGAAAATACAATAGCATATATCGAGTAATGTAAATGTTATGTGAGATATTATGTAAGGTAAAGCCTTTACCACAAAAATACAATAGTATATATAGAGTAATATAATATTATGTGAGATATTATGTGAGGTAAAGCCTTTACCGTAAAAATACAATAGTAAATATAGAGTAATGTAAATGTTATGTGAGATATTATATAAAATAAAACCTTTACCACAAAAATACAATAGTATATATAGAGTAATGTAAATGCTATGTGATATATTATGTGAGGTAAAACCTTTACCATGAATATACAATAGTAAATATAGAGTAATGTAAATGCTATGCGAGATATTATGTGAGGTAAAGCCTTTACTGTGAAAATACAATAGTATATATAGAGTAATGTAAATGTTATGTGAGATATTATGTAAGGTAAAGTCTTTACTGTGAAATTACAATAGTAAATATAGAGTAATGTAAATGTTATGTGAGATATTATGTAAGGTAAAGTCTTTACTGTGAAATTACAATAGTAAATATAGAGTAATGTAAATGTTATGTGAGATATTATGTAAGGTAAAGCCTTTGCCACAAAAATACAATAGTAAATATAGAGTAATGTAAATGTTATGTGATATATTGTGTAAGGTAAAACCTTTACCACAAAAATACAATAGTATATATAGAGTAATGTAAATGCTATGTGAGATATTATGTGAGGTAAAGCCTTCACTGTGAAAATACAATAGTATATATAGAGTAATGTAAATGTTATGTGAGATATTATGTAAGGTAAAGCCTTTGCTGTGAAAATACAATAGTAAATATAGAATAATGTAAATGGTATGTGATATATTATGCAAGGTAAAGACTTTACCATGAAAATACAATAGTAAATATAGAGTAATGTAAATGTTATGTGATATATTATGTAAGGTAAAGACTTTACCATGAAAATACAATAGTAAATATAGAATAATGTAAATGTTATGTGATATATTATGTAAGGTAAAGACTTTACCATGAAAATACAATAGTAAATATAGAGTAATGTAAATGTTATGTGAGATATTATGTAAGGTAAAGCCTTTGCCACAAAAATACAATAGTAAATATAGAGTAATGTAAATGTTATGTGATATATTGTGTAAGGTTAAACCTTTACCACAAAAATACAATAGTATATATAGAGTAATGTAAATGCTATGTGAGATATTATGTGAGGTAAAGCCTTTACTGTGAAAATACAATAGTATATAGAGAGTAATGTAAATGTTTTGTGAGATATTATGTAAGGTAAAGCCTTTACTGTGAAAATACAATAGTAAATATAGAGTAATGTAAATGTTATGTGAGATATTATGTAAGGTAAAGACTTTACCATGAAAATACAATAGCAAATATAGAGTAATGTAAATGTTATGTGATATATTATGTAAGGTAAAGACTTTACCATGAAAATACAATAGTAAATATAGAGTAATGTAAATGTTATGTGATATATTATGTAAGGTAAAGACTTTACCATGAAAATACAATAGTAAATATAGAGTAATGTAAATGTTGTGAGATATTATCTATCTATCTATATATATAAAACTGTGGTTGTCTGTCTGTCTATCGATTTTTGGCACACATCTCCTCTTAGAATCTCTCACGGAATTGCACCGAAATTGCTATACTTGTACATTGAGCCCTAGCGAAGACATCGGAAAAAAAAAAATGTCAAATTGACCCACCCTATGTGGCGAAATCGAATATAATGTATCGATTTTTGAGCGTAAGTTATCAGTTATTTCCCTTTGTTCTGTTTACATTGAGCGTCTTACGTAAAAAATTACGCTGGCTTTAACAGTTGTCGAGCCAGCAAAATATTGACCTGCAAAATTCATCAGTTCGAACACTAAGCTTCCGTTTTGCTTCATTTCCATTTAAAAGCATTTTAAAACAATATTTTTACTTGAAAACAAGTCTATTTAAAGACTACGTAAAACAAGCAAATATTTCGTCGTTAGGCGTGCAGACAGACAGTCGTGCAGACAGATAGTCGTGCAGAGAGGTGATATAGGCGTGCAGACAGACAGTCGTGCAGAGAGGTGATATAGGCGTGCAGACAGACATAACTGATAATTTGGTTACGCTAATGTTTTTCTCTGCGTTGCAGTGTTTACATTTTCGATTTTTGTTAATAAATAACCAGTGCAGTTTCTATCCCCAGCATCCTCTTTTGTTATAACATTCGGGTTATCGTTATGTTTTCTTAACTTCATAAGGCATATTGTTGGTTGAGGGAATATTAATCAAAAACACCACATGCAAGTCTGCACAGTAGACACTACAGTTTTTAAGCCAAGAAAGAAACTTAACATTGTAACTTTAACACAGCTACTGAGCGACCCCGAGCAACGCCGGGCTTTACTGCTAGTCTATATATATAAAGTTGTGGTTGTCTGTCTGTCTATCGATTTTTGGCACACATCTCCTCTTAGAATCTCTGACGGAATTGCACCGAAATTGCTATACTTGTACATTGAGCCCTAACGAAGAACATCGGAAAAAAAAAATTTCAAATTGACCCACCCTATGTGACGAAATCGAATATAATGTATCGATTTTTGAGCGTAAGTGACGAGTTATTTCCCTTTGTTCTGTTTACATTGAACGTCTTACGTTGTTTTTCTCTGCGTTGCAGTGTTTACATTTTCGATCTTTGTTAATAAATAACCAGTGCAGTTTTTATCCCCAGCATCCTCTTTTGTTATAACATTCGGGTTATCGTTATGTTTTCTTAACTTCATAAGGCATATTGTTGGTTGAGGGAATATTAATCAAAAACACCACATGCAAGTCTGCACAGTAGACACTACAGTTTTTAAGCCAAAAAAGAAACTTAACATTGTAACTTTAACACAGCTACTGAGCGACCCCGAGCAACGCCGGGCTTTACTGCTAGTGTAAGATAAAACCTTTACCACAAAAATACAATAGTAAATATAGAGTAATGTAAATGTTATGTGATATATTATGTGAGGTAAAGCCTTTACTGTGAAAATACAATAGTATATATAGATTAATGTAAATGTTATGTGAGATATTATGTAAGGTAAAGCCTTTACCACAAAAATACAATAGTATATATGGAGTAATGTAAATGCTAAAGGGTTAATAATGGATCATTTTAGTAATGCTCTCCAAATTCTTAATTGGTTCATTCAAATATTGTGTATTTCATTAGAACTATGGTAAGAAAATGATTAAACTAAATTACATATAATTGTATTAGATCTAGATTAATTGATTATTTGAAAAACAAAAATCAATAAAAGAAAAAAATATGTTGCTCTCTTAACTTCATGTAACTTCCTTTTATGTCAAAAATGAAATTAATAATCAATCATTTTATTCTTTCACCCTCACTCACTTTTATTTACATTCCACTCTCTCTCGCTCTCTCTCTTCTCTCTCTCTTCTCTCTCTCTTCTCTCTCTCTTCTCACTCTCTTCTCACTCTCTTCTCTCCCCCCCTCTCTCTCTCTTCTCTCTCTCTCTACAGCCTCCTATTTCCACAGTATCTTATTTGTGTAACAGCAAATAAAAACGCATTGCCAGTTATTATATGTAAATATATATACTGTGTTTATTTCCAGTTGTACAACTTTACCGTCCAACAATGCTAAGAAAGGAGAACGAAGAATCCAGAAGGGCAAATCTATCAGTTCCAAGTATTCTACCTTATAAATGTCTCAGACCTAAGCGGAATACAAGGGGAATAACTTCCAGCAAACAAACAGAAAATACAACTGAAATTCTTGCTCAAGCTTGTTGCCATGCATCTGATGTCATTATACATTCAACCACACTCTCATTTCAAATAGTTTAAAAAAATAAGTTATCTATGACAACCTTAGGTTATCTACAACATCCCTTCTTCTCTCTCTCTCTCCAAGAGTGGTGGATTCACAGAATCATTGGAGCAACGAACGGAGTGCTTTGAAGCATCTTGTTATAACCCTTTATATTCTAAATATCTTATGAAATCAACTTTTCCTCTCTTTCTTCTGGGTTCAAGTAATGGGGTGGATGTCATTGATATTCCACCTGCCCCAAGGTAACTGGCGTTGTACCTTAATTAAGCACCATTGTATACTCTACCCACACCATCACACATATATACACATAGGTGTGTATGCATATATATGTACATATAGTTGTATTTATATATATATTTGTATGTATATATATGTTTATATATATATGTATGTATGTGTATATATATATATATATATGTACATGTATGTGTATATATATATATATATATATAATATATGTATGTATGTGTGTATATATATATAATATATGTATGTATGTGTATATATATATATATATATATATATATATATATATGTACATATAGTTGTATATATATATATTTGTATGTATATATATATATGTTTATATTTGTATGTGTATATATATATGTTTATATTTGTATGTTTATATATGTATGTATGTGTATATATATATATGTACATATAGTTGTATATATATATATACACACATATATATATATATATATATATATATATATATTCTTTTACTCTTTTATTGGTTTCAGTCATTTGACTACGCTCATGCTGGGGCACCTGCTTGAGAAAACTCAACATCTGTATTATTAGCAGTGAAGCTAACTGGTGTCTCTCTGTGTGTGTAAATAAGTGGGGAACAGCTTATAAACATGTTATATTGAAAACATGACTGTGCTCAAGTTTGATAGGGATTTTTCTCTAAGTATTTTTCATATTTCCTTAGTAATTCATAATGTTTGGTATGGAACAATAACGTTCCTAAATCCATAAGCCTGATCACATTTCAAGATCTTCACAGCCCATCTTCAGAATAAATATAATGCTAATTATGGCCCTCTGTGCACACATGTTGCAGTGGGTCTCAAAGGAACATGTGATAAAAACGGATTTAAAGGATTTAGGAATGCATTGCTTCAAAACAAATATAAAAGACTAAGAGAATATGAAAAATCCATAATAAAAAAGATCAAACTTGAATGCAGTCATCTCTATACACACACACACTCATTATATATATATGTGTGTGTGTGTGTGTGTGTGTGTATGAGAAGATACAGGATTTTTCACTGTACATTGGTAAAATTGTATTTGTGGAATGATTATGTAAACGTTAGTGAAAGAACAGCTTACCAAATATTTTTTTCCCAGCATGGTTAATGAAGTCCTGTGATATAATTTTCAAGATGTTAAATCCTCAAGTATGGTCCAGGTTCCAAGAATTCAGAATAAATTAGTATAAATTATTATATTAGAAAAAACAGGCAAGGAGTGAGGAGAAACTTGAAGAGAGATTTATTTGATTAAATAATCTAACATGTGTTTCATCACTGATAACTAAATCATCTACAAGAACTGGATAGATATATTTTTTCTATTCACTCACTCACAATATGTTTATCATTGGTGAATTTTCAGAGAATGATAAAGGACAATAAAAAAAAAAAGTAATTTTTTAGGTATATTTGTGTAGAAGGAAAGGAGGAAGAAGGGAAGTGGATAGTAGCCAATGGGCTTCAAGTATTTATGGTACTGCTGGAGTAAGAAATGTGATTGGCTGAGAGGGAATTATTCTACGGTTGAAAAAGGAACATTTTAGGAAATGGGAGTGCCTGTTGTGATGAAAAGAAACAGACTGTAAAATCCAATAGAAGCTAGTTTATGGTCTAAGATGAGATAGTTGAGAGGTGATTATAGATAAGGAAGATATTGAAATAGGTTTAGTACCGGTCTTCTTTGTCATGAAAATCGGCTATTCAAAGTAGATGTAGTTCATAGGAAATATATGTTAATTTATTTATTTCCTTACAATAAAGCTACAGTGTTTCAGCAAAGTGAGTGATTACTAAGCTTCATCAGAGAAGTTTTTGATGAAGCTTAGCAAACACTTGCTTTGCTGAGACATTGTATCTATGTTATGAGAAAAATATAAATCAGCCTATATAATTATTCTATTATAAATATTGAGTTCTTCCTCATTTTTGAACTGCTAGAATCACTAGATTGGAATCCAAGGAGTATAGTCTTATAGTAATTTTCTCAGCCATAGCAGGGGTTAGCCTTATGGGCCCCATTATTTAGGTTTCTCTTTGAAGTAAGGTTTTACAGCTGAATTCCAATCTTGGTGCCAACTTTTTTAGCTGCCTCTTACAACACACACTGTTTCTATTTTAAAACATTTGTGCACACACACACACACACATTTTTACAAGACAAATCTGGCCTTGGCAACCTGTTGTTTCTTCCATGTTTCCTGGTTACCTGATATTACTGGTATCACTGCACACAAAGACACACTCTAATATTTACAGACAAACTTCACACCATTTGCAGAATGTGGGGGTGAACTTCTTCAAAGGACCAAGTAAAAAAGAAAAGCCTAAAATGGTGGACATGTTACTGTGTTTCAAATGGAAATTTGTCGGTGATGGTTTGGTCTAATAATTTCTCTCCTGAGAGCAATTTTCAAAATGTTGTTGAGAATGAAGAGGGTTTTTTTTTTCTTTTTTTCTATTTAGACTTTTTTTAAAAAAATTCTGGTGCTTTCTTTGAAATGTTTTCCCCATAACATGAATTTAAGGTGTTTATCAGGAATAAATTAGAGATATGTTGCATACACACACATGCACGCATCTATTCATACCCACATGCAAACACAGACACACATAATCTTTATACTCACCATGTTTTTGGTGCCAAAACCCTGTTAGTCAACTTTTGTGTTAGACAGGAATGTAGTGTACCAATTCTAACCTGGGTATACACTACATATATATATAATGTATATATGGTCCCCCCTAGCCCTAAAATGTAACATTGGATTGGCAGTATCGGTAGAGGGTCGGACGCCATGCTTTGAAGCATAGAGTTACCTCCCTTTATGATCTGAGTTCAAAGCCCGCTGAGGTTAACTTTGCCTTTCACCCTTACAGGGTCGATAAAATAAAGTACCAGTAATACACTGGGATAATTGCTGGCCTTGTGCCAAAAGTAGAAACAATTATATAATTTAACATGAAAAGAAAAATTATATTAGCAAAGTAATATGCTTGATATTTTCATCAAGTGATGAATATGTCCTCTCTGTTGAGTTCTAAGTTCTAAACATTGAAAGTCATCCTGCTCTCACTGTTTTGTCAAAACCTTGCAATATTCACATAGCATCATGGTGTACCAGTATGCATAAAGATTCAGCTTCTGTCCTTT
>OZ024743.1:52017289-52127289 GCA_964016885.1 Eledone cirrhosa | reverse complement strand
TGAAAGAGCTAGTATTTTTTGGGCACTTGCTGCTACTTATTGCACCAGAACACCGGCCACATGTAAAATCTATGTTCTTAGTTAGCTTACCTGTGATCCCACTACATCTTTTATGTATGTATATAAATATATATGTATATATATGAACATATATATGTATGTATATAAATATATATGTATATATATGAACATATATGTATGTATATAAATATATATGTATGTATATAAATGTATATATATGAATATATGTATATAAATATATATGTATATATATATATATGTATACATATATATATATAAAAAATATATATGTATATATATATATGTATACATATATATATAAAAAATATATATGTATATATATATATGTATACATATATATATAAAAAATATATATGTATATATATGTATACATATATATATAAAAAATATATATGTATATATATGTATACATATATATATAAAAAATATATATATATATATATGTATACATATATATATAAAAAATATATATATATATATATATGTATACGTATATATATAAAAAATATATATCTATATATATATATGTATACATATATATATAAAAAATATATATCTATATATATGTATATAAGATCAAAAGATGGTTAAAGGAGTTCCATGTATTTTATTATGCGCATTTCAAAAACAAACATCATCATGCAATATGTGTTTTCATCAGATAAAACAGGACATGATATGAAGGCTAAAAAACACTTGTGGATAGTGCAGTTTAAATCAACATATCATATTATATATGTGTATATATATATCTATATATATATATGTATACGTATATATATAAAAAATATATATGTATATATATATATATATGTATACGTATATATATAAAAAATATGTATATATATATATAAATGTATATGTATAGATATGTATGTATATATACATGGATATGTATATGTATAGACATGTATGTATATATACATGGATATGTGTATGTATAGTTATGTATGTATATATATTTATGGATATGTGTATGTATAGATATGAATATATATATGTGTATATGTATATATATGTGTGCTACACACACTTTCATCATAATTTTATGTGAGAACCTTTGTTGTGGCCCAAACACTGGCATATTAACGAGAAAGTTACCTTATTAAATCTTTTCAAACTCTTCATTATCTTCTCGTCTAATTGAAAATCATAGGCAGAGTCCTATTAGAAATATGGTAATTAAAGGGTTAAAATGTTTATATTTATCTAAAAAAAAACCTTCCATCATAATTTTATGTAAGAACCTTTAAGTGCCAAATACTTTTTCAGAACTAACTTAAAAACCATAGGCAGTATCTTTTATTAGAAATATCCTAACAAAAGTCTAGTACTCTATGGTTTGACCTATCAATTCCCTGATTCAGCTATAGCTATTTGGTAAGTTTTATTTTAGATTTTTTATGAGGAAAGAATGTCATTAGGAACAGAATATAATTAATATAATAGATTTTAATACAACTCGACAGCTTGACTCTGTATTTACAGCATCTTCCACCAATCAACAAAAGGAATGGGGGTGGGACAGTGACTAATATATATACATATACAGATACATACATAAATAAATACATATATATATGTGGAACACGGACGCTAAACCTGATGATGATGATGATGATGATCTAAACTCCCTCTTCTACTATCCCTCGGCCCCCTCCCTCTACTTCACGAGGGCTTCGCGGACAAACCTACCCCCCCCCCTCTCTCTCTCTCTCTCTCTCTCTCTCTCCCCTTCTCTCTCTCTTAGCTATATATATATAAGATAAACCCCTTCAAGCAAATCACTTTCGCCAAATTCAATCGCTGTTCCTTCCACGGTATATCATGTAACGTAATGTACACATTTTTCTATCATCTCCACACTTCCATTTCGTATCCAGTCCAAACATCCAAATCTTGCCAAATCCTAAATGTAGCGGCCGTATTCCTAAAACAAATCTGTATTTTTTTTGTTATTACTTGTTAAATACGAGAGTTTTTGTCGTATTGAACAGAACAAATCTTGTATATTTTTGTTAATCGCTTGTTAAATACGAGGACCTCATTCAATCCTTACCTTCTAGCTAGCTACCCAACACCCCTCCCTCCCGCCCCCACGCACCGCCATTGTTATTACGTGGACCAATCATAAGCCAGAGCCCCCACGCATCACCATTATTATTACGCGGACCAATCATAAGCCAGAGGCCTATACTATCGCTTGCCCGGTTGCCTTTCGATATATGATGGATGGATGGACTACGGAATCCTGGAGAGTGGAAGAGAGAGAAAAATCTGGATGCTCAGCGACAATGCTAAAGATAAAGACAAATTCACCTCGTGGACGAGAATGCGAGCACTCCTCTTTGTTTCGACCGCGGACGGCTAACATAACCCCATCTCCCCCCGCCCCCACCCTCCAAACGCAATCCAAAACTTCAGAGTTGGTACCATAAATGTAGGCACCCTAAAGGGTCGCGCTAACGAGGTTGTAGAAATGCTTGAACGTAAGGAGGTCGATGTTTGTTGTATTCAAGAGACCAGGTGGAGGGGTGGGTCTGCTAGATTCATTGAGGGTAAAAAACGATGTTATAAGCTTTTCTGGGTGGGAAACGACGATGGGCTGGGTGGAGTAGGAATCATGGTAGCAGAAAAGTGGGCAGATAAGATAATAGACGTAAATAGAGTGAACGACAGAATAATTAAAATAAGACTTGTCCTCAATAGAACTACGGTGACAGTAATATCTGCGTACGCACCCCAATCTGGACTGCCCGGCACTATAAAAGACAGATTCTATGAGACACTGATGCTCACTACCTCCCAAATAACCGACAGTGACTATATAATTATTGCAGGCGACCTAAATGGTCACGTTGAACAACATTGTGACGGCTACGACGAAATCCATGGAGGCTATGGGTTTGGTACTAGAAATGAGGAAGGCTCCAGAATCCTGGAATTCTGTGACGCAAATAACCTAACTATCTGTAACACTAACTTCAAAAAACGTGACAATCACCTGATCACCTATAGATCCGGGGAACACACAAGCCAGGTAGATTATATCCTTACCAGAAGACGTGACAGAGTGTCTGTTGTAAACACTAAATCCCTCCCCCATGAAGAATGCACCTCCCAACATAGACTGATAATTAGCGACCTCATAGTCAGGACGAGACGTACTCGACAGCATAAGGGGACTATCCTCAGGAGAAAAATATGGAAGCTAAAAGACCCCACAGCCAGAAATAAATTTCAAAGCATATTACTTGATGCTTTCGACAGTAAGGAAGAGCATTTAGAGTCGGACAATATAGAGGGACAGTGGGAATTTCTGAAAGCAAACCTGCTGATGGCGACAGACGAAGTCTGTGGCTGAAGCAGGCCTGTAGGCAGGAGGAGAGTAACATGGTGGTGGAACAGTAAGGTGGAGGGGTCAATTAAGGCCAAAAAGCAGGCTTGGAAAGTATGGCGGGATGGGGGAAGTAGAGAAGACTATCAAGTGGCCAGGAGGGAAGCTAGGAGACAAGTGTACTTCGCAAGAAGGGAAGCAGAGGAAAGAAAGTTCAAGCATGTTCTACAACGCAAGGACCCAAAACGTGAGGTGTTCAGGATTGCTAGGCAATGTGTCAAGGAAAACCGTGATATTGTCGGGGAGAAGTGTGTACTTAATGATGACGGCGTACTTGCCATCACCGACGCTGATAAGAAGGTAGCTTGGAAGTGTCACTATGAAAGGCTACTAAATGAGAATAAATGGGAGAAAGACAGTCTCCCCCACATCGACCCAATAGAGGGACCAGCAGTGTTAGTCGAGGGTAGTATAATAAGTAAGGCAATCAAGGATATGAAGACGGGTAAGGCGGCTGGGCCTTCGGAAATAGTTGCTGAGATGCTGAAGGCATCTGGCACGGTGGGACACACCATGGTCACCCGGATAGTTAACCAAGTCATACAGAATGGGGTTGTTCCGAAGGACTGGCATAGCAGCATCATCGTTAACTGTTATAAGGGTAAAGGAGATGCCCTAGATAGTAACTATAGAGGCATTAAATTAATCGACCAGGTCATGAAGGTCACGGAAAAAGTAATAGCGCAACTAATCAGAGAGAGAATTGACCTAGATGAAATGCAGTTCGGGTTTGTGTCAGGCAAAAGTACCACAGACGCTCTTTTCATTGTACGACAAGTACAGGAGAAGTACCTAGCTAAAGGTAAACCCCTCTACTTAGCTTTTGTCGACTTGGAGAAAGCCTTCGACAGAGTCCCCCGTTCCATTATCTGGTTGGCCCTTAGAAAACTAGGTGTTGACGAATGGCTTGTGAGAGCTATACAAGCCATGTATAAAGAAACAGTCAGCAAGGTTAGCATTAACAACGAATATAGTGAAGAGTTTAGCGTAAAAGTTGGCGTCCATCAGGGCTCTGTTCTCAGCCCCCTACTATTTATTATTGCCCTTCAGGCTATAACAGAGGAGTTCAAGACCGGCTGCCCATGGGAACTCCTATACGCAGACGACCTGACGCTCATAGCTGAATCAATGGCCGAGCTAGAGAAGAAATTCCAAACATGGAAGCACGGCCTAGAATCAAAAGGCCTTAAAATTAACCTGGCTAAGACTAAAGTTCTAGTTTGTAGGAAAGAAAATAAGGCGGCGGTCCCTTCCGGGAAATGGCCATGCTCAGTGTGTAGGAAAGGCGTAGGTAGAAACTCCATTTTATGTCCCAAATGCAAAGTATGGGTGCATAAAAGATGTAGTGGGATCACAGGTAAGCTAACTAAGAACATAGATTTTACATGTGGCCGGTGCTCTGGTGCAATAAGTAGCAGCAAGTGCCCACAAAATACTAGCTCTTACAACTGCGCAGAGGGCTCTATAGAAATAGTGGACAGCTTCCGTTACCTGGGTGACAAAATCAGCAGTGTGGGAGGGTGCTCTGAAAGTACAGTAGCTAGAGTCAGAACTGGATGGAAAAAGTTCAGAGAGCTTATACCACTATTAGCCGCTAAAGGGTTCTCCCTAAAAATGAAAGGCAGGTTGTATGATGCCTGCATACGAACAGCAATGTTGCATGGCAGTGAGACCTGGGCATTGTGTGCAGAGGATATACGCAGACTAGAGAGGAACGAAGCTTGCATGCTCCGCTGGATGTGTAACAGTAATATACGTGAACGGCAAAGCATAAACGAACTAAGGAAAAAATTAGAAATAAGAGGGATCAGATGTTGTTTACTCGAGAGAAGGCTACGTTGGTATGGACACGTGATGCGCATGAAAGTCGATAGCTGTATAACAAAGTGCAGGGCAATAAAGATAGACGGTAGCCACGGAATAGGCAGACCTAGAAAAACCTGGGACGAGCTGATAAACTCCGATCTCACACACTTACACCTCTCCAAGACAATGTCACTGGACCGAGACCTTTGGCGGTACTCAGTAATAGAGAAGACCCGCCTTACCTAAATACATAGTAAAACCTACTACAGCCAGTAGGCATCTCTAACAAAATACACCCCCGTCCCACCACCCCCACCCCATCCACACCACCCCCTTCTATGTAAAGTTATGTTGGTGCCACACCATCCAGGCCGAAACAAATGAGATCGTGTAGGTGTCACGACAAAAAAACACACAGTCCACGCTGTAATGTGGCCGTGTAGGCAACATGGTAAAAACCTCCCAGACCCACACTGTAAATGTGGTTGGTGTTAGGAAGGGCATCCAACTCTAGAAAACCTGCCAGACAGTCCTATGCGAGCAAGACAATCACTCTTGCCTCAAGTGGGAATACCCCCGTCCAAACCCATGCAAGCGTGGAACACGGACGTTAAACGTTGATATATATATATATATATATATATATATATGGAGGCACATGGCTTAGTGGTTAGAGCATTGGCCTTGCAATCGAAAGGTTATGAGTTCAATTCTCAGGCCAGGTGATGTGTTGTTTCCTTGAGCAAGACACTTTATTTCACATTGCTCCAGTTTACTCAGCTGTAGAAATGAGATGATAGGGACTGGGGTCCATATCATTCCACTGCAAAGTGGTCGTGCAGGTGCCACGGCAAAAAAGCACCCAGCACTCACTGTAAATGAGGTTGGTGTTAGGAAGGGCATCCAGCTGTAGAAATCAAGCCAAAATCAGTTCCCGTCCCACCCTTGCAAGCAGGGAAAAAGCGGACGTAAAATGAAATGAAAAAAAAATGAAATTAGTCACTGTCCCACCCTATTTCTTTTGTTGATTGGTGGAAAATGCTGTAAATACATATATACATACATACATATATATATATACATATATATATATATACATATACATACATATATATATATACATATACATACATACATATATACATACATACATATATACATACATACATATATATATACATACATATATACATATATATACATACATATACATATATATACATACATACATATATATATACACATATATATATATATATACATACATATATATACATACATACATATATATATATACATATATATATATATACATATAAATAAAGTTTTGTATCATAGAAATATTTCAAAAGAAATGTTTTTTATCATAGGACCAGAAGTGGTTTCATGTGGTTTAGTATGAAATGAGTTAAAATATATTAACAGCTAATTTTCCATGTAGATGGTATTTTTCAACTACTTCAGTAGAGTTTATTGGATCTATTTAACATCCACCATCAGTACTGTATTGAAAACTAGCAGTAAAGCCTGGCGTTGCTCGGGGCTGCTCAGTAACTGTGTTAAAGTTACAATGTTAAGTTCCTTTCTTGGCTTAAAAACTGTAGAGTCTACAGTGTAGACTTTCGTGAGGTACTTTTGATTATTATTCCCTCAACCAACAGTATGCCTTATGAAGTTAAGAAAACATAACCATAACCCGAATGTTAAAACAAAAGAGGATGCTGGGAATAAAATCTGCACTGGTAATCTATTAACAAAAATCAAAAATGTAAACATTGCAACACTTGTCTCAGAGAAAAACATCAACGTAACCAAACTATCAGTTATTTTGAAACAAAGAAATTGGATGGACATGAAAAACAAAAAAAAAAAAAAAAAAATGCGTTATCTGTCTGTTGTTTAAAATCATTGCTTGTAAATGAAAATCTCATAAGGCTTTATTCGAGATCAATGCTTTTTTTTTTTTACAAAATATTTGCTTGTTTTACGGTGTATAGGTGTAATAGGTTTGTTTTCAAGTAAAAATATTGTTTTAAAAGACTTTAATGGAAATAAAGCAAAATGGAAGCTTAATGTTGGAATTTCGAACTAATGAATTTTGCAGGTTAAAATTTTACTGGCCCGAAAGTTCTTGTATTTTTATACTTTTGCACGCATCGTTTATTCGTAAAGTAAATAGATGGACAGAATGACGCCATAAAAGGGAAATAACTCGTCTCTCATCTCTATACATTTGAACTGAAAAATCAATACATTACAAGTTCGAATTTTGCACTTGGCGTGGGTCAGTTTGAAAAATTTTTGATCGATGTCTCTGCCAAGCCTTCATCTATAAGTGTAGCATTTTCACTGAAATTTGAACGTACGGTTTAGGAGGAGATATGTGTCGACCGTTTTAGTAGACAGACAGACAACCTCAGTTTTATATATATAGATAACAGAAATCTGGTGAAATAAGTAAAATAAAACTTTCTTTAAACTCTTTTGTAACAATCTAAATAATAAAGGAAGGTCTGCGGGATTGCGTACGGTTTATTTTTTTTATCTCGTTTGTAAAATAAGTTGGATTACTTTGAATAAATATTACATAATTTATCTACTAAATTTCGTGACTGTTTATTAAATATATTTTATTTATTTAAAGATTGACTTCTTTAAAATTTCTGAAATGTCAACACTTCCAGTTGGCCATCGCTAATTTTCTGTCACTAATTTTCTCCTAATGCAGTTTATATATAATTTTGTCTTTTTTAATGTATCATGGATTACGTTACTGATTAAATAAGACAGTGTAATGCAGTCTTTGTTCAATTTCTATGTATTATATATTGTCAATTACGATTTTATTTGACATATCATATCTACATGTATATATACTTGCGTATAATATCAATATACACACTACACATGCTAGCAGAAAACCACCCAAAGGGTGGTTTTTCTGCTAGTATTTCCAATGACACACTGTATTTCAATTAATGAAGAATTTGGGGTGATTTATGAAAATGATTATTTCATTAAGAAAAGTTCTTATATAAAGTTATATTGTAAGGTTTTCAATTAAATAGGAACACTTTAAAATGGGTGAAATGAAAAAAAAAAAAAAGGAAATGTGAATTCATCTGGTCTCCTAGAAGCTTGTCTCTCATAGATTTCTTGGGTGTTTTAATCCTGCCCTATCATGAAAAGCAATATGAAATGAATGTCCTCTCTAGTACAGGATTCAAACCTACAACCTTATGATCATGTTTCTAACACACTAACTGCTAGGCGATGCACCTTCACACTTTAAAATGGGTGGTTTGGAGTTGGTTTGTATCAAAGATGTTAGCACTAAGAATAATTTTAATTTTCTTTTGCTAAAAATCCCAGCATGTTTGATATAAAGTCAATTAAAACATTGAGGAAATTGTTAATGTTTAATTATCAAGAAAATTGGTTTGAGTTTTGTTAGGTCTGCCAAGATTGTTACAGCTTTCTGAGGACAGTACTATTGTTTTGTTTTAAACTAAACAGGAAATGACAAATTACGATATAAAAAAAAAAAGAAAGAAAGAAATAAAGAAAAAGTAATGCCTACCTAATGAAAAACTAGGAAAGATGCCAACAGAGAAAGAAACTTCTGGAAGTCACGATGGCATTGTTTTGGATATGAGTGTGGTGATTAAACTTTTCATTATTGTATTTCTAATGAAATACATTGCATATGTGTTTCAATTAATTTTGAAAATAAATATTTGGAGGAATTTAATAAAATAAATTTTTAGTAAGCTGATATTTAGAACATTGCTTAAGAAAAATTTCTAAAATAAAATTGAGAAATGGTTTTAATATAAAGATAACCATTTTAAAATGAACTGTTTTGTATCATAAATCCAGGCCAATTTCGGACAGTTTGGTCTCAAAAGGGTTAAAAACATTTTCTCCAATTAAAGGAAGGGTTAGCCATGCAGGCTCAATGACAAGCTTCTACATTTTGCTTTATCCTCTGCATCCTCTCTCACCCTTGCTTCCCCTATCATCTTTAGTCATATCTTCTTGATCATCCTCAACTGCCTCAACTCAATAATGAGAAAGTTAGTTATAATACTAAATCTTTCGAAATTCCTTTTCAAAATCATTTGAAAATGTGTTTTTCATTAGAAATTAGTTAACAAAAGGGATAAAGAGTTGAGGAAATATAGCTCCTGTTTTTAACAAATTGGTTTATTTCAAATGGTTTATCGGAGCAGGCGGAATACTCTCTATTTCAAAGCATTTGGTTCTTTTAGAACTTCTCAGTATACAAATGGCAATATGGTGAATAACGGTCAACTGTATGTTAACCATAGTCACACTTGTGCTGGTTATTTTTGAGTTTGTTCTTGTTACAGATCACATCTGCATAAGTTTAGTCAACCTATAAATGTTGCTGTTGTAGATCAAACCCACACAGGTTTAGCTGACCTATAAATAAAGTTACACCTCATAGCAGGTTCTTTTTTTTCTGCTTTGTTCAGGAAATAAGCCTAGTTCTTTTACCATTACTACTACTACTACTACTACTACTACTACTAAGTAGTAGCTATAGTAACTAACAGGAAGTTCTTGCTATTGGTGGGATGTAAGCAATGTGGGGAGATACTAGAAGGAAATTATTTATATAACTAAAAGTTGAAATTATATATATATATATATAGTGAAAGAGTGAAGAATAACATAGTCAACAGTACAAAAAGAGTTTTATTTTATTTACAGTATTAATTAGGATGTCTAAAGGTTGCTAATCACTCGAAGTTGTGTTACTGAACGTAAAATACAGTGAATGCCTAATCAAATCATCGGCATAACTGACAAAATTACACTCGGTGTTTGTATTTATACTACGGAGAATTCAAATAACATCAATAATATTACTCCAAGATTAACCTGCATAGGAATTCCCGTGAACTCGCCACCTAACTAAGGAAACCTCTTGTTGAGTCAAACAACGCTGTACGTTAAAACTATCCATAATACAGAGTACTCACAACCTCTAACTGGATTACCTATAACGATAATTTGTTATCCCATATATATATATATAATTGGTGTTGGATGCTTAAAGCGTCCGTATGCGGTAGGCCGTATGAGCACTCGATGCCCTCATAGAGCAGAGTATATCACAGAAAAAAGAGAATCAATGTTGCGACGAAAGGAATTTATTACAATTGTTTCTCGGGCGACCAGCTTGAGTCACGATCGATGTAGTGATCAAACCTGACTCTGAAATTGCGCGGTCTTCGGATGTCTCGATTCTACAAACAGATTTTCCTATTATATATATATATATATATATATATATAAATAAAGTAATTCCGTCGGAAAGGTCCAGGAAAAAAGAGTGCTCTATGTAGGTTACAGAGCTTATTAGTTATGTAATAAACAACATAAGATAATTATTTCATTTACCAATGGTTTCTTGAAAGCAAACAAATTTGCTTTCAGTCATCAGAATGAAAAAAAAAAAAAAAAAAAAAAATCCTGGTGTATACACCAGGATTTTTTCATTCTGATGACTGAAAGCAAATTTGTTTGCTTTCAAGAAACCACTGGTAATTATCTTATGTTGTTTATTACATAACTAAATATTATATATATCGAATGTTATAACATGTTTTTCAGAGTTGTACTTGCTTGGCACTAACATGTAGATAAAAATAATGATGGCTGCCTAAAAACAAGGACATCTTTTGATCATAACTTGACTCAATCAAAGCAGATCTAAGACTGAAAAATATACATATATAAGATGTTGGTCTTTCATCATGATATTAGCCCAGACCTCATTCGCTTAACGAGTAGGGTGGAGATCATCAAATCAGACCATGTTTCCATTGGTCTTTCTAGTTACTAATACTCTCTGCCAGTTGCAAATCTAGGCTGAAGGAGCAATGTGAAATAAAGTTTTTTGCTCAAGGACAGAACACATCACCTGAGAATTGAACTCGCAACCTCACAGTTGTGAATCCAATTCACTAACCACTCAGCCATGCACCTTTACATAAAGGTAAAGTTGACTATAATATGATTTGAAATCGGAATGCAGTGTACCACATTCTATCCAATGTTCTAACGAATCTGCAAATCCACTGCACTATAAATGTGTGTGTGTGTGTGTGTGTGTGTTGAGTATATGTTGGTTGTTTACCGACACCTCAGTATGCAGATTGGAGCACTCGACGAAGTACGCAGGTTGGTTTGGTTACTCCGGAGTAATGTAAAATAAAGTAATTAAGTCAAATATTTAAAATTTGGCTTCCTTTATTAAAGATGTACTGCTATATATATTTCGGTGACAGCCATCATTGGCTGTGACCTTTTATTTATTTATTTTTTTTTTATATTTTATTTCTTCATTTTACTTTATCTTATTTCATTATCTGTTTGGCACCCCCACCACATGAAAGGGTGGTAGGATTGATGCCAACCCACACACACTCATTCTTCTAAACACAGCAGCAGTAGAACTAAGGCTGACCTGCCAGCTAACCCCCTAACACCAATAAACACAAGGGAGGAGGTCAGCTGTACTTAACAAAAAAAAAAAACACAACAGATTGTCTTGCCTCAGAAAAGAATGTCTATAGACTTTTGACTGAGGAATGTTCTCACAACTGACCAATGGGAGGAGAGAGTGTCCTATGATGCCGGAATTCGTTTGTTCGAATTCATATGATTCCAGTTCCTCAGAGAAATAACAACCCAGCCAGGAGCTGGACATATCGGAGTATTGATGGAGTGAAACACTTCAACAACATGTGTACCTGTCTCTACCACACCAATTCGGACTGCCTGAAGAGGTCACAGCCAATGATGGCTGTCACCGAAATATATATAGCAGTACATCTTTAATAAACGAAGCCAAATTTTACATATTTGACTTAATTACTTTATTTTATATATATATATATATATATATATATATATATATAATCAGGATAGAACCAGTTTAAAACTGGTTAGACCATTATTCAAAAGAGTACTTGATATTTGGGATAATAGAGTATGGCTATATTATAAAGAGCCAGGGCCTAGTGGCTGAGCTCTTGCTGTTTCAACGACGATTTAGAATTTAACTATATACAAAACTTTTAGATAGTGTAAAGGGAGATAACTATAAAAAAAACTCCACAAAGGTAGGGAACTTCTGCTAAGGTAGTAATTCAAAGAAATTAAATTCCTTGAAATTCAAATTAGTTAGTCTGGTCTATACCATTTTCTCAGAATGAATTTGACTTTGTGTGGACAGCGACTAAAGCAGTGAAGGCAGGTATTGAAGCAGTGTTTCTCTGAAGCCAGTTGTGAGAATATATTCCACTTTTGAGTTGTATAGCCAGCAAAATTTCATCCCATTAACATAGGGGTTAGATTTTTGTAATATACTCCATTTAATGGTAAAAGGTGTGCTGCTGTTTTTAAAGTTCCACACATGGTTTGTGAGCTGGATGGCATGTTTTTGTCAGGATGCCTGAAGGTTGTGTCATGGTTCAGGTATCGGCTTTTGAACCGGTTCTCAGACATTGACATAAGTCCAGGCTTCAGTTTGGTGATTCTGGTTGGTGGAGGTCACTTCTGCTTCATATATCACTGCTGGAGTGTTGCACTGTTGATCTAGTGGGCATGTCTCTGACCTTCTGTATTAGAATTCATAAGATGGAGGGCTTTCGTGTTTGCCAGTGATTTGGGCTTTAATGTTATTGGTACACTAGTAGCCTATTGTCACTGTATAGCAATTGAATATCTGTCGGTATTAATGGCCTACAGGGATGTGAAGATCTACCTACATTGGTCTTTGTGTTAAGTGCGAAAGATGGTGAGAATCGCATGACATCTTTGTCTAGTTTTTTTTTCTTTCTAGATGTAGGGCGGTGATCTGGAGGGTAAGTGATTTTTTTTTTTTTTTTTTTTTTTTTTTTTTGTTGGAGAAGCCACTGTTGCTTAGTACTGCGTTGTAGAAGGGTGATGCACTATCAAAGATGGCTAGAAGAGAGGTTGGATACCCTCTTGTTGACGATGTTAATAAGATTTTAAAAATCTATAGCAGAGTGGCTAGAGTCCTTATAAGTGTACCTAAGTTTCTCACTGGGTTTGTGGAATGGGCTGTATGTGTGTGTGTACATAGGTCTAAATTAACGTCTAGGAGGTTAATATTGTTGAGTTTGGTGGATATAGTAATTGTTAAGCCTAGGCTGTTGAAGGTAGTAATCAGTTTTTTTCTAAATGTGTTAATGTAGTGTATCTAAGATAAAAAAAAGTCTGCCAAATCACATATATCATCACTGTCAAATGATCCCATCGGCACATCAAATGGGTCATTGTTAGTGGATTTCTTTCTCCAGGGGTCATTATTAAAGAGGAGGGTTTTTCTGCTGTGGGATATTACTAATTGATCTAACTCATCTATATTGGTCAAATTGCTAGCGAATTCAAGGCTTTTCAAGTAAAGTCCTGGATATCAACTATATCAAATTGAGTGAACCTAGCTTTCTTAGTTTGAGGACATTGAACCAATCTATAACTACTTGTCTATTATCCTACTGATTAAGATTGAACTGTTTTTCTAATGGCTGTATTCATTTTCCTAAGTAGGTTTTTACTAACAAGTCCTAATTCTGTTTTGGCAGGGTTTATGAGCCTGCAAGTTGGTTTATTAATGAAGTCATCCTTATACAGGGTACGGACGATATTTGTTCGCAAGATTACTGTCTAGGAAAAAAATAACACAGTAGTTTTATTTTTTAAGATATATTTATCAAACTTGGGTTAGTTTGTCTTCATGACTTGTTCTTTCGATCTCACTCAATAAACCCGCCATTGGCTTTGATGACGGCCTTAAGGCGGCCTCGGAACCGGCTACAGGCCTTCGTCAGTGTCCCCCGACTTAGGCCCCTAAAGGCACTTGTGATCCTGGCCTTCAGATCGTCTTTTGTACTGCAGCTAGATCTGTTGGTGTCTCGTTCCACTGCGCCCCACACAAAGAAGTCGAGGGGGTTGCAGTCAGGCAAGCTGGGAGGCCAGATGTCAGGTGAAGTGTGGTCGACGAAGTTCTCTGACAGCTAGGCTTGGGTCTTTCGGCTGGTATGGCAGGGCGCTGAGTCTTGCTGCCACATGTACGGCCTACCTGCAGCTACCTGGTCGATCCAGGGCTTTACTACCTCGCTCAGAATGCGGTGTTCAGCTTGAGGCCCTCAAGCAAGAAGTGCGGTGGCATGGCATCATCTTGACTGCTGACGACACCTAAGACCAATGTTGTCGCTGGAAACTTTGTCTGCATGACTCTGGGCACGTCTATGGATGAGCCACCTGTTGATCTGGGAGTTGATCTTTTGGTCTTGGCAGAAGTTTTTCTCGTCGGAGAAAAACCACAGCATGTCTGGCTCCAGTGGGTGTTTCAACTTGTTGATCAGCTTCTTTGCGTGCTTCAGTCGCTTTTCTTGCATCGCCTTTGACAGAAATTGTCCTTTCCTCATCTTGTATGAAATGTAGCAAATGTCTTCATGTACCACCAGCCTAATGAGCTTTTCATCCATGCCTTTCTCCCTTGCAATGGCACGCATCGACTTGCTAGGTTCATTGTTGATGATATCCTGAACTTCAACGACGAACTTGGGCATTCTGAAGGCGTCAGATCGTCGATCATGTGTTTTCCTCTCTGATGTTGCTTCTTAGTCGAATCCTGAATCTTCTAATTCCTTTCTGACCTTTTCCACCATTCTCCTGCTGACGCTGAGAAAGTCTGAAATTTCCTTATTTGTCCTCCCGGTGTGGATTCCAAGAAGAACTCCGTGTCTCTTCCACAAATTTGGAGGTTCAAAATTATTCATAATCAATTATTCTGAAAATAAATAATGGAAATATAGTCACTGTTTTATGAAGACAAGAGTGACAACGGAAGTATAAAAAATTAGCAGTTGAAAATTGCGAACAAATATCGTCCACACCCTGTATATATAACCCATGCAAGCATGGAAAAACTAACATAAAAACAATGAGGATGATACATATATAATGAAATACACTCTATTTCAATTAATGAGGAATTTTGAAGTACTTACAAAAATTGTGATTTTTGTATTTCATTCATGTTTTCAATTAGCTTTTGAAACAATCAGCATTACTTAATCCTTTATCTGTATATTGTTAATCTACAGTGGAAAATAAGTGGAGAATATTAGAATAATTAACACATTGAATGGAGAAGGTTGGTTCTTAATTAGAATGGTCTATTATTAATCTATTTAAGCTCATTATCTTCTAATAGCTTTTTGGTGCTGTGGTTGTTTGGTACTACAGTGTTCTAGTCGTTTGATACTCTATTACACAAATATTCAAGTTATTTGGTACTTCAGCACTCTAGTACCTTAATATTCTAGTTGTATGGTACCCTGGTTATTTGGTGCTCTAGTTTGGTACTCTAATGTTCTTGTTTAACATTCCAGTGCTGTAATTCTTTGGTGCTCCACTGCTTATTCATCTTATTTAGAAGCTGTACTACATGTAGAATACTACATATACTCTGGCAATATCTATCAAAAGTCAAAATAAAACCTCTAAAGAATTTAAATGTGTACCAAAAATAATTTTAGATTTGGGTAATCTAATTCATATGAGACATTGTGAGATAGTTAAAATTGTATTTTTTATAGATCAAAATAATTTTATTAAAATTTTATATCAAATTGGCAAAGAGAAAAAAAAAACAGGGATAAAAAAGATGGGAGAAATGGGGTGGAGATAAACTCTACATCTTTGGCTAGCTTTCTTAATGTTTGAGGACGTTAAACCAATCTACAACTATTTGACTATTATCCCAGTGATTAAGATTGGATGGTATACATCAGTTGCACTCCTTGGACTTTGATCATAGATTGACTCTTTCATGATCATATTTCTAATAATTTTGAAAATAATCAATAATTTAGAGGGAATTAGTAATGTAACTAATTTTCTCATTAAGTTGGTGTTTGGAACATATATTAAAAAAGGCTCCTGAATTATACATTTTTAGATAAATGTAAACACTTAAAAAAAATGTTTTATCATAAAACCTGAGGTGATTTCAGACAGTTTGGTAGCAAAAGGGTTAGCCTACTTTTTTTCACTTTTGAAATATTGTATAAAATGTTGCAATTTTGCAATGTTGCATTTTGTGTTTTGCTGTTTTTCATTTCATGATAGAACTGACGCCCCTATCATTAAAACACCCAAGAAACTTATGACATACAACCTTGTAGGGGCCCAGCTAAATCTACATAGTTGTAAGCTGTAGCAACAATATAATAGGACTGAGGCGCCTATAATTAAAGCATGCAAGAAACCTCCTACTGGATACAACTGCATAGGCGACCAGGTATGAACTGTAACATGATAGAACTGAGTCTCCTACCATATCATTCTCCTATGAGATTCAACCTTGTAGGAGGCCAGCTCAACCTACATAGGTTTGAGCTATAACAGCACTGGGGCTTTTATCATTAAAATACTGGAGAGACCTCTAATGGATACAACCTCATAGGTGACTAGGTGAGAGCTGTAACATGATAGGACCGAGTCTCCAATCATTAAAACACTCTCCTATGACATTCAACCTTGTAGGAGGCCAGCTAAACTTGCATAGGTGTGTAATGTAAATTTCATTTCATTTCTTTTACTTACAGCAACAAACACGAAATCCAACAAGCTGAAATGTATGTATCTACAAGAAAAAGATCGCATGATTATTTGCGAAGGGACATCGGTGTGTGCACGCAAGGACCTAAATGGAGTTCTCTTATTGGATACTGCTTTGCAGACCCCAGTATCCAAGACAGAAGATCTCGTCAAGGTAGAATTATTGTATGCAGAAGTAAGTATCTGACTTTTCATTTTTATCACTTCAGAAATATATATATATATATATATATATTATCATCTCAATCATTTATCATCTGTTTTCCCTGCTAGCAAGGATTGGGGTGGGTTGTCACAGACCAATTTAAAATAGCAGTTTAGTATCATAAATCCAGGCCAATTTCAGAAGGTTTGGTATCAAGAGCTACTGACCTGATAGATGTGCTAGGGGCCTGCATCTCTCATATTTCCAGTGGTGAGGAAAGGTGAGAGATTAAAAGTGGCCAAAGAAGATTTGTCCAAGCGAAATTAACATGTCAGCAGTTGGAATAAGAGGCACAATTGTAAAGTTGTGAGTTTGATCTTGGGCTGGGCTGTGCATTGTGTACTTGAGCAAAGCACTGTATTTCATGTTGTTCCAGTCCACTTAGCTGGACAAAAAAAAATCTGCAACAACACTGATACTAAGTTTTATCAGCCTTTGCGTTTTCCTTAAATAACATCAATAGCGTGGAGAGGTGAGATTAGTATGCATGGGCGACTGCTGATCTTCCACAAAACTCGTCACCCATGCTAGCATCTTCATAATCTGTTATGACCAAAGGAGGCTCTTCTCGTATCTGGAAATTAAAAACACTAGTACATAAGCTGTTATTTTACAGACAGAATAAGTAATATTCAATTTCTTCACCAAATTATGTTCATGCATTACATGTATAAGCAGAGTTGTTAGGACATCAGATTAAATGCCTCTGTATTTTTTCCTGCTTACCTCACTCTTAGTTCAAATCCTGCCATGGTCAGCTTTACCTTTTATCCTTTCAGGGTCAATAAAGTACCAATCCAGGGACAGTGGATTGGCAGAATTGTTTAAGTCTCAGATATCTGATCTATATCTCTGCATTCAATTCTGGTCCCTTTCTGCCAGGGTTTGCAACTGGCAAATAATATCAATGAAAAGACCAATGTAAACCTTGTTTCTTTGATTCACATGCACAATTATAGATTGAATGATATAGGTGATAACACCATTGGTAAAGAATGTTTTTGACAGATTGTAGTGTTTGTAACAGACAAACAAAAAGGTTGTGCAGTTATTATATTATACAGATGTTCATGTCTGACAGTGTTGCTATACATTATTTCTAAACCAAGGCACAATACCAATTATACTCTTTCAATTATCAAGTTTCATTAATGGAATCCAGATAAGGTTTCTTGGTTAATTACTTCAATGTAGAAAAGAGCATTTTGTGTACTTTGGGTTTTTTACCGAGATTTTACATTCTTTTAGTCTTTCATTCTTTTACTGGTTTTAGTCATTAGACTCTGGCCATGCTGGGGCACTACCTTCAACCTTATTGATATCAACATAAACAAAATTACCTTTTGTGAACATACTGAATTTCACTTAATTGAAGAATTTGGAGGGATTTACTAAAATGGCATGTGACCTAATGGTTAGGCTATTGGATGCAAAATTATAAGGTCATGTTCAATTACTGGACTAGGTCCGGTGTTTTTGAGCATGTCACTTCATTTCACATTGCTTTTTATGCAAGCTGATTGGAGACCAGATAAATTTACTTAAATGTGAGCTGTAAATTTAATTTGTTATATTCTAAAGATGGCATTTGTGACATAGCAAATCGTCTTATATAAAATTATTGGTACGTTTCAATTTAAATAAAAATCCATTAAAATGGGTGGTTAGTATTATAGAACCAAAGGCAGTTTTAGGTGAGTTTGTATCAAAAGTGTTAAACAAAAGCACCCGTTTTAAATGGTTTCTATTTAAAGCCTGACAAAATAGTTTTATATAAGAACCGTTTGTTAGAAATACCATCTTAATAATGAAACAATCATTTTAGTAAATCCCTCCAAATTCTTTCATTAATTGAAATGCAGTGTATTTAATTAGAAATATAATAGAAGTAATTTTTTTTCCATTATCGTTGATTTAAATTTTATAAATTAATTTATTTTTCAGGCTAATCAGCTTTTAAAATCTCTTGCTGCTGCTGAATTACCTGGTATTGATTATGTGGATGATTTAATCAAAGAACTTGATCGAGCAGTTGACTCCATGCAGGAACTTGCTAAGGCTAACCACAAAACTGCTAAGGTGCAACATCTTTTTATTGTCATTGTTGTTGCTAAGGTGCAACATCTTTTTATTTTCATTGTTGTTGCTAAGGTGCAACATCTTTTTATTTTCATTGTTGTTGCTAAGGTGCAACATCTTTTTATTTTCATTGTTGTTGCAAAGGTGCAACATCTTTTTATTTTCATTGTTGTTGCAAAGGTGCAACATCTATTTATTTTCATCTTTGTTGCTAATGCACATCTTTTTATCTTTGGTATTAGGAGGGGCATCTGACCTTGGAAATAATGCCTTAGTCTTGTCCAGCGCATACCACACATTTACAAAGATTGGCTTTGGTATTATGAGGGGCATCTGACCTTAGAAATAATACCTTAAAGAGTCTTGTCCAGCCCATGCCAATATGAGAAAATAACTGACATAAAAATGATAATTGTTGGTTAAGGTTGCTTTTATTAATTTTAGCAGTTTTATAAATGATCCTAACTTCTGGGTTTGTACTATAAATTTAAAAGTCCTTTAGTACCCCTGAATATATTTATATTATCATCATTGTTTTTACTTTTCAATGGGGGCAAGGATTGGATGGGATGTTTTAAGACAATATTTTATTGATGGATCCTCTTTCTGATGCCAACCCTTTTAATCGCTTCTTGTGTAATGTAGGGATACGGTGTATCTATTCTAAAATCTGAGATACACATGACATTATATATGTGTGTGTGTGTGTGTGTGTGTATAATCACATTATCATTTGACATCCACTTTCCCTGCTAGCAAGGATTGGACAGGTCTTCACAGACCGAATCTGTACTGAAGTGGGGCCACAGACCTCTCAATTATGCTGGGGGTTCACATTTCGCTTACATATGGTTCTGAATTCTACCAAATGCCTTTTATTGTGGCACTAGCACCAGAGAAGCTGTCATATGTGACATAACTGGAGGGCCCTCCCAATCTGGGCAAGCTTTCTATGGCTGGATGCCCTGCCTAGCACCAACCACTTTACAGCCTGTACTAATTAGTTCTGATAGCATATTCACAAGTGTTAATGAGTTTATGTAGACAATTATTTGTCTACATAAACTCATTAACACTTGTGAATAACTTGTATCAATATTTACACATTTACCCATTCCAACATCACTATGGTTTGTTCTTGAATAGTGGGCCACTGTGTGCATCCAGCTCCCTCATTGTGCTTTGAAGACCGTATGCAGTAATGTGGTGGCAGAAATGAAGAGGCTGAACCAACACCGCCCTGGTCTATCTATCGCTGCTGCCATTAGTAACAGGTTAAGCTACCTGCTGCCCAGTAGTCTACCAGAGATTGGCTCTGGCAACGTCGAACGATCTCTTATGTACAGTGAAGCTGCACGACGGGAAACATTTGGCAAGTGGCCTCACATGAACTACAAGTAAGTTGGATGGTTTCTATTGTTTTTTTTTATTGTTCTAGTAATGTTGTAATCAGAATTGCTACTATGTATGTATACACACACATAGTAGGTACTGTTAGAAAGTTCTTAGCTTGACAAATAAAGGGATAAATCTTATATATCATCATCGTTTAACGTCCATCTTCCACGCTAACATGGGTTAGACGGTTTTGTTCCATTTGATGCGGGAATAGGAGACCGTGTCTCGCTCGCAAGGAAGTGTCTCTGGAAGGTTTTTCTACAGCTGTATGCCCTTCCTAACACCAACCACATTTACAGTGTGGATTGGGAGCCTTTTTACCGTGTGACCTACACGGCCACGTTACAGTGTGGACTGTTGTGTCATCGACACAGTGGACGGAACGGGAAAGGGAGGATGGGGTAGGGTGTGTGGGGTGTACATTGGGTTAAGAGGTACCTACTGACTAGGTTTGCATGCGATGGCAGTCGGGTTTTCTGTACAACTGCATGGCGCCAAACGTCTCAATCTAGTGTCTTAGAGAGGTGTAAGTGAGCAAGGTCAGTTTTTATCAACTTGTCCCAGGTTTTATATATAAAAACAAGAAAATTAACAAAGAAATGTCAAGACAACAAACGGAAATGAAACAAAATGAAAAACAATTTTTTAAGGGGAGACCTTAAAAAAATTATTTTTTAAAAATAAATATACAAACGAAGGACACAGAACTCCATGGTCATTGGCCATTGTGATGTACTTGAGCAGTTTTGACCCCTACCAACAGTACTGCTGGTCTATCTGGGGTCACAGCATCTGACATGAGCCAAACACTGTCCAAAGAAGTAAGAGACGAAAGACAAACAGTAATTTATAGCTGTTAAGCTACAAAACATACAATTTTGTGTGATGTTAGGAAAAATGCCTGGTGCCTCACATAGAACATGAAACAAAGAAAAAAAAGGAAGAAGAAATTAAGATATTGTGTTAGAAAATGTAAGCCATTTATATATTAAGTGCAAGATAGTCAGTGTTTTTTGTGGAAGATCAGCAGTTACCATGCATGTAAGTCACCTATCTGCATATCAGCAATGTTCTCTAAGTGAATAACAAAGGCATATAGTTTGGCATTAATGATGTTGCAAGTGAACTCAGAGTGCAAAAGATCTAAAGTGATACCACAAAGCATGACACTCTAACAATTCTGTCAATCCACCTTGTTTGTTGGCAAAAAACAAGATGAATAGCAAAGTTGATTTTGATGGGATTTTAACATGAGTGCAGTGAGCCACTCTCATGTTCCCTGCTAGCAAGGGTTAACTGGGTCTTCACAGACCAAGACATTGTAGCTGTGTGTGTGTGTATGATATATGTATATGATAATATATATTTAAATGCCTCTTGCTTACACATGCACATATGTTTTGCATATTAATAACATTATTAATATCTTTATTCTGACTCTTTGCATTCTAAGTTCAAATCGTGCCGAGGTCAACTTTGCCTTTCATCCTTACAAGGTCAATAAAATAAGGTAGCAGTTCAGTACTGCAATTGATTTAATCAACTGAAATTACTGGTCTTGTGCCTGAAGTATGAATCCTTATTATTCCTGGATATTTAATCAACTGAAATTACTGGTCTTATGTCTAAAGTAGGAATACTTATTATTCCTGGATAATTTGTGAGCTAGTGCTACTTAGTCTTCTACTGAAATGACTTTTTAAAAATACTTTTCAATCTTTGTTTCTTTTTCCAGTACAGCAGTTCCTAAAATATTACAATCTTATTTATTCTCTTTAAGATGGGCCCTACCTGATCCTATGGCACAAGCTGGATTCTACCACCAACCCAATTCTATTGGAGATGATCGTGCAATGTGTTTCACCTGCAATGTGTGTCTTGTCTGCTGGGAGCCCACAGATGAACCTTGGTAATAACTGACTTGCCAATATTAACCTTTTTGTTACCATATTTCTAATGTAATACCCTACCTTTGTGTTTCAATTAATTTGGAAATGTTTAGAAATATAACTAACTTTCTCAATATTAAGCTATTTATTTGTGCCCTCTGTTTTATCCCTTTGGCAATGAGAACTATATTTTTAATAAAAAATATTTAATGTCCTTCCTGTGGCAAATTCATCAAATTTTCTCAACTTTAGAGATGTCAGGTTGTTATCAGAACAATAAAAAGTATTTGATGTCGCTGTGTAAAATGGTTGTGTTGTATCGCAAAACAATGCACCCAATAAATACTCTAAAGTGGTTGTGTTAGGAAGGACATCCAGCCATAGAAACCATGCCAAATATGTATGAGCATGATGAGGTTGCTCCGATATATCTGGTCTCGGATTGAGACAACCTGTCCAACCAACACATGCCAGTGTAAAAGGAGTGTGGTTAAATTTTTTTTTATTTAATACCTGTATGCATAACTTTTCAATTCCAATTACTAGTGCCAGCTGACTTTGGTATGTAGAATTGGGGGTTTAGTGTGTATGAGGGACCACCCAAGGTCTAAATCTGGGCCTGGTTTCGTGTATAACTTAGTAATGATTCTGATATAAAATTATAATGGAAAGTTTTTAAATAAATATAAACACTTGAAAATAATAGCTATGTATATTTTTTATAAATACGAAGGCCTGAGGAATGCCAAACAGCTGAAGAGATGAATTTATCTTCAATAAAAAATATGTTTAGATATGAAAGCAGTTAGGTAATATCATTATGTAATTATACATTTATTTATTTTCAGGTCTGAACACGAAAGACATTCAACATCTTGTCCTTTTGTGAAAGGAGAATATACACAAAACGTCCCACTTTTAGGTGAGTATTTTATTATATCAGGTGTCTCACACTCAGATATTCAAAAGGTCCATTACGTCCTGGGGTAGAGGCACAGCAAGCCAAAAGTGAGATGAGGTGAGGGATTTCTGCCACTTATGCTAGACTGCAATACAGCTGACAGACTGTTATTTTATTTTTTTCATCAAAATAAAAACACATAGTAAGTGGGATATGTGAATTAGTACAAAATGTAAAGAGACAAATATTCCATTTCAAATTTTCCTTAATTCCATTTTTGCTTTTGGTAAATTCCTTTTTTCTGTTTTCACTTTTGATGAATTCAAATTTTTCCATTTTATTGTATTTCCTAGGTAAATTGCAATAAATTGTACTATAATATTAAAATAGGGAAAACAAAACAAAATTCAATGTTTTATCACATTTAACCCTTTAGCATTTACATTACTCTGTATTTACTTTTATATTTTTACAGTAATGGCTTTACTTTACATAATTATCTCATTTAATATTGAATCTATGAGATTTTGATATTTATTTTGTGAACAATACCTTAATATCAGTATGAGCGACCAGTTACAGTCGGTTTGAACGAAAAGAGGTGAGAGAATTCTGGCTGGATATTGCTGGTTTAAATGCTAAAGGATTAACATCCATTTTTCACGCTTGCATTGGTTAGATGGGTTGTCACATTATGAAACAAGTCAAGTCAGGTCATATGGATATGCATGTACACACATACTCATGAAGGTGTTACTGTTGTGACATACAGCATGTTTTAGGCAGTTAAATATGGCAAAGCCCATCCCTCTCCAGGTCCCCCTCTCTCTCTACACACAAAAAAAAATGTCCTACATATGTGTGTGTATATATTTTTTAAAGCTTTGTCTAAATGTTTGATTTTTAACATTTCTATTTGCAGTAACTTATGCAACACAACCAGCTTTATTACATGGTGAACCAACAGATAATGTAAGATATATGTCAAACTTTTTCATTCTATTTTTTTTTACTCAACTGAGAAAGTTAAAAATGTATAAACCTTTTTGTGACAGTATTTCTAATGAAATGCACCATTTCACTCAATTAAAAATTTTGAAGGATTAGCTAAAACTATTTCATCATTAAGATAGTTACTTAACATGGTTTCATATCAAATAGGAACCCTACAAAATGGGTGGTTTCGTTTAATAGAAGCAGAAGAAACAGAAGATCCATCAATGTAATATAAATTTAATATATAAAACCATGTTTACCTTTCACTTGGATTGACTGCACCTGTTATACATTTGGGGAAAAATTAAATTTACAATTCATACCAATTCACACCTAGCTGACCTACAAGGTTGCATCTCATAGGAGGTTTCTTGGGTGTTTTAAAGAAAAGCAATGCAACACCTATTCCAGGAATGGAGCTTATGACATTATGACCATGAGTTCAATACCTTAACCACTAGGCTACACACCTTCACAGTGCTAGACATTTACTATGTTTTAATATTTCACTCACACCCTGCTTTAAGAAACACATTATTGAACAGGGAAAGTTTATATTGAAATCCATAAACAACATTGACAAAATCGAATTATTTCATTTAAAAATGTGTATGAAATTTGTATGTTAATCTTTTTGTTACAATATTTCTTATGAAAGACAGGGCACTACCTATTGTTTTCTTGTAATTTTGAAAATAATCAAAAATTTGGAGAGATTTAAATAACTTTCTTTCTCATTAATTAAGCAGGTATTAGGAATATAATTTAACAAATATTCTTACAGGAATTACATCATACATGATTAAAAGTTTTTAGATAGATATAAAAATTCAATGCTTTCATGACCATATTTCTAATGAAAGACATGGCTTGTGATTTTCAAATAATTTTCAAAATAATCAAGTATTTGGACAGATTTAGTAATATAACTAAATTTTAGATAAATATAAAGTTTTGTATCCAAGAGTGAAGGGTGGTTTGGTATGAAAGTCTCTAAGACTAACCACATGAATTTAAAGGTCCATGATGTTTTTATTTTCATTCCCTCTCAGATTGAATGTATTAGTACGTCAAGCAGCAAACATTTCTTTGCCACTTCCACATTGAATGGCAATGTTGTTATATGGAGTACAGCACGCCTGCTAAAGGTAATTATATATGTTTGTTTGTTTTGTGTATAATTTGTTTTTGTTTTATATGTGATGGTTGATGGATTGACAAATTAGTAAAGTTATATGAATGTTAGATATACTGTGATATTTATTCTACATGATAAACACACTCAGTACACTTTTGTATATTGGTGGGTGATATGAAGGGCATCCAATTGTAGAAAACCTGCCAAACAAAGATTGGCACATGATGGCTTCCTTAGTGCTGGTGCAATGATAAACTGCTTGGTAGAGCACAGGAACATATGTAAGCAAGATGTATGTCCCCAGCCCATCTGAGAGATCAGTAGCTCTGCCTTGGTCTTTGATGACCCATCCAACCTTTTGTAGCAGGGAACATGGACGTTAAATGATGATTATTCTGGCTCACTGCGCTCAAGTTCAAATCCCGTCAAAATCAACTTTGTTTATCGACAAAAAAGATGATGAATGGCAAAGTGGATTAGCAGAATTGTTAGTGTCAGATGTCATGTTTTGTGGTGTAACTTTCTATCTTTTGCATTCTGAGTTCACTTGTAACATCATTAATTCCAAGCTCTATCTGCCTTTGTCATTCCCTTAGACAACATTGCAGATGTGCATGCATGAGCAACTGCTGATCTTTCACAAAAATACCTTGTCTATCTTGCGCTTTGAAAGAGGAAACCATTGGTCAGCTATGAGCAAAAGGGTCCTTTATGGGGTTTAGAATAATTATTGTCAGACAAAATATCTTGATACATCATATTTTTTTCTGATTATATTGAGTTCATATGTTGCCCAGGTCTACTTTGCCTTTCATTCTTCAGAAATCAATAAAATAAGTACCAGTGAAACACTAGGGTCAATATAATCAACTAGGGCCATTATGACCTACTAGGGCCAACTAATTTCAGTATGACCAATTATATTCTTGAAGGCTGTATCTTAACATAGTCACACTCCAATAACAGAATCCAGTAAAATTTTCCATGAAGCATGTGGGTGTCCCAGTACATTTTTGCTCTTAAAAAAAAATATTTTCTTAATATAATCTGAATTTATTTCCTAGATTTTTGTTAATGTTTGGTACCCTTCTACTTTTATTTATCCAGAAACACTGCCAGTTTAATTTGGATCCAACTGAAGCAGTAGTAGCTGCCAAAACAGGGGTACAATTTGAGATGGAACCCATCCTGACAGTGGATGTTGATAGCAGGCATAAATATGTGTAAGTCTAGAGTTCTTGAAATGTAAAATAAATGAAATTTATGGCTCACACCAATTTAGGTTTAGCTGGCCTCCTACAAGGTTGCATCTCATTTCTGGAGGGTTATAATGGTAAGTGCTCCAGTCTTAAGTTATTGTTACAGCTCATGCATATGCAGGTTTAACTAACTTGAGGTTGTATCTCATAAGAGATTTTGTGGCTGTTTTGACTTCAGGAGCTCCAACCTATCCTGAAAAGTAACATGAAATAGATTGTCTTGCTCAAGAAGACAATATGCTACCTGGTCCATGAGTTGAACTAAAAACCATTGTGAACTCTAACCACGAGGTCACACACCTTCTGGTGTTTTGTGTTGGATTATTGGCTTTGTTTTCATCTACTGTAAACACATGGTTGCTCACTAGAAATAAGAGCCTACTGTTATAAAGGAAGAAAAATGATACATAACATAATATTAAGATGGTGAATTGTCAGAGCTGTTTGGATGTTGGATCAAATGCTTCAGTATTTGTTCTCACTGCACACAGTTCAAATTCCTCCTCTTGCCAGATATTGCAAATGGTATCAGCACAGTTGATAGATCAATGTAAACATTGTTCCTTTTGTCTGATCTTATAAGATCAACTCCTTTCCAGAAAAAACTTCTTACAAGTCTTTTATTTCAGTTTAAGTCAAAAGTATCTTCCAATAAATATTTGAAAATCTTTTTTCCTTTGATAATTGTAGGAGAATGGACCAACAACAGGGGAAGACTGAGGAACAGGAGCGTTGTCCAAATGACTTACCTGCAGAGAGTTATACACCTGAGTGTGTTGCTGTAAATATAGGAGATTCTCGTGAAATACCTTGGGTTGATGAACTCTACACCAGAGGTCAGTATAGATTACTTTGCTTAATTTCTTCAGTAAAGGCATGAGGCCTAGTTGTTCAGGTGTTGGAACTTATTGTCATAAGATTGTAGGTTCGATTCCTGTTCCTTCTGCCGGCATTTTCAACTGATAGTATCGGCAATGGAAAGACAATTGGCTGTTTTCTTGTTTTTTTTTTTTTATTTTGTTTTTTTCTCTGCTATTTTCTCTAATGAAATAGCGCAGTGGTTGGGGCCCCATCTCGGGTGGCTTTTAGATGTTCTAAAATGTTTTATTCATTTATTATTATTATTATTATCATTACCTTCTGAGTTCAGATCTTGCCAGGGTCAACTTTGATTTTCATTTTTCTGGGAATCAATAAAATAAAACAGGCAAAAACTAGGGTGAATATAATTGGCTGTTGCCTCAAACCAAATTGCTGGATTTGTGCCTAAATTAAAAAGCACCACCATTGTTATTCTAATGCTGCTACTGGCCAGACATTGAAATAATTTCTGATAAGATTCTAAGCTAAAATTCACATTGTGTTAGAAAAAAGTTAGCTAATTTCATGTTTCCCTCTATGTATTTTTGTTTATAATAAATTATGTTGTTCTAATAGTCTCATTTACTAATATTCATATTTTCTGTTTTAGATCCAAAGTGCTGGAAGCAAACGAGACCCTCGCAGGATATCAAGGTCCATTCTTTGTGCATGATGGAGAAGCCAGACCATCTTATGATAGAATCCAAGGGAGGGGGGACTGCTGGAGAGGGGGGAGGAGGGGGGAATGAATGTAGCAATGGAAATAGTGGGGAATGTAATGGGAGGGCCTCCTCTACCAAGTATCTTTCACAACCTAGTCTGGTGTGTGGGGTGTCTTTACGTAAAACTAGGCCTTCCTGTAATGTATTACATCATGAAACAGAACTGAATGCAGATTTTCCTGTGAAGCCAGATGTCCAGTTTATGAACAAGGTGAATGAGGTGGTTAGTAGTGATACCTTACCCCCCAAGATTATCCCTGATCTCTTGGACGATTGTGATAATGTGACCCTTTTAGATCGAATGGTCTTCCTCCCATTTCTCATTGTGGTTGCTATTTGGCATGAAAAGGCCCCTGCTGTGAAAGTCCAGGACAACAATTCCAAGCCATCAACTAGTGGAAATGATCTATCTGTACCCACATTGGGATCCATTGCAATGACTCAAGACTGGGGAATGCTTGACCCAATGTTTGAGAGTGTGCCAGAGACTGATTCTCTGCTTGTTGAAGAAGGGTCAGGATCAAAGCCATTGGGGAACACTACAACCACATTGCAAGACAGCAACCTTGAGGACACTAAAATGTCCAACAGTAATTCCAGCATGAGTGACATTAGTGAAGCCAACAAGTCACTAAGCATGGACAATTTATTTAAACAAACACAGCCCCTACTGCCCAATGGCCACATTCTGCAATGTGTGGAATTACCGCGGAACCTTCAGTCAGAAACTCTCAAAATCAGCTCAATAAACCTCACAGCTGATGGACTTTATGTGATTGTTGTTTTGTCCCCTGTTAATATCTGTGATAGTTTCTCTATTGTCATTGACAACAAGAATTTGTCAACGGCAAATCGCCCCAATAAGCAAGGACAGTCAGCTGAAACCACCACCACCACAACTCCACCGTCTAGCAACAGTATTTCTATGTTAACCGACACTCCAGCCAGCGGCACTATACTGATTTACAGGCTCAACTTTGACCATGAACATGTCCGTATTGAAGAGACTCCAGTCAACTCGTTGCTAATTCCAACAGTTTTAGAGTCAGTAGTTAACTTGGCTGTTATCCCCAATGAATTCATGGGCCAGGCAGAAGATGAAGACTCAACTTCCATGGACAACCAACATTCTCGATCAGCAGAGCCCCATGGACTCTTTGGTACAGTTTTATTCAATGGACACATAAAACTCTGGGACCTGTCTACCTTAACATCTGTTGCTCACATTGAACCTGAGGATGGAGATAAATTTACGTCTCTCACTTGTTGTACTGGTATGTATAGTTGACTATCTTATACTTCATCATTGTTATTTTATGTCCACTTTCCATGCTACTATGGGTTGGATGGTTTGTCACAGTTTGAGATTAGATTGGTTGGAGAACTCTATCTCATTTGTACATTCATTTTTGGCAAAAATTGTAGGCCTGTACCTTGTAGAGGAACGTTCCAGGGGCAAATTAGATGGTCTCACTAGATTTATAGAGAGCCTGAATGTCTGAAATGGAAATCTGCAAATGTTAATTCTTTTCTGCTTAAGCATTCTTTTTCTTTTTTTTTTAATAAGAAATATTTTTTTAAATTTTAGTAAAATATTGTCCTTAAAAGTGAAAATCAACTTTCAAAAATAAAATGTTCACCTTTTATTCACAAAACCAGTAAATAGTGAACTTTCAGATTTTCTTTACTTTCCAAAGTTAACAATTGTGAAAACATTTACTGTTATCTCTGCATATTGTAAGAGTTGACCAACAGAGTTGGTGTTAGGAAAGGGATCAATTGCCTCAAAAAGAACCCCATGATGAATATGAAGCCTGTCATGGGGCTTGTAAGACTGACCCATGGCTTTAGAAGGGGAAATGAACTTAAAATGCTTTGTTACATTATTTACTGTTAAAATTATAACTAGCTTTCTTTTTCAATATTGTCTTAAATTGTTTCTGCTTCAGTTTAACTCACTCAATTTTCCTTGTCTCTTCTTTCTTTTGTGATCATTTATAAACCTAGGACTCGATCGGTTGTGTGCTTGTACCATGGGTGGCAAGCTCCATTTCTATCAACTGTCTGAACAAAATTCTGCCATAGTAGAAATGTCTAGCTGTGGTATATTCAACAACAAAGAAGCCCTAAATGACCTCGACTCTATTGATGCTGGCAATGATGAACCTAATGAACAGCAGAAAACTAAACAGACTACCAGTAAGTAAAAAATGTTGCATTTTCTTTTAAGAAATAACATTTTTTTTCTTCTAGTTTTGTCTTAACCCTTTCGCTACCATATATCTAATGAAAGACACTACTTATGGTTTTAAACTTATTTCGAAAGTAAGGATTTAGAGATATAACTTTCACAACTTAACAAAAGTTCTTACATAAAATTATGATGCCAGGTTAATTGTAAAATCTGCCTACCAATGACTTGAATCTGCTTACCACTGACCTAAATCTGTTTCAGCTGAGGAATCACTGTTTGCTGAACCTTTAACGACTGAGAAACTGATGAGGTTGCATTCCCTGACACAGTTTGAGAACCTTATGCCACGTTTCAGTGCGACAGTGTCACCATGTTGGGCTGAAATCCAACAGGAACAACAACAGAGGCGACACCCCCAACATCTTCAACAGCAAGGTGAAGCAACACAACACACACGAACATGGAAGCTACAGCCAGAAAGGTAAATTGATATTATATAGTGTTACTATTAGTTTTCTTAATTAAATAGTTGGTGTCAGGATGAACCTCCAGCTGTAAAACATTGCCTCAAATAGGACCCCATGATGAGTATGAAGTCTATCATGGGGACCACAAGGCTAACCCCTACTTTACCACAGAAGGTAACCTTAAAACATTTCTTGTTGTTTGTATTTATTGTCTTTAACTCAATGTTGGTTGTAGTTTGTCAATCAGCAAGAATCATCGTTGTCATTTTTTTCTTTTTCTTTACATCCATTTTTTCCAGGCTTGCATGGTTTGGATGAGACCTATACAGAATATTCTACGGTTGGAAACATTTCCTAACTCCAATCTATATTTCATTTTTAAGTATGGTACTTACAACTTATATTTATGGAACAACTACATTATAGGATATATATCATTCATCATTGCTTGTGCTGGTGCTACAGCAAAATACACTTAGTACACTCTCTAAAGTAGTTGTTACAAATTCACACAACCATAGAAAACCTTCTAAATATAGGGTTTATGAGCAAGGTGGGGTTATTGGACCATGACAACCCATCCAACCCATGCCAGCATGGAAAACAGATGTATAATAACGATGGTGGTATTGATTGTCGATATGAAAGAGATCTAAAACTGACAAATAATTATAAAAATTAAAACGTTGTCTCTGATCGAGGCGAAGCAGGAGTGTATTTGAATACATATAAAAATGAGAAAACTCATCGTTAGAACAGCCGTTAAAACAGCTAAATGCTGTCAAAAACAGCAATGGGCAAAAATGACTGAGTACAGAGACCAATGGTCAACAGAGAGAGACAATCCACAAGGTGGGTGATAGGCAGATGAAAAATAGAAAGAGGAGGTGGAAGGCAAGGAGAAGTGTGGTGGCACACAGATGTGACTGGAAGAAGAAAGGTGATGTACACACCCAGTGTGTGGATTGTCTCTCTGTTGCCTGCTGGTATCTGCCCATTTCTGTCTTTGACAGCATTTAAACTGTTTTAATGGCTGTTCTAGTGATGAGTTTATATATGTATTTAATTATAAAAAGTTTGTTGCATATATAGTAAGGTTTTGATGTTGAAATATGAAATATGGTGATATATATGTTGATAATGTTGGTCTATGTTTTAAGATTAATGATGTTATTTGTGTGTATCTTATTCCATCACTCGTCTCTCTCTGCAGCAATACATGGGATGAACACTTGTTTGAACTAGTCCTTCCAAGGCCTTGTACAGTGGGCCATATAGATGTGAAGTTTACCCTCCTTATGAACATGTACAGTACTCTTCCAAACATCCAGGTGACACTTCTCAAACAGAACATTGGGAACATCGGTAAACAACAGCCCTCTGCTGCTGCCGACATTTCAACTTCTACCCTGACAGATAAGGACTCTACTACTACTTCTACTACTACCACCACCACTACTACTACTACTACCACCACCTCCTTCTCCACATCTAATCCAATCCCAACCCCCACCACCTCTACTGGTGCTAACAGTGGTTTTACCCTACCTACAACTATTACTGCTACTACATCACAAGTCCCAACAACTTCAGACAGTGTATCTTTTTCTTCTTCTGCAACTGTTGACCCCAAGCCCTTTGTTGTTGAAGTGGACCAAAAACTTGACTTTAATTTACACCCAAGACCAAATCTCTTGAATGACTCCAACTTCAATGGCAAGTGTGAAGTAAACAACGTGCTGGATCCACTGTTCTTGGAGATGCTCAATGCTGAGATTCTGTGTGGTCCATTACCTGTGTCTTCATGTCTGGATTTGTCAGGTAGCAGTGCCTTGGTCACCTTAACCAGCCCTCAACTGCTCAACTCTAAATCTCGCTCATTCCTGTTACACATCAAAGGCTTCTTTACCAAAGGAGAAGATTCTCCAGATAAAACTCAGGTAATTTATGTGTATGCACACACACCACATATACAAATACATACACATACACACACAAATATTCATTTTATTACAGAAATGACTTCTACAGGACTAGAACTGTTTGAATTTCCTGATGATATCTTATGAACAAAGCAGTTCTAGTCCTGTAGAAGTCATTTTTATGATAAAATTAATGTACCTGTACTCTACTTAGGTATTAAATACCTTTTTTGTCTGTGGTCACCTCCTGATTTACATTGCGATCATATATATATAAAATATATATGTGTGTAGAAAAAATGTTTTATTGAAGTCAAGGAAAAAGTTTGTGTTACCTGGTATTTAATATATTGTTGTTCATCCTAATATTCCGGGACTTAAAAATCCCTTCCTCAGAGTGTGGGGAAACTCTCAGAACAAAACGTTCCGGTTTTGTACCTTTGACATTTGATTTAAATTTAAAATTTAGAAACTTTGTTGTGTTGTTTGCTGTAGTATCCTCAAGAAGCAGGAGGATGACGTCAATTTCTTTATGTATAATCTAATTGAAGCAAATTTCTTGTGTTGTTGTATTTAGACTGTGTGCATGTGGGTCTCTCCTTTTATGACATAGGAGACACACACGTATTAGGATGAAAAAAGATAATAAATACCAAGTAACACAAACTTTTTTGTTGCCTTCATGTAAACTAAATTGTACCATCTATTTCACATTGTCTTAGCCTTCTTATAACATATCATTTTCTACATTATATACTATACATAATGCTTCAAGCAAACTACAACATTGTCGTATATATATTATAAAGAAGAGAGAAAGTTTTATGTATACATCCTCTGATAGCAGCCCAGCTACAAGTGAACATGTAGCCGGACTGCTATCATTGTGTTCCAAACTATAGTGAGCATATCAAAAACAAAAAAAATATTGCTCTTTAATACCCATCTGATAACACATTAAATAATTATGCAATCACTTTGATGTCTTTGAAATGCACATAACAGAATTATATAATAAACAGATGATGTATACGTAAAACTGTCTCTCTTTATAATATTAACACTCTATCTGATACCTTATAGGTAATACCTTAAGGTACCTAAGTTGTGGAGTGCTTACAACTGTTTACACTACAGTTGGTTGACTAATTGGTCAACCAACGTTTCTTTACTTGGAATTATATATATATATATATATATATATATATATATAAGTTCTGTTTTAGTGTGTAATTTAATTTTTAAATGCATTATTGTATAGCTCAGTTTGTTAATGATTTCATTTACTAGTTACTTTACATTTGTGTTTGTAATGGGCTAAACATAAACGGAAATATTGTTCATCATACTTTCTAATTTCATGTTGATAATAATATTGATCAGGATTTGATATTGGGTGTATATAAAACCATGTATATCTGGTTCAGAATAAGTATTTCTCTGTGTCTTAAGAGACTACTAAAAGTGTTGGTACCAAGAAGGTTATCCAGTCATAAAACAATGCCTCAAAAAAGATCTTATGATAAGTATATCATGGGCAGGGTACAACCAAGAATACCTTGTGATGTTCCCTACCCCTTCTTATTAAAACTCAGGATTGGGAACACAGTTGAAACATGTAGGGAGTTCAGTCTATTTTTGATGTCCCTTGTGGAAACTGGTATATGAGGTTTGAGACATGGAATATAGGGCTAATGTCAGGAAAACTGGAAGAGGTGGTGGCAATACTGAATAAAAGAGTAGATATAGTATACACATATTCTTTACTATATTTCTAATTGAAGATATTACATGATTTCAAATGATTATGAAAATAAAGAATTTGGAGGGATTTCATAATATAACTAATTCTCTCATTATTTAGCTGGTGTTTGGACATATCAAAAGTTCTTAAAAAAAATTATTATGGAAGTTTTTAGATAAATATAAACACTTTTAAGACAAATGATTTTGTATCATATAACCAGTTAGTGGTTTCTGTGAGTTGGTATTGAAAGGGTTAAAAAAGTTATGATGAAACATAGATTGAGTGACACTGAACTGTAGTCATGTTAAAATATGTTTTTGTTTTGTAAAGGCACTAAACTGTAGTTATAATGTATTTGTCTTATTGTTAGGCATCTGACAATAAAAAGAAATCCACTACTCTGAACAATACTACAATGTTTGATAAACAGAAAGTGAAGTCCATCAAATCTTTATTTGATAACATTCCATATCCGGGACTGAATACTACTGAGAGAGTGTCTGCCACTCCAAAGATGAAATTGGAGAATATTCAAGGCTGTGATTGGATCCAGGAGCTATCTATCACTGTACGCAAAACTAAAAAAACTCGGGTTCCTAAAGAAAGGTGAGACAAACCCATCACATTTTTGTCTTTTGCTATTTATGTATCTGGTTTAGAACAGGTACACTGTATCTTTGTGTATTTTGATCAGAATATGTACTCTCTCTTTGTGAGTATTTGGTTTACAATAGTTACACTTTATCACTGTGTATCTGGTTTAAAATAAATGCTCTGTATCCTGGTATGTATTTGGTTTAGACCAGGTACAGTTCATCCCTGTATATCTGGTTTAGAATAGACAAATTGTCTCCCTGTTTATCATAAGAAATGACTAAAACAGTTGGAACCAGGAAAAGCACTCAACTATAAAATATTTCCTCAGAAAAGACCCTGTAATCAATATGAATCCCGTCATCAGGATTACAAGGCTAACCTCTGCATTAACAAGAAGAATGGCCTTAAAATGCTTCTTGTTATATTGGTGCAAGCATGACTGACTGGTTAAGAAGTTTGCTTTGCAACTATGTGGTATCGAGTTTTATTCCATTGCTTGACACTTAGGCTGATATGTGACTTGTGAGTGAATTTAGTAGACCGAAACTTTGAGGAAGCCTACTGTACGTGTGTGTGTGTGTGCATCAGTCGCTATGTTTTCATATCGACACCATTTAAATCGAATGATAACGTTTGTTTATGTCTCGTATAAACAATACATTCCACAGCTCTCTCCCTCTCTGTTCCTTTCTCTCTCGCTGTATTTACTTAAACCAGTAATAGTAGAATGCACCATGATTCACCTTGATTTCTTGTGTAACAGGTGGCACCGGAATATGATGATTGAGTCAGCAGACTTCCATGAAAACCTCCTCTGTGCAGTGACCAAACCAAACCAGAACCACATCCACACCAGTGAAGATCATCATGAGAACCTTGCCCTTGATATCTTGTGTTGGGTCACAGCTGTACAGATGAATGACCCCAGTCGAAAGTAAGTACACGCATCAGCTAATCAGTTTACATTACCTCTCTGTTCCTTTCCAGCCTTTGGCCTACATATATGGTCTTCTCTGAGCTTGTTAAATGCCGCCTCCACTTAAGCACTCGCAACACACTCCTCTCTTTTCTCGTCACCCATGCTGTGTCCACCATTGCCACTCTCAGGCCCCACACTAACCATTATGCCCAGTTTATTCTACTTAGAACATTGTCCATCTGGAACTCCCTCATCATTCATGTTGTGTCTGACAAGACTTTCAAGGTTGTGAATTAGCAGAGTTGTTAGAGTGTAGGAAAAATGTCTCGTAAACTCTGTGGCTAAGTTGGAGATTATCCTAGTTTCATGCAATGTTATACAGCTGAGAGGACAAGGCTCCACTCCTGGAGAGGATGCTAGCCTGCCATCAATGTTAACTCCCTAGCTGCTCTTTGTACCCATTTCATACTTTTCCCAGATTTATGGAGTGGAAAAATGTAAAATGTCTTACTCAAGAACACAATGTACCACCCAGCTGGAGATGTGATTGTAAACCCAACACCCATAATTGGTGGTACAGCTTCACGTAGGACAAAATGCCTTACAATATTTGTTTTGGCTCTTTGTGCTCTAAGTCAACTTTACTGTTCACCCTTTTTCATTGATAAATGTCAACAGCAGTGCATTGGTGGAATTGCTAGAGCATCAGACAAAATACCTTGCTCTCTGTCCCGTGAATTCAACTCCCACTGTATAGATGGTAGCCTTAATCCCAACATCACCTGGCCCTTCACTGTCTTTAGTGGAGTCCTTTCTGATGCAAGCCTCCACTTTGACCAGTCTCTGAGGCCCCTCCTTGCCTGACTTAACAATAAAAAAAAAAATGGTATACATTTCTGTTAGGATTTGTCTGTGTCAGTATCCATATTTTGGATTATCCCATGGTTAGACCTATGATCTCAAATTTTCCCCACTGTGACTATTTACAGGATGATTATACCATCATGTATCCAGGACTACATTATTCCATAGTGCTCTCTTTTAAGGGAGATTTGGCAGCTATTTCTAGCAGGTTGAATAAACTAAACAGTTAAAAAATAAGTAGAGGTAGACTAATTTGTATTTGATAGACTATTATGTGTCATATCTGAGAATATTGAACCTTGCTATCAAAATCAGGAAGAAAATCTATATTTGCAGACCCCTTCAAACTCTGTCAGCATGGAATCATGGATGTTAACCTTTTCATTATTATATTTCTATTAAAAGACATTACCTGTGATTCCCAAATAATTTTTAAATAATCATGAATGACTTAGAAATGTAACTTTCTCATTAAGTTGATGTTTGGTTCTATACAAAAAATTATAGTTTGAGTATTTTAGATAAATACTAGCAGAATGGCCCAGCATTGCTCGGGATTTACTCTAGGGTTCTTATATATTTGATATATATTTATCCTTATCGAGCCTCACAAAATAAATACGTTTGTTTATATTTTGTTATTGTGTATGCAAAAATATCTGTACACGAATATATAATTATATATATATATTAAAATAACAGATTAAATTTTAAGCAAAGAATGGCTGCTTTCACCCTTAACGGGATCTTTTGAAACTAAAAAAAATCAATCTGTGAACGCAGAAGTAAATATTTCGAAAAACGTTACACACTATATATATATATACACACACACACTATATATACATATATATACACACACAGCATCATAATGTTGTAATGCAGACATACAGACAGATATTATAAGGGCGCAACGTTATATCTATGTATCTATCTAAAAAGAAAGACTAAGAATTATAGAGAGAGATCGCTAAATCGCCTAATGCGGTCCCTAGGTTATTGAAAATTTGAAATATTTTTTATCAAAACACTCACAGGACCATAAGTATTACATGTGTAAAGTTTGAAAACAATCAGTTGGGTGGTTCTCAAGTTTTAGGGAGTCAGGCAGACATTCTCTGTTTTAGATATATAGATAAATGATTTAAAATAAAGTTTCTTCTTGTGGAATCGCAGGTGATTTGTTATCAAAATAGTTGATGGTACTGATTTTATTTTATTTTTTTTTTTTGTTCTTACCAGGATTCCAGACTGTACAGTGCTTGTTACTGTTATGAAAGAATTATTGAGTTTAGTGAAAGCTTGTTTTATCCAAGGTACAAGAACAACTGCTCACAAAGCTTCTCGCTTACTAGTCCTCTGTATGGAGTAAGTATTAATCTGTTGTTGATTCTATTAACTCTTCAGTGGCCATATTTCTAACAAGGATATACTGCCATTTTGTTTTAATTATCAAAGTAATCAATAAATTTTAACTCAAGAAAAGGCAAATATTTAACTACTGAAATCGACTCCAGTACATTACTGATGCTTTATTTGATTGACCCCGTGAGGATGAAAGGCAAGCTAACCCCAATAGGATTTAAACTCAGCATGTAAAGGGCTGTAACTCGATGCTGCAAAGCATGGTGTCTGATGCTCTATCGACACTGCCCTTATCTGCCATGTAATAAGATTTCAGTCCATTGTTTGAATTTAAATTTGAACACTATCAAATTCAGCTAGCCTGATGTTAAAAGGAGATCAGCCAGAACTTAGACCCTTTTTATGTGGTGTTAGATGACTGAGAGTGCAAGACTAGACACTATTGCAAGGGTAACCCCACAGCTGCTGGTAGTCATTTTCAGATGAATTGACTGAAGCAACATGAAAAGAAATGCCTTGCTCAAGGACACAAGGGAGTCCTCTAAACTTAACGATAATTGTTAGACTGACTCCTTCACCACTAAACTGCACACCTTCACCTGTTAATGTGTGGGACCTCCGTCAGTTCTAATGATGAGTGTCCCACTTGTTTGAACAATGGAACCCACTGTTGATGAAATTAATGTGTAAGTGGCTGAGTTTTCCACAGATGTGTACCTTAAGATAATTCTCAGGAAGATTTAGCATGACACAGTGACAAGCAGAGTGGAGCAAGATGAAATATAAAGTCTTGCTCAAAGGACACAATACACTAGGGATTGACTACACAACCATACTACGGTTATGAGTTGAACACCCTAACAACCAAGCCATGTTCCTTCACTGTTCTTCCCAGACAATTAACTTAAAGAAGTTTCTCATAGGGGCTTGCAAGGCTTACACTTGCTTTACTAGAGAAAATGGCCTGAATCACTTGTGTAAAATGATAAAATAAGTTTAAGTATACTAAATACTCCATAGTTTTCAGTAGATATTTTTTTTTTATTTTTATCATTTCAGATTGTGCAAAAGCAGTCCTGATCCTGATGTGTCTCCATCATTCAGCTTCAGTTTATTGCAGGCTTTACTTGAGTGCCTTCCTCTCTTACCATCAGGCTACTCAGCTGGGGCCCTGCGCTGGTTCTTCACTCTACTTAACATAGTGAAGCAAATGAATGATTCACTTGTGGCTGAGAAATGTGTCAGTATGCTTACCAAAGTAGCCAAGTGTTATTACAACAGAGACATACCTTTGCATTCCCTGCTAAAAGCTCGGTATGTACCTCTTTATTTTATTTCTTTTTAGTGTTAATTAACTTTCACATGTTCATGAATTCTACATGTTGTAGTATGACCAGTTATCTAGGGATGGGTTGAACACCTCAAAAAAGGTAAAGAGCCCTTAACTCTTGATGGCGGTATAGGTCTCATACATGACATATCTTGGGCATTTTAAACTTGGCAGAGCCCATCTCTCTCTAGGTTGGAACACAGTTAATTTTTCCAGAGAGAGAAAAAGAGGCAAATTCAACTACCCAGTACTGAACTGGTACTTTATTTATAGACCTCGAAAGGATGAAAGGTAAAGTTGACCTTGGTGGGATTTGAACGCAGAGCACAGTGAGCCTGAACAAATATCAAAGCATTTTAAATTTGACGCCATAAACACTGCCTTAGACAATAAAATTATCTTAGTTTAGTTGAAATAATTGTTGTAGTAACAATTATTATAATCCTGTAATGATTTAGAAGAAAATATTTGAAAATTGCTTTGATAATTCAAGTGTTTATAGTATATTTACTAGCAGACAAATCATAGTGGAAATTTGCCGTATTAGAGTAAAGACCTTAATTTTGAATATGATGCAGTTATAGTGATGTTTTGTACTTTTCAAGAATGTTTTGCTAATGTTGTTTCATTGTGGCACAGGACGTTAGGAGTTGAAATTGTAAAACTGTACTTCCTTGTTGTAGGTATGGGCTTCAGGGACATCCATTTGATCCAGATCTATTTGACATCTATCCTGCTAACAGTTTACGACAGTCAACACCACCCTACACGTATGCCAGTGCAGCTGCTGCTAATACTTCTACAGCACAGAGCTTTCAACCTCCTCCGCAGCAAGATGAGATGGACTACTACGACCTTTTCAACCAATTATCTGACAAACAATGTGAAAAGTTCCCATCGGAATACCTTCGACACAACATCCTCGGCCTCCTGGAAGTTGAACCCCTGCACTTCACATGCCATGCTACAAGTGACTCTACCAAAATGGAAAGACTCGACTCGGGTCCCTCTGGCTCCAGTAGTATACCAATTGTTGGTTCATCTGGCTTATCTGGTACAGTGAACTTTGGTGAGAGTTTGTCAAACGTAGCTACAACAGGAGCAACAATGGCATCACTGCCGTCTTCTCTTGCAATGGCTGAACAACAGGTACAACAGTTGGCCACCAAGGTGCAACAGTCCAAAAAAGATGTAGAATCAATTAAACAGTTACTCAGCACAGTGCTGAAAACAGTGAAACCTGTTGCTAACAACTCCAGTGACCAGGCTTACAAACAGCAGACCTCAAACCCCAAGACAACACCTCTGTTCATGACCCCACCTCTGTCTCCACCCAATGAGAATTGGCCAGCTACAACTACCCCATATATATCCTCTGGTGTATCAAGTGACAATGGACCACTTTATGTTAAAGTACCTTCCCTCCTCACAGAGAAAGTGAGTAATCATTTATAACATACTTTCTTTTTACTTTCTTTTGCTGATTTGTCATTGGACTGTGGCCATGCTGGGGCACTGCTTTGAAGGGCATTTGGCTGTAAAATATTGTCCCTAAAAAGACCTATGCCATGTGGCCCACAAAGCTAAGCCTTGTTTTAGTAAGAAAATTGGCCTTAAAACATTAATTAGTTGATTGGTTTCTAATGTAGTGTGTTTGATGAATTTTCAGGGTCAAAGTGAAAAGTCTGACAATAAACAGCGTGTGCAGATGGTGCTGCCTCATCTATTGCAGCCTCCCTCTCCTCAAGTCCTAGTTGTAGAAAGGATGCATTCAGGTAAGCTTTTCATTTTGTTGTTTTATCCAATTTGTCTTTCATTTGTTGCTCTCTGTATGTTCATGTCTGTATGTGCCTCTCTCTGTCTCAATATCTATGTATAATCTTTAAAAACTATGTCACTTCTACCAGGTGCACGACGCTTTGTGATATTGGATCTTGGTAAACCTGTTCTGCTGACTGATGTGATAATTCCAGCATGTGCTGATCTAGCATCATTATCCATAGATGTTTGGGTACAGAGTGAAGAAACCGATGGTCAGAGGTTAGTGATAGCCTCTGATATTGGCATCAGGTCACTGATTATGAACAACATAATGCCACCTCCAATATGTCGCTACCTCAAGGTAATTGTCACTCTTATCTGAATTCATTACATTAACTCTTTTAATACCAAAGTACTTGAAACGGCTCTTGTTTCTATGATAGAATAATGTTTATTTTAAGATGTTTGTATTTATCTGAAAAGCTTCTATCATAATTTTATCTAAGATTTTAAGTTACATTCCAAACATCAACTAAGGAAAAACTTAGTTATATTACTAAATCCCTTGAAATTCTTCGTTATTTGAAATTAATATACATATTTCATATTGAAGAGTTATCAGGAATCACCTCAATAAATTTCTTTATTTTTCTCGTCAGATAACAACCATTGGCAGATATGGAGGCAGTGCCACAAGATCCAAGATCCCTGTTGGATCTTTCTATGGACACAGTTTCATTTTTCCATGGGAGTGGAACAGCTACCTAGAGCACCATGCAGGAATATCTGGCAGCAACCAACAGGCCCCATCATCAACATCGGCCACAACTAACCCCTCTTCAGGACAAGAACATCATCAACAACAGCAACTGATACTTTCACAGCTCGGCTTATTTCTGTCGTTGCTTGAGGACATCCAGTGTCGTTACAGCTTGACAAAAACTCAGCTGGACACATTACTAACCTCCCTGTTAGCCTCACAGTCAGCCAGTGACCATGTCCAATGCTATCTGCAGAAGAATCCCAAAAAGAATGTTGATGATAAAATCACATGTATCTACAATGATTGCTTACAATTACAACTTCAGTTGAACCTTTGTCATCATGCTATGGACCGACTCCAGCGAGGTCTTGGCCTTTCTCTTATTAAAAAAGGTAATTATTAGCTTCTAGTTTATTCCTTTCATCTAGGTATTTAACTCTTTTGATAGCAAAATACCTGAAATCATCCCTGTTTATTGTTTTTTTATTTACCTAAAAACCTTTCAACATGTTATGTGAGGACCTTTATGATCTACAGCTTAATAAAGAGGAAATTATCTTACTAAATCTCTACAAATTCTTGATTATTTGAAAATTGTAGGCAGTGTCTTTCATTAAAAATATGATAATGAAAGGGTGACATCAACTTGTGTAATGGATCAAAGTTGTTTGAATTGATTCCATTTACTTCAAATCCCATTATGGCTTACTTGAATGGTAGACTTAATCCATCACCTAGTTCAACAACACCATCACCTATTTCTTGAGTGTTTTTAGCAGAGTCCACATTGTTGCAAGTATTCTGGCCAAGTCTCTAGTTTGAAGATTCCTTCCTTTGTTTCTTTAATCTCAGAGGCCTTGAAATGGGTCATGGTCACTGCTCTTCTCTCCCTGTCTAAGCACCATTTTTATGTTTTCCATGCGGGCATTGGTTGGACAAGTTGTCACTGTCTAAGACAAAAGATGGTCAGTTAGCCACATCTTATTTATATGTTTCTTTATGGCTGAATGTCCTTCCTAGCACCAAGCAATTTACAGAGTGTACAAAATGCTTTTTTATGTGCCAAAAATACGAGAGGTTGTCATATTTCAGCCAGGCGGAAGATTGTTCTATATTCTATAAATATCATCATTTAATGTCCACTTTGCCTGCCAGCAAGGATTGAAGGAGTCATCGGCAGGCCATGTTGGTACTCAAAGCAAATGTACTGAACCCTTTCCAAGTGCTCAGTTAAGCCAGCAGACACGACTTGCTTATAAAACGATCCCACACACTGAGTGCATTTTATCATGACATCAGCGCTAGAGAGATTGTCATATCTTTCATACAGCTGAATAGTCCTCCCAACTCTTTGTTTGGCAGATTTTCTATGGCTAAATGCCCTTTCTATCACCAACACTAGGGAGATTAACTGAAAAGTTCTCCCGAACTTTGATCTGCAGGTTTTCTATTGCTAGATGTCTTTCCTATCACCATCCTTTTCATTTGTCAAACTGGTTTTACAATTTTTGGGGTTTGCTCTTACTTATAGATCCTGAATGTACAGACCTGACTGAACAACTGAAGAAAGCTTCAACTGATAAACTTCGTTTCCTGCTTGAGTGTTTATTAGAGACCCTGATTAGCACCACCAACGGCACTTCTGCTACCCCACAACTGTCTGTTTCCCTTCTCACCAGTCTCAGCCCACCAACCTGTGAAGCTCTCTTCCGACACATGTGTATCTCTGGTACAAAACGTATCCAGATCTTGACTGGGATGTTGTTAGTCCGTGTATGTGGTACCCAACCATGGTGGGGAAAGTTCTTGGGCAACATTCTACAGAGATTCTTTCATTCTGAATATAAGCAGGTCTTTCCACAGGATCGGTATGTATTCAGTAAATATTCTTCTTTCTTCCTCTGAGTTTTCTGTGTGTATATAATTTAGAATAGCTAGACCATATCCCTGTGTGTCATAAGAGGTGTCTAAAAGGGTTGGCACCAGGAAGTACATCCAGGTGAAAAACACTTCCTTGAAATGAATACAAAGCTTGTCATGGAGCCTGCATGGCTAATGCTCATCTTTCTTCTTTTCAATAAGGATGACTTAATTGGAGTGGCTGGCCAATGAATCTAAACCAGAGTTTCACAAACTATTTATGAACTACTAGAGGCATTTTAGAGAATATATTTCACCAGTGGATCTCCTCCCCTCCTTCCATTGTAAATTTGTCATAAATTGTATGTTGAAAATTACACTTTTATAATTTTATCTTGAGCATTTAAATAACAAAAGGTGACAGTTTTTACTAACAACTACTAATTTGTATTTTCTGCCCCTTTCCTCTCCCACCACTCCTAGCTTTCCACTGCCCCTCTTTAATGACACAGCAATCAAGAGAGGTGAGGGAGATAGCACCTACTTTGAAAATCACTGGTTTGTTTGATTCCCTCAGTGTTTATCTGTAGAAACAAAGCATTGACCAGTTCAAGGCTATAGCAAAAGACACATGCTCAAGTTATCACACTGTGGGACTGAACCTGAAACCAAGTGCTTACAAAGTGAACTTCTTAATCACACAGCTATACACAAATAAATTTTATTGCACACAAATAAATTTTATTTGTGCCGCCAATGTTTGAGAAATAATCATTATTTTTTTAATTTCATATTTGCAGGGTATTTGTTCTGTTAACAGCACTTGGTCAGAAATCCTTAATGGGTCCGATGGCTGTGAACATATTGGAGAGTCTTCTGGGAATGTTGGTCCATGCTGTGGCACCATTGATGCCAAATCCTATGGGCGTCACCAGAATGCCTACAGGTTGGTTTCTTCACCTCATTTTTCATGTTTTCTGTCTAAATGTTCCTTATCAGTATCCCATATCTCATTACTTTCACCATCACCGTTGCCCTACCACTACAATCATCATCATCATCACCACCACCACCACCAGTCTTAGTATTTAATCACCAAAATTATTATTGTTATTTCAGGCAGTGTAGATTTAACCCTTGTAGGGTGGATCCTGTTGTTTCTCTGCCGTAACCTTGATAACACTATGCAGAACGGGGGCAACGGAGATGATGACAAGAACTCTCGCAAGGATAAAGACAATGGTAGGTAGTCTTGGTGCACTCAGGTAACTGCAATAGCATGCAAAAGATCATAAGCACTACCCTTTCCTCCTTAACTAAGGGAAAGCAAGGAAATAGCTCTTAACTCCTGATTGAGTCATCTGGGTTCCATCCTGACACACAGCATGTCCTGGCCATATTTAACCTGGAGCCCATCCCTCTCTACGTCTGAACATAACTAATTTCTTCCAAGGTAGGACAGAGAGAGAGAGAGAGAGTGATAAAGGGAGGTAGAAGAAGAATTTACCCCAGTATGGAATTGGTACTTTATTTATTGATCTTAAAAGGATGAAAGGTGAAGTTGATTTGTGTGCAATTTGATCTGAGTGCAACAAGCTGGAATATATATCGAGGCATTTAATCTGGCCCCTGACAATTCGCCACCTTTTTGATTAAAGAAGAAAAATTTTTTAAAGTGGTCTAGTCTTTTAGGATTTAATTTTTAGCATTTTAATTTTCATCCAATTGACAACTTGATTAAAATATATAAATATATATATTTGTTTAACTCATTAATAACCTGTGATGATTTAGCACAGAAAATATTTAAAAACAGATTAATTCAAATGTTTATAGTATTGTTATAGTGGACAGATCTTTGTTAAAATTTGCAGTCAGCTAAACTAAAGACTTCAATATTTAACATGAAGCCATAGTGCTGCATTGTACTTTGCCAGAATGTTTTGCTAATGTGTAGGCTTTTAAGTAAAAAAGAAAGTAACATGTGTTTACTGTAGGCTGGCTTTGGTAGAATGACTGGAAAGTTGTTAAAATAACATCTTCCTTACCCTCACTCACATTTCTCTATCACTACATGTTTATCCCTGGCAGGTACTTACCTACCAAATCGTTGGAGTTTCCTGCAAGGTGACATGTCTGGTCAGCCAAACAAAAGCAAAGGAAAGCAGTCGATGAAGTCGTATCGCAGATGCTTGCAAAAGAAAATCTTCCAGCACAAACAAAAATTTCATGATTTGGAAGCAAAGAAGAAGTTTCTAGCATCACAGGCTGAGAAATGCTCTCAGGGACTGAGCTCTGAAGCTCAAGCTCTCTTTAAGCAACATGAGCAACAGTTTAAAAAAATATCTCAATATGCATCCAAGGTAAGTTTTCACCTGGGTTCACATGTTTAAAATGTCATTCCTTCTTTTTTTTTACATTACAAAAGACTGAATTTTCTAATGTATAGCATTTATAATACCGATGATGTAGTGGTAAATGTCACAGTACCACACTGTATGCCTATGTCAATATTGTCTTCCAGATCCGCAAGACTGATGGTGAACATTTCCGTAAAATGGTGAAGGATGACAGCTGCCTGAGTATTGTAAAGGATGGCTCTGATGTAGATACTGACTCCAGTTTAATATTGCCTCGAGAGAGATGCCTTCCTGTGGTGCGAGGACTTGTTACATTAATCCTCAGTATGGACTCTACTTGCAGTGTTGACCTCTTCCTTGTAGCCAGCAAGGTAAACGATTCATTTTCACCTTCAGGATTTTTTTTTCCTTTTTACTGCTTAGTCAGTATGGGAAGGGTGGATGGATGGATAGGATGTTGAGCTAAATCTTGGAAATGGTGTGAAGATGCCTGTGAAAACGTTTTGTTAGTTAGGAGATATGTTGAATGGAGATCATGGATCTACAGTATTGCAACAGTATTTAGTGTGAGATGCATGGAAGTGGTTCTGGGAATTGAGTGATGTGCTACTGAGGTGGAGAGTGTCACTGAAACTGAATAGAAAAGTGTATGCTACATTTGTGTGAAGTAGCATGATTTATAGGAATGAGACATGGATGATGAACCTGAAGTAGCAAAGAAGGCTGGAAAGAACAGAAATGAGAATGATGAGGTGGCTGAGTGAAGTATTGTTGAGAGGATGATGGGAATGGAATCAGTGATTAATGTTGAAAACGGGAATGGAATGAGATAGTTGGGTTATATGCTGAGGAACGTGAGAGGTGTGATGAAAATGAATGTAGGGGAAGAGTAACATCAAAGATGATGGAAAAGGAAATGAAAGCCAGAGTGTAGGATGCAGATGATAGGACAAAATGGAAAAGCTTGTCATGGGACTGTGAAGCTAACCCCTGCTTTAACAGTAAGTGTTATCTGTACCAAAAATCAGTTTCCCAGATATTGATGTTTCCTTATTGAACCGTTCTGCAGGTATTAGCAAGAATTTGTCTGGCAACAAGACCAGCAATTTGTTTGTCAGAGGCAATGACACAAGACCAGCTGCAGCAGTTGATCCTTCTGGCAGCTAACCAAGATTTCAACCATGGTACTGTGGCTTGGGGAGGCCCCTGGGCTGGACATGCAATCACTTGTCTTTTACAAGACATTTTGGACGGTAAGCTCTCTCTCTCTCTCTCTACCCCCTCCACCCCCCTTTATCATTCCCTTTTGGGGGAACACTTGGGCTTAGCGTGCAATAAGCTGTTTTCTACAAGACATTTTGGATGGTAAGCACTCACTATCCCTCTCCCATCACTCCCTCTATATATGTCTTTCTCTCTTTTTCTCTTTCTTTTCACCCTTTCTTACTCTTTGCTCCCTGTCATTTCTACAGATGTATGTCCTTCCTACCACCAACCCCTTTATCTGTTTCTCAGTACTTAATTGGAGCTACTGTTCTCTTAGGTTGGGGCTACACATCTACATATGTTCCAGTTTTTCGATACTCTTCCCAGGAACCTCTTTATATGTTTGTATATTCTGTCTCTACAGGTGAACGTCTCTACCCTGCCAGTAACCCACTGGAGGGAGTCACAGATGATGATATGTCTGCTGCTGTTAATAAATTGGATTCTTTGTCTGGAAGTCTTCCAATTCCTTCATTGGATGCTATGGCAGTTGAAGCTATTGAAGCTACAGGTTTGTACAATCCAACCTAGTTACTTGTTTACAAGACATTTGGTCTCGGGCTCTGAACCCTGGGCAAATGTTGCCTAATCAGTGTAGAGTGCAGTGAATTTTAAGCCCAGAGCAAGTTTTGGTAGATAAATCATAGACTCCTAATCACTGAGAAAAATTTTGCCTACCTAGGGTAGTGTGTTGTGAATTTCAAGGCTAGAGTAAGGTAAAGATATTGTTATATTTGTATATATACAGAATAGGAGTAATTGTATATAAATTTACACATTGTTTAGTATATAGGTATGTAAACATCATCATCATCATACGTCCGCTTTTCCCTGCTTGCAAGGGTGGGACATGCCAAATGTAAATTGAAAAAATATACCTTGAATCAATTTTCAAACCTACTTGAGTTCCTCATCAGAAGATATATCAGCTAAATAAGAAGGAAACATGCAATGAAGGGTCTTATATGCCCTATCACATATTGTTGTATCCTGACATGATCATAATAATTTGCATACTATTAGCATTCATATTGGTAGTTAAGATATATATTAAGTTGTGTGCTAAGCATCCAATGTATATGATAAAGTTATATCCATATATATATACACACAATATAGGTAACCGACATTGCGTGACTGAGTATATAAATTTACACAAGATGCTTTGTAGTATCTGATTCAGCTTTGGGCATTCTGAGTTTGAATCCCTCTTCCTTCTGCCAGGAGTTGTGACCAGCAAATAGTATCAGCAATAGTAATACTAGTCCAATCTGACAATTGGCTCCTTTCATCTGCTAATATTTGTGACCAACAAATAGTATTAGCATCAGAAAGACCAATGGAGACATTGTTTCCTTGGTCTCTTCTGATGATTGGCTTCTATTCTTTTTTTCTGTTTTAAACCAACATTGGAAATTGTTAGGTTTGCATGTTTTATAGATAAAAAATTTAGTTTTTAAATTTCTTGAAATTTTGTAGTTTTAATGAGTTAGTCATATTGTCTTTTCTGTGTTGAACGTGAAAATGTTTTAGAATCTGAACTTGGTCAAACAAAGGAGTCGGCATCGAAGACCAACTTGATGGACTTCTTATTAGAGGAGAATGAATTCGATGATGATGCTGCTGCTAAATTCCAGGAATTCATGGTAGGAGTTCAATCTAAGCCCCCACCTGGATTGGATTGTGATGAAGGATCAATCCAGATGCTTTCTGTCCAGTCAGCAGATGGCAACAACACACCAGAGGCACTATCTTCGTAAGTACATTCACTCTTTCTATCTCTCTAACAACTGTATAAGTTTAGTTTTAGATATGAGTAAATAATATATATTTTCATAGTGATTGCTTTTGTACTTGTCTGGAATGCTCAACCACTTAGATGGTATTTTCACAAGCAGGCTGTTCCATTGATTGAAACAACTGAAGAACTCATCGAAATCAACAGATCAACAACTTAGAAAACCAGAACTTGTATTGATAAAGATTTTTTTTTTTTGTTGAATTAGAAAGTTTTGACATATGCAATTTAGCAGAATGTTATGTTGGCAGTTTATTATAATATGAGGACCCTCTAATGTGGACTAGCATGTAACAACCTCTCTAGTGCTGGTGCCTTGATAAAATACACCCCCCTACAGTAAGGTGTTAATTGTGGAACTATGTGAGGCGGTTGACATTAGGAAGAGCACCAACCATAGAAACCATGCCAGATGTGGAAAGTATGACCAGGGTGAGGTTATTCCAACCTATGTGGTCTTCAATGGTGACAATCCTTCCAATCCATACCAGTGTAGAAACCGGATGTAAAATAACAAAAGTTAACTGTTTTTTATATTGTGTGTAATGTTGACAATATATTGTGTTATGTTAACTTAGTATATGAGGGTCGGCTGAAAAGTTCATAGGCTGACCAAGATACTCTCATGAAATGACCAAATGAGGTTTATTTTTCAACTTAGTCCCTGGAAAGAAACAATGAAGTTATTAAGAGTTGAAATTAATGCATGCAAGATTTCACAGCTCTAGCATCAATCCTTCAATAGTCAGCCTATGAACTTTTCAGCTGACCCTCGTATTATAGTAAGAAAGTGATTACCTGTTATGTTGACACTGTACATTATGGTAACAAGAGTTCATGTTATGTTGAGAGGGTTTATTACCTGTTATGTTGACACTGTACATTATGGTAACAAGAGTTCATGTTATGTTGACAGGGTTTATTACCTGTTATGTTGACACTACATTATGGTAACAAGAGTTCATGTTATGTTGACAGGGTTTATTACCTGTTATGTTGACACTGTACATTATGGTAACAAGAGTTCATGTTATGTTGACAGGGTTTATTACCTGTTATGTTGACACTGTACATTATGGTAACAAGAGTTCATGTTATGTTGACAGGGTTTATTACCTGTTATGTTGACACTGTACATTATGGTAACAAGAGTTCATGTTATGTTGACAGGGTTTATTACCCAGATGAAAAGAAACAGAAATTGAAACAATGTAAATCTAAATTTGACTATGGAAAATCACTCCTGGGACCTCAAGGACTGTCAGCTGCTGTTGACTTCCGATTGGAACTTGGTTTACAACTTCAGGCTGAGCTTGGCTTGAGGGTAAGTTTATGGTCTTTGGTTCTTAATTCTTAAGAAACTAGGCAGGTAGATACACTCTGTAAAATAGTTGGCCAAAAATATGGTGCCCTCTTTAGTGCTGGTGCCTTGATAAAATACACCTAATACACTTTGTAAAGTGATAGTGCTGGTGCCATGATACAATACACCTAATATACTCTATAAAGTGGTAGTGTTGGTGCCATGATAAAATACACCTAATACATTCTATGAAGTGGTAGTGTTGGTGCCTTGATAAAATACACCTAATACACTCTGTAAAGTGGTAGTGCTGGTGCCAGCCATGATAAAATACACCTAATATATTGTGATTAGTGTTAGGAAGTGCATCCAGCTGTAGAAACAATGCCAAATATAGATTGTATGAGCTAAATGAGTACTCCCCAGCTGGTCTAGTTTTGGATTGTAACAACCTATCCAACCCATGCCAACATGGGAGGCATAAAATGATGATGACTATGACTGCATAGGAGTATTCATTGATTTATGATGTAGAGTAAACCTCCATTATATCTGTTGTTTGTTTAGGTGATGGTCTCTCTAGAGGGGGCAATGTTATGTAGTTATAGATGACACTATTACAGTTGTTATATAAGATAGTCTCTGTAGAGGGAGCAATGTTATGTAGTTATAGATGACACTATTACAGTTGTTATATAAGATAGTCTCTGTAGAGGGAACAATGTTATGTAGTTATAGATGACACTATTACAGTTGTTATATAAGATAGTCTCTGTAGAGGGAACAATGTTATGTAGTTATAGATGACACTATTACAGTTGTTATATAAGATGGTCTCTGTAGAGGGAGCAATGTTATGTAGTTATAGATGACACTATTACAGTTGTTATATAAGATGGTCTCTGTAGAGGGAACATTCAATATTTCATAGAGTAAGCTGTCATTGCAGCTGTTTAAGTGTTGTAGTATGAGATGATCTCTGTATAGAGAGTATTCAATGTTATATTATGTAGAGTAGACCATTGCTTTAGCTGTTGTTCTTCTTCTTCTTCAGGTGATGCTCTCGCATCAGATGGTCTCTGTACAGGGAGCATTCAATGCTCGACTACCCCTAGCCCCACCAATCTGGCATTTCTTCCAACCGTTCCAGTTCTCTAGCACAGATGATGAACTCAGTGAGATATTGCAGCACACCAGTCCTGCACAGGTAGGTGGCGTTTTTATTTGATGAACAAAAGGATGTTTCTATAAGTCTGTCCTTGTGTCTGTTTGAAACAATTATTATTATTATTCTAGTTAGATATAATTACTGTTTTTAAATTAGAATACTTACCAATGAAAAAGAAATGAAATGTGAACTGTACACATTCAACTATTCCTTTGTACACAGAACATAGATTATTCTTATGTTGAGGTTTCAGATATTATTACATTCTCATCAGAAAATAACTACCCTTATGTTTATTGTAATTAGTTTATCTAATACATACTAGAAGCATGAAATAGTTTCCAACCCTCGTGAAATTTGAAATCAGAAAATGAAATATAAACTTTTGTGGCTTTTCTAATACAATTTTTCTTTTTGTATTCAGTTTCAGACAACCAGTTCTGCAGGAATGCTCTGTATGTGTTATGACCACATGACCTCTCAACTGTTGAGCCAACAGGTCCACTTGGACACTTTACTTCAACTATGGTTAATGCTCAATGAAGACAGCAGCCATGAAGACACTGCAGTCGGCAGTGGACAGCCTGTTGTATTTGACTCAAGCAAAACCCCTCTTATTATGTTGAACCCTTCCTTTGTAAACACTCTTCTTGAAGCCCTCTCCTACATGCCCAACATTCCTGTACGTACCTGGGTACTGGCATTCCAGACCCTCACCCTCCTCTGTAACCAGTGGGTATCTCACGGTAACCTGACTGTTGGGAAACCTATGGCCTCTGTTATTCTCTCCAACCCCAATTTCATGAATGTTCTAATAAGGTTTCTGTCCAGCTCCACCAATACAGGTCCTTCAGCTTTAACTTTAAGGTACCAACAGGTAACTATAATCTTCTATCATACTTCTATAACCCTCTATCATATTCACAGTATTTCTGTAGCTTTGTAAATTATGTATTAAACTGTTTATATATATTGGTGTGTGTATATATATAGATATATACGTGTACAGCTTAATACATATACCCTGAAAGTAGTTTTATAAAAATTACATATACCCCTAAAGGTAGTTTCTATATGAATTATATACTTTGAAGGTAGTTCTTTGTAAAATTTTCCACAATATATTTCTAAAAAATATTTGTCATTGCACCTTCTTTAAATGAAATAAATGACCAAATTTTCAATGTACCAGGTTGGCCCTTCAGCTGCCAAAGCGTTCTACGAGTTCCTCCAGAGATTAGAAGTGAAAGCACCAGAACAAATGACCCTCAAAGAACTTCTTCTAAAACTGGTCTATGTGTTAACAGCAGACAGGTAAATATATATAAATATACTTTTATTGAGTCTATATAACTGCTGTGTTGATAGCAAGCAGGTGGGTGTATATAATGAATTGCTGTGTGTAGAACAGTACTGTGATGTGTATAAATTTTAGAGAAAAATACTCTATTCTGATATTAACAATTTTCTTTTTTCTTTTCTTTCTCAGAGGAGCCTTTTACAACAGCTCTGGACCTCTAGATGCTCAATGCCGTTTTTTAGATTTTGTCCTTTGTCTAAAGTATGAACAAGTTGACGTGAGCAATGCCATCAGTGTGGTAGAGGCCATCAGCTCTCTCGTCCACCAACACATCCTCTGTCAGGAGCTAGTGGTATGTCGCAAGGCAGGAGATGACGGTATCAACGCTCGCTTCTGCTTTGGTGGTTTATTTGCTAGCCTCTTTCGAGGTGTCGATACCAGTTCAAATACTGGTGATGCCAGCCGAGATAGATTCATGTGTAGCCTTGTGAAACTTGTCAACATCCTTGTCCAGATACCTCTCCCAGCTCGATATTCCCGGAACCCTTCCCAAACAGAAGCAGGGGAAAATTCAAGTATGCACCACCTCCCTACTTTGTCTGCCTCCTTCACAGCTGCCCCTATGCCTGATTCAGCTAAGCTTAGTCATGTATTTGCTTCTTCCCCCCTCCGCAGCAACCTGTCTCGTTCAGATGATGAGAAAGAACAAGAAACTATTGAAGAGAAGGGCGTGTCTGCTTCCAGTGGACTTGATGGGCAGCCAGCTGGTGACCCCAATGACAACACCACTTACCTGGCCGACATCATTGTTGGTCACCAGCAGATCATGTCCAGCCTGATACATACTCTGAGCTACTGTAGCAGCAGCCCTATGGCCTCTCTCATTTGCAACGGGATAGGTGCCTCTTCTTCATGCTGGTATGATACGTTTGGAATAGGAGAACCCCTTTCTGTAGGAGACGGCGTCTACCAAATACTGGTTACTTTAACCAATAAATGTTCAGACATTAAACTTGTGCTAGAGTCGTTGTTTGTATATTTGTCCAGTGGTGGACGACAGTATGTTCAGGGACACAGCCTCTGTCGACTTTCTGACCCACTCCTCTGGTTTATATTGAAAGTACTCAACAACAGCAATGCTGTAAAAATGTTCCTTCAAATGGGTGAGTACCTTTATACATTATTTTTATGGACAAATATAATTTTTCTTTGGTATTGTTTTTGCTATTTAGTTAGGGCTGATACGACAGTGTCTGAGATAACTTTTCAGGGCCTCTGTGCTGTGGTGTAGATGCTTTACTCAGTGAGTGAAGTGATATATAACTGGTATGAGTGGAACTAGAAGTTGAGCTGTTTAGCCAAGGAGGGAAGAGCAGTGCCTAAGACCCCTTTTTCAGGGCCTCTGTGATGTTGATGCCTTTCCCAGACAGTGATATATAACTGGTATGAGTGGAAGTAATTGAAACTGGATCATATATTTGGTTTTCTGGGAATGCTACAGTACTGTAATATCTGCAATACAACTACCAGTAACAATATTTTTTACTATTTTGTCAAAAAGGTAAGGACAGTACCTATGACCCTTTTTAAGGCCTCCAAGACTGGTAGTGGCAAGGAAGGATATCCTTAAACTGGAATCCTGAACAAAATTTGTCACCACAACTGTATTTTCTTGGGTGTAATATTAAAAATTTTAAACTAAAATTTTCAAAACTACTTATTTCAGTTGACAAGATTGCATGTGTGTTGATAATCCTGCTTCTACACAAAATGCTAAACATCCACTTATTTTACATACTTTAACATCATGAAAAACAATATTGTAATGAAATATATTTGTGAGATTGAGATTTTGATGGTTAACATGGTACAAGTTTACAAAAGCAATTTACATAGGCATGCTTGTATTCTGAGGTTGTATTGTACATGGTAATGTAATTTATTCTCATATTTCAGCTTCAGATACAGGGGGTCGGATTATACTCAAAGAAATAAGGTATGATTCATTAATTTCTTGCTAAATAATGACTGTATATATCTTCAGGAGCTGTCGATGTGATTTGTAACAATTTAGTGAATTGTAGTCAGAAGATTGTGAACACTAGTCCAGGTCTTATCTCTACAATGATGCAGAACTTAAACAACAGTAACAACAGCCGCCTACCTACTGCACACCGACTTAATGTAAACTCTACTAACACTGACTGTAATGATATTTTACAGAATTTTGCTCCCCTTGGTAAGTAAACTTCTTAATCCTTTTCATCTGTCTGGAACAACCCCTGATTCTATAATACAAAACTGTTTATAGTTACCTAAAAAACCTGTCATAATTTTATGTGAGAACCTTTAAATTATGCTCTGAACATCATCATCATCATCAAGTCAAGCTTGCTCGGCTTTCTACGACATGTTTCCTCCATCCATCTCTGTCTTTCATAGCGTTTGCCAGTTCTTCCGCAGTGCATCCAGTATCGTCCTCAAGTTGCTTGACGTATGTCTTCTTGGGACGACCAGCGTTTCTCGCTCCATGAGATGGACTCCATAACAACACATCACCTGCTATTTCTGCCTTGCTGCGCCAACAGTGGCCAGAAAATCTGAGTCTCTGTCCACGTATTGACCTGCTGATAGGTGGTATATTGCCACAGAGATCCTTAACATCAGCTTAACCCCATTAGAATCAAATAATCTGAAAATGCCCTTAGATACAAACTGTTTATTTTATTTATCTAAAAACCTTTAATCATAATTTTACATAAGCAAGTTTATTATGTTTCAAACATCAACTTAATAACAAGAAAGTTAACTATATTACTCTAAGTCCCTCCAAATTCTTAATTTCAAAATGACTTGAAAATCGTCAGCAGTGTCTTCCTTTAGAAATATAGTAATGAAAGCGTTAATTATTCTGTTTTATACCAGAACTAATCAAATTGAAATTGACTGTCCTCTTGTTTTTATAGGCTCAATATCTTCTAGTAGTCCGACAGCAACCCCTGCTGAAGTCCTGATCCAAGCCTCACCACCCCACAGGAGGGCCAGGTCAGCAGCATGGTCCTATCACTTCTATCCAGATGAAACTTGGGTTGATTTAACAATCCAGTTACCATTTGCCATTCTGTTGAAAGAGGTTCAAATCTCACCTCACAATACCTCTTTGTCCAGTAAGTAGTTTTTTTTTAGTCTTGTCTTTTCATTGGCTGTTGTTGGGGTAGTACTTAGAATGCTTTGTCATATTCATCTCTCTACACTCACTTAAAATCCTGCTAACGCTAACTTTACCTTTCATCATTTCACTGTGAATAAAGAACTAATCCACTACTGGGATTCTCTCTCTCTCTGATTTTATTGATAGTTGTGGTATAATATGTTTGTGTTATATTCCTGGTGATGATGTTGATTGAGGTGGTGGTGGTACTGATATATGTTGTTCTCATGATAATGATAGAATGTTTGTTTTGATGTATTGTAGTAGTGATGTTGTTCTCATGATAATGATAGAATGTTTGTTTTGATGTATTGTAGTAGTGATGTTGTTCTCATGATAATGATAGAATGTTTGTTTTGATGTATTGTAGTAGTGATGTTGTTCTCATGATAATGATAGAATGTTTGTTTTGATGTATTGTAGTAGTGATGTTGTTCTCATGATAATGATAGAATGTTTGTTTTGATGTATTGTAGTAGTGATGTTGTTCTCATGATAATGATAGAATGTTTGTTTTGATGTATTGTAGTAGTGATGTTGTTCTCATGATAATGATAGAATGTTTGTTTTGATGTTCTCATGATAATGATAGAATGTTTGTTTTGATGCTGGTGGATGTTGATCTATTGTAGTAGTGATGTTGTTCTGATGTTATTCCTTCTCCTCACTAGCCTGTCCCTCCTATGTTTCCCTGGAAGTCAGCCATGATGGGATTACGGTGACACCAATGAGTGCTCCGTTGATGACCTGTAGTCTTGGCTTCATCCGTCTCCAGTTGATACGGCCTGAGGTTGTCACTATGGTAACCATCCGCCTGCATAGGGCTCGGGATTCTATGACAATTGGGCTGTCACAAATCCTATTGATGGGTCACAGTGCATTTAGTGAAACCAACCAGAAACAAGCCAGTATTTTAGCTCCAACTGATGATGTTGTCTCAAAAACCAGGTCAGTTATCATATTTCTCTTGTTTTTTTTTTTCAATTACAATGTGCTGGGATTAATTTAATCGACTCCCCCTTTCAAATTGTTGACTTTGTGCCAAAAGTAGAAACAATTATTCTATTAAGTTGGTATTTTAACATAAAAGATTCTTATATCAAGTAATTTTGGAAAATTTTTAATTTGAATAAGAACCCTTTAAAAAAAATAGGTGGTTTTGTTTTATAGAATCAGAAGCAGTTTTGGATGAGTTACTATGAAAAAGGCTAATCTTTTTTTCACACCAAACTACCTGAAACTGCCCCTACTTCTATAATACTAATCATTGTATTTTAAAATGTTTATAATTATCAACCTTCATAATTTTATGTCAGAACCTTTGTTCCAAACACCAACATAATAATAAAAAATTTACTTATCTTTCCCAATCCTTGATAATTTTCAGAATTATCTGAAAATTTCTGCTGACTTCTGACATTAGAAATTAGAGTAACAAGAGTTAACACTTTAGCATTCAAACTGACTGTATCTGGCCAGAATTCTCTCACCTCTTCTGTTCAAATCGGCCATAACCGGCCACTCATACCAATGTTAAAGTATTGTTCTCAAAATAAATATCAAAATCTCATAAATTTGATATTATGTGAGGTAACTATGTAAGATAAAGTCTTAACTGTGAAAATACAATAGTATATAGAGAATAGTGCAAATGCTAAAGGGTTAAAGGATCATAAGTTTTATATTATTTAGCCACGATGTAGGTTCAATTCCTACTTGGTCCTTTAGCTAATCTTCCCTTTTTCTGCTAAATTTCTGTAAATTCTCTCCAATATTATGGTGTAATCAATATTTCTAATAATGTAACATAGATTTATTTTTCCAATTCACAGCCTTGGCTGGGTCCAACTGTTGCAGCATTGTTTGACCATTGAAGAAAGTATTGCATCTGCAGCAGCAGCCATTCCACATCTACTGACCACTTGTACGGCCCTCTTGGTCTCCCCTCAAGCCAGCACCCATTCACACTATCTTGAAACTGTGCTCCTTAAACTGGGTCTACATTCAACAGATATGGGGCTCACTCTCATCTACAGTTTATTGAGGAAGCCCTCATTCCTCGGACAGCCTGGTCAGTTCATACAATTTTTCATGCTTTGCAATCTAGATTATAATAACTGTATAGCCCTTTTGTTCATCAAAAATGTTACAATCTCACTAAAACATTCTAGAATGTTCCTTTAGAATGCACAGAACACAGATGTAAGACATATAACAGGGGCTCAAATGTTCGAAAATGTATTCTGTCCAAGATGTTGTCTCTCTCTCTCTCTCTCTTTCTCTTTTTCTCTCTCTCTCTCTTTCTCTTTTTCTCTCTCTCTCTCTTTCTCTTTCTCTCTCTCTCTCTCTCTCTCTCTCTATACACACACACACACACACACACACACACACTTTAATTAGTGGAAAAAATCTACTTATTCCTTCCATAAAACGGGTCATTTAATGTTTTTTTAACTGTATTCCAGTGTTCTCCAAACATTTTCAGATCACCCTCACCCCCCCCCTCTTTTTACTTCCCTCACCTCCTATCTTTCAACACTTCTGTCACTCCTGCCTTTTAGTGACTTCTAAGGCGTGTGGGTACCAGTCCCTTGGAGTTCACTGGTGTATTGGTTCACATGTTCAAATTTACCATGTCATATATTTTATATACATTTTAAACTGTATTGTTTTTATTTGTATTTCTGTTGCTGCTAGATGATACTGTGTCCTTCATGGGGAAGGTGAGTGGAGTAGCAAATGATTCCACAATTGAGATTCTGTATCAGCTGGGAACTCTACAGGACACTGGTACACCGGCCAGGTAGGTCAAAACTCCATTGGTGCCTTTTCCTCCAGATCTACTAAGTGAAAAATAAAATTATTTGATAACATATTATCCTACAATATGTAAGGTTACCAGCTGGATTCAAGCCTGGTACAAGCTATATTATTTTAAGATGATATATTTACATCAGCTTAGCATATTATTCAGATCATTAATATTTACAATCTGTAAATTACAAGGAGAGAAGATAAATAAAAATTGTGTATTACTTGTGTGTAGAGGTATAAAAAGACAAAACATCAGTAAACAACTTAGGTTTTATATTGGTAAGTTGTTAGAAATTATTATGACTATCTGTTCTTATTGTAGATTGAAGGCCCTGATCGAGTGGCTGGGAGACAGTGCTGAAGTAGCTTTACAGAAATCAGAAATGTTGTCATTAAATAATGGTTATGGCCCAGCACCTCATGAGGCCCCCTACTTCAACTTACCTCACCCAGCTGCTCCCCATGTTCATTGTATAGCAGCCATACTCTGGTATAGTCACAGCCTACCTGTACTCAATGAATTACGCACCATCATCACACCAAAGCTCTTCAGGTAAGTTTCAACTTTCTCTCTTTGTTTCTCTCTATTTTATTTTGTGAAATGAAGTGTCTTATTCTAAGTCATGACTCTTTATTCTTGGAATTGAACCCTTAACCTCAGCAGGCCACGGGGAATATATTTAAAATATTGAAGCAATTGGTGTTAATTAATTTGTAAATTTTCGTTTATTGTGCTGTGTATATCCTATTTAAATTAGGTACACTGTATCCCTGTGTGTATCTGGTTTAGAATAGGTTCAGTGTGTGTCTGTGGATATCTTGTTTAGAATAGGTACACTATGTCCATGCTTGTAAAAAGTGACCAAAGGGTTTGGTGTTAGGAAGAGCATCCAGCCATAAGATATTCCTTCAAAAAAGACCTCATGATGTGCATGAACCCCATCATGGGTACCCACAGGACTCACTCTTGCTTTAGCAAGGAAAATGGCCTTAACCTTTTCATAATCATTTATACTCTTTTATTTAATAATGGAGTACTGTACCACTTTAGCAACAAACTATTGTAGTCTCCTTTAACAATGGACTACTGTACTCTCCTTTAACAATGGACTACTGTACTCTCCTTTAACAATGGACTACTGTACTCTCCTTTAACAATGGACTACTGTACTCTCCTTTAACAATGGACTACTGCACTCTCCTTTAACAATGGACTACTGTACTCTCCTTTAACAATGGACTACTGTACTCTCCTTTAACAATGAACTATTGTACTCTCCTTTAACAATGGACTATTGTACTCTCCTTTAACAATGGACTATTGTACTCTCCTTTAACAATGGACTACTGTACTCTTTTAACAATGGACTACTGCACTCTCCTTTAACAATGGACTACTGCACTCTCCTTTAACAATGGACTACTGCACTCTCCTTTAACAATGGACTACTGTACTCTTTTAACAATGGACTACTGTACTCTTTTAACAATGGACTACTGTACTCTCCTTTAACAATGGAGTACTGCACTCTCCTTTAACAATGGACTACTGTACTCTCCTTTAACAATGGACTACTGCACTCTCCTTTAACAATGGACTACTGCACTCTCCTTTAACAATGGACTACTGCACTCTCCTTTAACAATGGACTACTGTACTCTCCTTTAACAATGGAGTACTGCACTCTCCTTTAACAATGGACTACTGCACTCTCCTTTAACAATGGACTACTGCACTCTCCTTTAACAATGGACTACTGCACTCTCCTTTAACAATGGACTACTGTACTCTCCTTTAACAATGGACTACTGTACTCTCCTTTAACAATGGACTACTGTACTCTCCTTTAACAATGGACTACTGTACTCTCCTTTAACAATGGACTACTGTACTCTCTTTTAACAATGGAGTACTGTACTCTCCCTTTAACAATGGACTACTGTACTCCTTTAACAATGGGCTACTGTACTTTCCTTTAACAATGGAGTACTGTACTCTTCTTTAACAATGGAGTACTGTACCATCCTTTAACAATGGAGTACTGTACCATCCTTTAACAATGGAGTACTGTTCCATCCTTTAACAATGGAGTACTGTACTCTCCTTTAATAATGGAATACCGTACTCTCCCTTAATGGACTATCGTATTCTTCAACAATGGAGTACCGTACTCTCCTTTAACAATGGAGTACCACACTCTCCTTTAACAATGGAGTACCACACTCTCCTTTAACAATGGAGTACCACACTCTCCTTTAACAATGGAGTACCGTACTCTCCTTTAACAATGGAGTACCGTACTCTCCTTTAACAATGGAGTACCGTACTCTCCTTTAACAATGGAGTGATGTACTCTCCTTTAACAATGGAGTGCTGTACTCTCCTTTAACAATGGAGTGCTGTACTCTCCTTTAACAATGGAGTGCTGTACTCTCCTTTAACAATGGAGTGCTGTACTCTCCTTTAACAATGGAGTGCTGTACTCTCCTTTAACAATGGAGTGCTGTACTCTCCTTTAACAATGGAGTGCTGTACTCTCCTTTAACAATGGAGTGCTGTACTCTCCTTTAATAATGGAGTGCTGTACTCCACTTTAACAATGGGGTACTGCACTTCCTTTTAATAATAAAGTATTTTACTCTTTTAACCATGGAGTAATTTATTCTCTTTTAATAATAGAGTACCGTATTATTATTTAACATCTTGCCATTTCAGAGCTATTTATGAATGGAGTACTGTGTTATCGTTTGACTCATCTTTGAAACGAGCTGTTGATAATGTTCTGTGTTCTGTCTGCTACATCTACCCAACCTTCTTCACTCTGATCCTGGAGTGGATGGGAATTCTGCTGAACCCCAGTAATAGCATGACAGCCTCTATCAGTGATGATTGCAAGGACAGCTCACAGCAACAACAACACGTCTCAATGACCGATGACTCTAAAGAGGCTCAAACCAACCAACAATCTGCCGCTGCAGCCCGACACATTGGCAATGATTTGATCACTTTACATGACTTCAGTAACATGATGCTTGACCGTTCTCATCTCTCCACCTTAGCCATTACATGCCAATCTCCGGGGGCAGTACAGCAGCTTCTTGATAGCAAATTCCCAGCGATCCTTGCACAGGGTTTGTTTGAGTTCTGCAACCATGAGATTGCATGCTTTGCCGAAAGTTTAACCAACCCAGAATCTCTGACTGATGCCAGTAAATCTCTGATTGGGGAGAATGGGTCTGTAGGTGATGAAGGCCTTCCTAACACCTCTCATAATTCAGGTAAGTTGCTCACTAAATCTTTTTTCTATGTTTGCATTTTTTTATAAACAAGGTTTATGCAAATATCTATGGCTTATTTTGTAATATTGTTTGTCTTAACCAGTACTATCACTTTACAGAGTATACTGGGTGCATTTTATCCAGTATTTCTCACATAAACAGTTACATGTGTGTGAGTGAGCAGGAATATGAATGCTATGTAGTGTGGATGCCATTTGTGTGTGTGTGTGTGTGTGTGTGGATGCCGCTTGTGTGTGCGGTGTGGATGCCGCTTGTGTGTGTGGTGTGGATGCCGCTTGCGTGTGTAGTGTGGATGCCGCTTGTGTGTGTAGTGTGGATGCCACTTGTGTGTGTGTGGTATGGATGCCACTTGTGTGTGTGTGTGGTATGGATGCCACTTGTGTGTGTAGTGTAGTGTGGATGCCGCTTGTGTGTGTGTAGTGTGGATGCCACTTGTGTGTGTAGTGTGGATGCCACTTGTGTGTGTGTGAAGTAATATGAATGCCCTGTAATAAATTGAAGCTGAACTGTTATTGTTTTGTGTTCCCTTTCTAATAGGGGAAGGTCTGACTGTGACTGCTGACCTTGTAGCGGCAATACTGGGCTTCTTTGCTGAGATTACTCGGGAGCCAATGATCAAAGATTGGATGGGTAGTTCTGAAGGTAGTATCTTCTGGCCTGTCCTATTGACCTTACTCTGTACTATTCCAGTCCAGGCACCTCGGACAACCACTGCTACTCCACAAACATCTTCCACTAATTACAAACACAAGGTAAGTGGTAGCCTTTGTCAGTGATTGAGTAACCATAGCAACTGTATTAACTCTGTGATTGAACACGTGTTAATAAGGCCATGTTTCAAATACTGTAATACTAGACCCAGTAACTCAGGTGTTGTAAAATCTCTTGGTTTGGTCTTTATATTCTCTACCTTTGACTAAGATAAGGTGATCTGTTGTTTGACTGCAGTTTTCATCTACACATTTTCACTCGCAAGGCCTATGTTGACCTAAGGCTATAGTAAAAACATTTGTTCAAGATGCCATTCAGTGAGATTGGACTTCATAGAGCCATGTATTGTAAATATTTTGGTAGGGCCATGAAGTGTAAATATCATTATGGTAAGACCATGTATTCTCAGTTTTGATAGGGCCATGTAATATAAATATCAGTGTTGTGGTAGGACTGTGTATTCTCAGTGTTTTGGTAGGGGCATGTAATATCACTGGTTTTTTGGTAGGGCCATGTAAATCTAATGTAAATGTAATGTAAATACTTTGTATTGTAATTGTTTTGTTAGGACCATGTATTGTCAAATGTTAGTCAATAGTAACTCTTTTCTCCATTTGCAGATGATGACTGCTGAAGAGCGTGCCGCCATAGAAACTGTGGTGATTACATTCTTCAACCAAGTAATATCTTGCCATTCCCAGAACCAACATTTATTTGCCCATGTCCTCTGTGAAGTTATTAAAGAACAAGGATCTGGTATGGTGTTTCTTTTTTAATATCTTCCTTGCTTTCCTAGTCCACAGTTGGCTTTTCTCACAGCACTCTTGTTTATTAGAGTTCTCTAGATCATTGCAGAGCAGTTTAACCCTTTTGTTACCATCATTTAATGTTCAGTTCTCATGCTAACATGGGATGGATGAGTTGTCGCTGACCAAGACAAGGGTGTTCAGATATTACATCTTGCTCATATGTTCATATTTTGGCATGGTTTCTATGGCTGAATGCAACCACTTTAGGGTACGTTTTATAGTGCCACCAACATTAAGAGGTTGTAATGTCTTTAATAAGACCATATTTATATTAAGACACAGTCTATAATTTTCCTATTAATTTTGAACATAAGAAGTTGTGATTTAGTGATATAACCAACTTTCCCATTATGAAGCTGGTGTTTGGAACATAAAAGTTCTCATAAAATTTTGATGAAAGGTTTAAATCTAAGAATAAACACTTTAAAAACAAACAATTTTGTATTATAGAACCAGGGATGGTTTGATGCAGGTAAGTCGAGCTGTTAACAGGAGCACACATTTAGTAATGACTTCTCAGCAAAATTGAGAAGAAATTCCAAGCATGATGATATGATGATGATGAGAATGACTGCCAAAACCACTGACCCTTTCCCCCTTTTCTCCCTCAAATTTGTGGAACTGAAGGTTGTGTAAACTATTTTACATCATTAATTTTTTTATAATTTATCTATTATAAAGCTGAGATAATTGTGATATATTTTCTTTTTTCTTTTCAAGGCCCTATTTCATCAGGACCACTTCTTTCAGGGTTCACAAGACGAATGTTCCTACAAGTTTTATTAGAAGAGCCCAAAATTTTGGTTTCCTTCCGCTCTTCCCCTCACAACAGTCGTCTGCAAGTACAAGGATGCTTCAGTCAGCTGCAACATCCCTGTTTTGGTGCTGGCCGCCATTTCCACACAGTCACTGTTGGATTACAAACTAACTGTGAAGAACTAATTAACAAGATATCAGGTATTTAACCCTTTTATTATTTCTAATGTAAGACACTGCCTATAAGTTTTAAATAATTTTGAAAATAATGAAGGCTTTTGAAGAGATTTAGTAATATAACTTTCTCATTATGAAGTTGGGTTTTGGAACATAAAGGTTCTTACATAAAATTATGATGGAAGGTTTTTAGATAAAATATAACTCTTTAAAATAAGCAGATTTGTATCAGAGAATCAAGAGCAACTTTTGAACTCATTTGCATTCTATTTCAAACCAATATGGAAATGGATGGAGGTGGTCTGGTGAGTTTTTCACCCAACAATCATCCATATATACATAGCATATTGATAATGATGGTATATTCTCTCTTGCAAATATCTGATTCCTCTTATGTCCAATTTTTCTTTCCACTCATCTGTACTTCAACATTCATACCCACTAATGTTACACATCCAGCGGAGCATGCTCGTTTTGATGTTAGGTACCAGTGTAAAAAGTAAAAAAATTATAATTGAATTTCCTGATGAAACATCTTTGATATTTCAACAGACCATACTGGACATATGGCACAGTTCTGGGACGGTACCGTTGAGAAGAAAAATATTGATGATAATAAGAAAGATATGACTGAACTTGGTATTGAAGTTGTTGACTTCCTATCAAATGCTGCAGGTAAGTGGTTGTTGTTATGCTTTAGCCATGGTTATCTATGGTACAACTCAACTAAATAGTACAATATACCAGTAACCAAAAGTAGTACACTATACTACTTAGTCTTAATCATCATCATCATCATCATCATCATCCTCGTTTAACGTCCACTTTCCACGCTAGCATGGGTTCTTTCATCATATTAAATGAAGTGAAATATTTTGAGTACAGTGAACTCATTGTTATATATTTGAACTGTATTTTGTAGTGTAGACAGATTGTGTATGTGTGTGTGTGTGTGTGTATATATATATATATATATATATATATATAATAGTAATAGGTAAGTAAAAATATCCAAGGTATAGAGCAGTTCAAGTCCATAGGGCGAGTTTGAATATAATTATTAAGGCTAGTACTACAATGGCGCCATACCAGGTACGGTGTTTCACTACCCCTGAGAACCAACTAGTTCAACCTGTGCCAATAAAAATAAACCTGGGAGGAGTAATCTATTTTACAGAAGGTCATTATCAGTGGTTTGGTGATTATAGTATGAGTAAACTTGGATAGGAGAGCGCTCGACTGGGTAAGAGTGTTGCCAATCTTCCAGGTGGTTGAAGAATCTGCAGTACATGTTCCAGGAGACATATTGTAGTATATCTTGGTATATCTTGTAGTCTGTAGGGTGAGTTTGAATATAATTATTAAAGTCAGTTACATATGGTGCAGTTGTAGTATGAACACACCCATCGTTATCTAAGAATTGGGTTTATTACACCTCACTTATCTATCACTCAAGTATTTATATATTGTGTATTATGTACTGTGAACCCATTGATAGATATATATAACCATGTATTGTATTATGTATTCCCTATTTGTAGTGTTAAAATGTACTATTGATATATGTATAATGTAATATGTTTTGTATTGCTCATGTACAGGGTTATTAGCGAAGGAACGTAGAGAGAAGAATTCCAACCATAATAAAACAGGAGGCCCACCTAGATTACCCCCAAGGGCCCGAGGCAATCAGAATACAGACATGGTGGCTGTCAACTTACAGTTCCCAGTCTTGTCACTTTATCACAACCTACTACCGGGTAAATATCATATTTGTTATTGTTAGTCCTACTGTTTCTGGTGGTGGTGCTAGTCTTGTGGTTTGTGACGATGATAACGGTGTTTGTGGTTATGCTGTAGTGTTTCTGGTACTAGTAGTGATGGTGCTTGAGATGCTAATGATGGTCTCTGATTGTGGGAGCGTTGTTTCTGTAGATAATGATGGTCATATTTTTTATTAGCGCCATCCCTTCTGATCAAGATGTGTGATCTGCATTCTGATTCAATCCCACTGCCTGGCACCTTGAGCAGGTACCTTTCGTTATAGCCTTCGGCTGACAAATGCCTTTTGGTAGATGGAAAGTGTCTGGATGGTTTTTGTGTATAATACATACATATATATATATATATATATATATATATATATATATATATATATATATATATATAAAGGCTCGTTATATGATGCCTGTGTGAGATGCGCGATGCTGCATGGTAGTGAGACATGGGCAGCAACTGCAAAGGATATGCGACGGCCTGAGAGAAATGAGGCAAGCATGCTCCGTTGGATGTGCAATGTCAATGTGTGTGAACGACCAAGCATGGATGTGTTGAGAGAGAAACTGTGTCTGAGAGGGATAGATTGTAGTGTGCAAGAGAGGAGACATGTGATGCGCATGGAGGATGACCGATGGGTGAAGAAGTGCCAAGAAATGCCAGTTGAAGGAAGACGCAGTAGAGGTAGACCACGAAAAACATGGCGGAGGTGGTGAGAACAGACCTCAGATCGCTGAAGCTCACAGAGGAGATGACAAAGGACTGTGACAAGTGGAGAGATGCTGTGCTGAATAGGTCCCATCCCACCCTTGCAAACAGGAAAAAGCGGACGTAAAATGATGATGATGATGATCATCATCATCATCATATTCGTTATCCGTTCATTTTCCACGCTAGCATGGGTTAGATGACTTGTCCCATTGAGACAGCCAGGTTGGAGGACCAAGTTTGGCTCATACAGAACTGATTTTGGCTTGATTTCTATAGCTGGATGACCTTCCTAATGCCAATCACATTTATAGTGTGGACTGGGCAATTTTTGTTATGACTCCTACATGACTACTTTACAGTGTGGGATGGGTGTTTTTTGTCATGACACATATAAATATATATATATATATATACATATACACACACATACCATCATCATCATTTAACGTCCATTTTCCATGCTAACAGGAGTTAGACTGGGTTGTCCCATTAGAGGCAAGTTGTGTCAGGTGACCATGTCTTGCTCATATTGGACTGTTTCTGGCTAGGTTTCTACAGCTGGGTGCCCTTCCTAACACCAACCACATTTAGTGTGTGCTGGGTGATTTTTGTCATGACTCCTATATGACCACTTTACAGTGTGGGCTGGGTGCTTTTGTGATACCAACATAACTGATGATATATATTAATTGGCACTGTATGTATATATTGTATTGAAAGTCTTTAACTTTATTTCTCAGGTCAACCCCTACCAGCAGAACTGACCCTGAGCCAACTTCTTGTGATTCTACAAGAGAAAGGATACCCTCAAGGACAGGCAGTTTTGGAGTTCCTACTTCGATTCCACTCCAAGCCTGGTGACAAAAAAACATACAGGGATCTAGGTATGTATATATATTTGTGTGTATGTGCATGTGAAAAACTGCCATAAAGTCTTGTCCAACCCATGCCAGCATGGTAAAGCTGACATAAAATGATGATAATCAACTTTAACATGTATATTATTAGATAAGTAATGGTATGTGGCTTATTGGTTAGGGCATTGGAGTCGCATTCATAAGGTGGATTTGCTTGTTGGACTAGGCAATGCATTGTGTTCTTGTGTAAGACATTTCACATTGCTCCAGTTGACTCAATTAAAATACGAGTAATGCCCCTTCTCTCTTCTTCATTAAAACACCTAAGAAACCTCCAATGAGATCTCATAGGAGGCCATATAAACTTACCTAGGTGTGGTGTGTAGCAGCAACATGATAGGATTGTAGCCCCTTATCATTAAAACATCTTCCTGTAAGATGCAACCTTGTAAAAGTTCATCTAGACCTTCATAGGTAACAACATTGGATAACAGATGTCGCCACTAAACATATTCCACCATTAACCAATCATGTCCCTGAGTATTTTCTATTTCTATTTCCAGACTGGCCAGAGGCTAACAACCCTGATGACTTACTACTTAAAGCCGACAGCTTTCCGTCGGCCCTTCAGGTGTTTGCTAGTGTCGGTGGTTTGGCCCTGTTAGCTGAACATCTGCCTGTGCTATATTCCGAAGTGTCTCGCCAACCAGTTCTACCAGACACCATGGAAAGTACTGCTGTTTCTGATGTCTACCAAGACCAATGGGTGTCTGTTGACTCTTCAGATTTAAATGAGGCGAGTATACCACCTGGTTCTTCTTTTTACATAATGATGATACTTTTGTTTCTTACATCTCTATCATTTCTCTAACTTTTTATGTCCCACAGACATTCTATGAACCAGTTCCTGCTGCTCCTCCATTGACCTCCCAGTCTGGTGGTACTGCACACTCGGGTCTCTCTACAATTCCACCCCATTCTTTAATTGCATTTGGTCTCTTCCTACGTCTACCGGGTTATGCTGATGTTTTACTCCTGGAGAGGAAAAAAGCGCAATGTTTGCTACGGCTTGTTCTAGGAGTTACTGATGATGGTGATGGGGGTAAGTATTATTATGGCTTCTTCTAGGAGTTGCTAATGATGGTGATGGTGATACTATTGGCTTCAGGCTTCTTTCTTTGGCTATCAGACACCATGCTGTTAGCCCTTTAACGTTCACTGGCCAAAACCAGCCAGAATTTTCTACCTCTTTCTGTTGAAACTGGCTGTAATTGGTTGCTCAAACTGATGTTAAGGTATTGTTCTCAAAATAAATACTTTCAAAATCTCATAGATTCGATATTATGTGAGGTAAAGCCTTTACCATGAAAATATAATAGTATATATAGAGTAATGTGAATGCTAAAGGGTTAGTGATGGCCTCAGGGTCCCTCACCTCCTCATCTGAGGACAACAAGACTCCCCTGTTCCCCATCAAAATGGAAATAAAATTTTCAAAATCTATCTAACATCACTAAATAATTGTCTGTAACATACACAATCAGAAATTTAGAGAAAGTTGATTACATTGACCTCAGGAGGATTTGAACTCACAATGTAAAGAACTAGACCAAATACTGCAATACTGTCTGATGCTCAAACATTTTGACCAAAACCAATTAACTTTTAACATTCTGTACCTTATGAAACCACATTAACAAGACATTCTTGAAAAGTATAAAACAGCACTCTGACTGCATTACATTAAATACTAAAGTCTTTACTTTACTGCAGATTTTCACAACAATCAGTCCACAAACATTTAAATTAAAAAATCCATTTATAGATATTTTCTGCTAATTCATTATAGGATCTGAAGCGTTAAAGTTTGCGCCAAGAAATGAACTTTTTCTTTTCCAATTTGTTAATATTGTATTCTAATGGTTTGTTTTGTATTTCTAGGTCATATATTGACGTCCCCCATTGCCAATTCCCTACCCACACTGCCTTTCAATGTGATTGAGTCTTTGTTTGACACGACTCCACTCACCACAGATGACGGGGTCTATCTACGAAGAATGATGTTGGATATTGGTGCCTTACATTTGATCCTAGCCTGTCTGTCTGTTCTCAGTCACCATGGTCCACGGGTTAATTCAGCAGCATTACAACACGAGGTAAAACACTCCACACTCCACCAGTTTGTTTGACCATGTTGAAATATATTTGATTAACCCTTTTAATACCTAACTCCCTCTACTTTTACAATATAAAAGTGGTTTGAATAGTTTCTTTAGTCCAAAAAACCTTCCATCACAATTTAATGTAAGAACCTTTAATTTATGCTATAAACATCTTAATACTAAATCTCTCCAAATTCTTGATTATTTTCAAAATTAATTGAAAACCATAGGTAATGTCTTTCATTAGAAATATGGTAATGAATGGGTTAGGGAAAGTCCATTAAGTTAATAACCTCTGACCTGACATGGCCACAGTTGGGCAGGGTGGTGTTGGTATCTGTTGATAGCTTGAATTAGTAGGGTGGTTATTAATTGTGTAAATGTTTGTGGATGTATTTACAACCCTATTCTAGTCTGCCATTGTTTTCTGCTGATCCACAGACTATGCTGGCTGCCATCCAAGTTGCCACCACCCAGACAGTGTCATCTACAGCTGCTGAAGAGAAGTCTCAACAGTACTGGGCTAAAGGAACTGGCTTTGGTACTGGTTCCACCACCTCCAGTTGGGATGCTGAACAGTCGTTACTGAGGCAGAAGAGTGAAGAGGAACATGTCACATGTTTGTTACAAGTAAGTCATTTCTCATCTCTATATTACATACTTCACTTAATTTCCTGTTTATTCTCTCTGTCAACCCTCACTGTTTTTTTTTTTTTTTGCTAGAACAAACTCTAGAAATTTCTAACACTCATTCAATTGAAACCTTGCATTTTTAACTCTTATTCCATCCCCATCACCCCAATTACACAAAAATATATATATGGACATGCTTGAGATAGAAAATAATCATGTTTAATAATTCACAAAATAGGAAAACTCAACTTGCTAATGTAAATTATTTTTTGAAAAGATTCTCATCAAAATCAATAAAAATATTTGATATCCAGATATACCAAATATAGAAATATTTGTTTTGTGCAGGTAAGAGTTTCTCAGCACACTGCTGTTCATCATAGTTCTCCAGGCTACAACAGAGGAGATTAGGTCTGGTCCTTATAGCTGAATCTATAAAGGAACTAGAGAATAAGTTCTGACTATGGAAACAGAATCTGGATCAAAAGGTCTGAGAGTAAACTTAGTCAAAAATAAAGTGCTAGTAAGTAGGAAAGAAGATAGGACCCTGATTCTTTCAGGGAAGTGGTCCTGCTCAATATGTAGAAAGGGAGTAGGCATAAACTCTATACAATGTACACAATGTAAATCTTGGGTAGACAAGAGAAGTAGTGGGTTAACAGGAAGAGAAGACTACACGGGTGTAATTGTGGGGAAGAGTCAGTGATGTAAGCTTATTTCATTCACATTAAGAATCCATAGAAGTAGTTGTTAGCTTCCGCTATCTATATGACCTAATTAGCTGTGAAGGAGGGTGCTCAGAGAACATAATAGCTAGAATAAGGGTAGGATGGAAGAAATTTAGAGAACTACTCCCACTGTTGACAAAGGGACAGCTGTGACACTATTGTGCGAAGTGTGATGGTAGTGAAACATGGGCAGTGATTACAGAGGACATGTGGTGCTACATGGTAGTGAAACATGGGCAGTGACTGCAGAGGACATGTGGTGCTACATGGTAGTGATTGCAGATGACATGTGGTGCTACATGGACAGTGATTGCAGAGGACATGTGGTACTACATGGTAGTGAAACATGGGCTGTGACTGCAGAGGACATGTGGTGCTACATGGTAGTGAAAAATGGGCAATGATCGCAGAGGACATGTGGTGCTACATCATAGTGAAACATGGGCTGTGACTGCAGAGGACATGTGGTGCTACATGGTAGTGAAACATGAGCAGTGACTGCAGGGGACATGTGGTACTACATGGTAGTGAAACATGAGCAGTGACTGCAGAGGACATGTAGTGCTACATGGTAGTGAAACATGGGCAATGACTGCAGAGGACATGTGGTGCTACATGGTAGTGAAACATGGGCAGTGATTGCAGAGGACGTAGGCTGGAGAGAAATGAAGCTAACATGCTTCATTGGATATGCAATGTAAATGTGAGAAATGTAGAGCTTGGAGGAACTGAGAGAGCAATTGGGTTTAAGAGGAAACCAAAGTAGTGTGCAGGAGAGAAGACAGTTGGGATGGACTTGTGATGGGCATGGATGATGATTGCTTGGTGGTGAAGTGCCAGGAAATCCCAGAGGAAGGAAGCTGAAGTAGAGGTAGACCTGAGTGAAAGTGGTAAGAGCTGATCTTAAATCCCTGAGACTCACAAAGCAGACGAAGGAATGTGACAAGTGGAGAGATCCTGTGCAGGGCCGTCCAACACCTGAAAGTGTGGAAAACATGTAAAACCTATGTTGATGATGAAAGAAAAATAAATTGAAATACACTTTTGTACTTTTCTACTTTCATTCTTTTTACCATCTTCAATTCATATGGAATTTTACCCCTATTTTTAATGATACTCACACTTTCTCACACAGTAAGTCACTCTATATTTTACATGCTTCACTTAATTTCTTGTTTGTAATTTATTTTAATATTTTCTGATGTTTGTAATATATTTCTATCTGCTGCGTGATATATATATACATAGTTGTGGTAAAATGTGTATATATTCTGATGAAACATATTTTCTCTCTGCCAGGTAATCGCCAGTTATATCAATCCCAGTGATAGGATACCAAGAGATTTCGATGGAGTTGTCTATCCTTCTTCTCATTGTCACAATCTGCTCCCTGAAGTGGTGCCGGATCTGCTGAGCCAGTCGTGCCTCGTGCCAGCTATTTCATCATATCTCCGCAATGACTCTGTACTTGATATGGCGCGCCACGTGCCCCTGTATAAAGCATTGCTTGAACTCTTGCGTGGCATTGCCATCTGCCCAATGTTAGTTCCATTGTTGTTACCTCTAGACAAGTGTGAAGATGGAGAGACAACAGTATCGGTGTGTACATTGCTGGACAAGATGAGGGGATGTGTCGACACCTATGCAAATCGATTAAAGTAAGTTGTCATAAATATTTGATAAACTAATTAATCTCCTGCATGATTTATATTTGAAACAATTATTGAAACTCTTTTCCATCAGCATCATTATTAAATACAGGCATGGCTGTGTGATTAGTTTGCTTTGTAACCACATGGTTTCAGGTTCGATCACATTGTGTGACACCTTGAGCAAGTGTCTTCTACTATGGCCTTGGGTCAATAGTAGGTGGAATTTGGTAGATGGAAACTATCGGGAAGTTTGTGTGTGAAAGTCATCATCTCTTCATATCAACTGTTTAACTCATTTTTTCTGTGGTCCTATATGATTACTTCCCTTAGTGTTTGACACTTATTCTCAGGTCTTGATTAATTGCTCCCTCCCCACTTATTTTTCAGATTTGTTTCTGCGTAAATCCCTCAAAATTCTTTGTTAAATGATTAGTTGAAATAAAGTGTTTCATTAGGAACTTGGTCTGTTAACTTTGTCACTGCTGTTGCCTAACCCAGCACTTGGCTGACTAACCACTGTTCTTAATATTGTGTTTACCAGATCAAATAAAAGTAAGGGCAGTAGTTCTGCAGCCACCAACAACCCTGGCAATGGTCCTGGTCCTTCTACAACTTCTAAAGAAGAGGAAGAAGAAAATGAAGGATTGGCCCTGTTGATTCCAGACATCCAAGAGACTGCAAGAATTGTCCAGATAGCAACAGATAAACTGAAGGGATCAAAAGGTAATGCCATCTTCTTGAATCTCTCTCTCTCTCTCTCTCTCTCTCTCTCTCTCTCTCTCGCTCTCTCGCTCTCTCGCTCTCTCGCTCTCTCGCTCTCTCGCTCTCTCGCTCTCTCTCTCTCTCTCTCTCTGCTGAAGGTGATGTCTTCATCTTCGGCCCCAAAGATACCATTAAGATTTACTTAATGGAAATGATGAGAGCAGTATATTAGATATATCTCATTATTTGTTCTTGCTCACTGTGCTCTTACCAAGGTCAACTTCGCTTTCCATCCTTTCAGAGGTTGATAAAGTACCAATTCAGAGACTGTGGATTGGCGGAATTGTTAAAAGTCAGGCTGTGTGTTATCTGCTCTGGCCGTTTGTGTTGTTAGTTCAAATCCAACTTCCTTTTGCCAGATGTTGTAATAGACAGATATCAGCAATGAAAAAACCAATCGAAACATAATATACTTGATCTAATCTAAAGATTAGCTCCTTTTCTTAACATACAATATTATTAAGAATCTACAATTGTTTTCCAGAAGGTTCCTCGGCTGATAAAAACAGTAGAGCAGAGGATAAAAACTTGTGTAGCAGCACTTCTCTTGAAAACCGTTACATCAATGTGATGAAATCGTTCCAGTTTGGTAAGTTTCATAGTCATGTTTACATTGTATGTGTATAAAGTCATATATATAAATTTAGAATGTTCAACTTTTATGGTTTTGGCTATAAGGATCAAATCATCTGCATAGAGAAGTTCCCATAGACAGCAAGTTTTAAACTCCTCTGTTATGGCCTGGAGAACTATGATGAATGGCAGTGGACTAAGAACTGAACTTTGATGAACTACTTTTTACCTTAAATTCCTCATTAAACTCATTTCCTACTCTCATTTTACTGACAGCTTCTCTCTACATAGCTTGCACTGCTCCCACAAGCCATTCTTCTATACCTAATTTCCTTAAGGGCCACCAGATTATAAATCAAAGTACTTTGTCAAAGGCCTTTTCTAAATCAACAAAAGCTAAATATTTATTTTTGGTTAGGAACCTCTTGTAGTTGCCTCACTAGGAAGAGGGCATCTGTGGTACTTTTCCAAGGCATGAAATAAAACTGCATCTCATCTATTTTGACTCTTTCCCTAATTAGCTGCACTATAACTCTCACTTTCATAATGTGGTCCATTAGTTTTATTCCTCTATACTTGCTGCTTTCTAGAGCATCACCTTTGCCCTTGTAGCAGTTTATGCTTGTACTGCTGCGCCAGTCATTGGATATGACCCCGTCCTATATTATTTTATTAATTATGCAGGTTCCTACCTCTCCCGATGCTTTTAGCATCTTATCAACTATCTCTGAGGTCCCATAACTTTACCGTTCTTCATCTCCTTGATTGCGTCTTTGACCCTAAAACTGTCAACTTCAATAACTGGTCCTTCCTTTGGGTAAGTTGGGGGTAATTTCCTACCCAGTAAAGTTTATATTTCTGTTGTTTGACTGTGATTAGTCACACTGAGGCACCCCTCCATCTAACTTCTTGTACACAGCATACATCTACTGCACCTCTCTAACAGTTCCACAATTTCTCTTGATTGGCCTTTCAGGGTGCCAATATTGAAGGTGGCAGTCCTGAGATTTGTACCTTGATAGTTGTTACTTCCTTGGGGAGAGGTTCTATGTACCTGAAAGGGAAAATGGTTGTGCACTTGTTTCATGACGGTCAAGGGGTTCTTGCACATGGCTACTCTAGCCACCCCACTACCATGCACAGAACTAACATGACTAGTGTTAGCTCTGAGTTTGCAAGTCGTGGAAATCGTGTTAGTTGTGCTTTTCATATTTTGACTGGGTTTTTCTGGCTAGATGCCCTTCCTATCACCTATCACCATTATTCATGCCACCAGCCCCAGAGAGGTTGTCTTACTGAGCTTAAGAGTCCTCTCCACCCTGTATCAGTTTTTATTTGGAGTGTCTACTTTCGTAGACAGGTAACCTTCACTGTGGCTTACAGAACTCATATCTGCTCCATGCAGTCGTCTTTTAAATCAGTCACTACCCTCCTATACAGATTGCCTTCACTACGACTTAGGGAGTCCACATCTGTCCTGTGCAGTCATTAAACAGTTCAGAGTAGCGAATTGACATTGGTGAGTAGGAGGATAAGTGTGTGTGAGTGTGTAAGCAAAAGGTGGGAGTGCAAGGCCATGTCTGCCAAACAGCTAGCCAGACCAGTGGATAGGAGGTGATGCTGTGGCAGTGTCTGAAAGAGGTATCTAGCTATCGTAATAAATAGATGAAAGGTTAAAACGTCTCTGAGAAATAGTAATGGCCTTAGCTTTAAGGTTTAAATCCTCCATTTTCGCACATGGGTTAGTATTTTCTACAGGGGATAGAGAGAAAGTGTGCTATGAGCTGGCTTGTCTGTGACGGAGAGACAATGATGTTTATATGTATAACAATTTACAATGTACGTGTATATATAGTCCTAAAATAAAGGACCTTTAATGTTAGTTGGGATTAGCCCTGTTTCTAGTTGATTATATAGTCAAGTGTAACTATAAATCTGCAGTCATGCTATATATACTGGGATAATTTCCATCTCTATGTAATACTATAGTTATTATATAGTAACTGTAACACTAGACATTGTGTGATTGTAAGATTGTGTAACACTTTACTATAGTGACTGTGATAGTATAAGGTGTTATTCCTTTGTTTTTCAGAAACTTATGAAATGGTTACAGAGAACGACAACTTCATGAAGTTTTCCACTCCTCATCACTACGAGTCTAATGTCCGCACATCAGGTTTCATCAAGAATCCATCTCGAGCGCGACGTTTGGCCCAGGAAGCTGTCACTCTATCAACATCCCTACCGTTATCTGCTAGTAGCAGTGTATTTGTCCGTTGTGATGAAGACCGACTGGACATTATGAAGGTACAGACACACACTAGTTTTTTTTATTGGATATATATATAGAGGGGGTGGGGGTAAAATCCTGACTATCTATATACCCTCTCTTCATCTCCCTATGCATAGAGTACTCCCATGATTAGTGGTCTTCCCAGTTTCAGCACTGCAGATGATATATATATATATATAGTTGGGTCTATGACTAACAACCTCTCTAGTGATAGTGCCACAAAAATGCACCTAGTACAGTCAGTAAAAGTGGTTGGTGACAGGAAGGGCAACCTGCTGAAGAAGTCGTGCCTAAAAAGGTTAAGAAGACCCTTAGTTGTGTCAAAGACACAACAACCTCTATGTACTGGTGATCTACACAATATAAGCACCCAGTAACTACTGTAAAGTGGTTAGTGTTAGGAAGGGCATCCAACCCTATAAAGCTTGTGAAACAATGGGTTAGGAAGATCCTTCAGTTTGTGTCATTAAACACTTCTCTTTTGCATGTAATCAGGATACAGATCCCTCAGCTGGGAGGTCAGTAGCCCTACTTCTCTACTGACTTGGTCTATGTAATCCTACCCAACCCTTGGTAGCAAAGAAAGCGAACGTTAAATGGCAGTCATGATATGGTGGCAAATTGACCACTAAATTCATTATAGCATTGGATGAAGTGACTTGCTGTACTTGTTCCATCTTTTTTAGTTTAAACTCTACCACAGTCAACTCTGCCTTTCATACCCAATCTGTCCTGTCTACAGGTGTTCAACCCTGGCTCAGCCAACACACATCTCTGTCCTGTCTACAGGTATTCAACCCTGGCTCAGCCAACACACATCTCTGTCCTGTCTACAGGTGTTCAACCCTGGCTCAGCCAACACACACACATCTCTGTCCTATCTACAGGTGTTCAACTCTGGCTCAGCCAACACACACACATCTCTGTCCTGTCTACAGGTATTCAACCCTGGCTCAGCCAACACACACATCTCTGTCCTATCTACAGGTGTTCAACCCTGGCTCAGCCAACACACACACATCTCTGTCCTGTCTACAGGTGTTCAACCCTGGCTCAGCCAACACACACACATCTCTGTCCTGTCTACAGGTGTTCAACCCTGGCTCAGCCAACACACATCTCTGTCCTGTCTACAGGTGTTCAACCCTGGCTCAGCCAACACACATCTCTGTCCTGTCTACAGGTGTTCAACCCTGGCTCAGCCAACACACATCTCTGTCCTGTCTACAGGTATTCAACCCTGGCTCAGCCAACACACATCTCTGTCCTGTCTACAGGTGTTCAACCCTGGCTCAGCCAACACACATCTCTGTCCTGTCTACAGGTATTCAACCCTGGCTCAGCCAACACACATCTCTGTCCTGTCTACAGGTGTTCAACTCTGGCTCAGCCAACACACATCTCTGTCCTGTCTACAGGTGTTCAACCCTGGCTCAGCCAACACACATCTCTGTCCTGTCTACAGGTGTTCAACCCTGGCTCAGCCAACACACACACATCTCTGTCCTGTCTACAGGTATTCAACCCTGGCTCAGCCAACACACACACATCTCTGTCCTGTCTACAGGTGTTCAACCCTGGCTCAGCCAACACACACACATCTCTGTCCTGTCTACAGGTGTTCAACCCTGGCTCAGCCAACATTCACACATCTCTGTCCTGTCTACAGGTGTTCAACTCTGGCTCAGCTAACATACACACATCTCTGTCCTGTCTACAGGTGTTCAACCCTGGCTCAGCCAACACACACATCTCTGTCCTGTCTACAGGTATTCAACCCTGGCTCAGCCAACACACACACATATCTGTCCTGTCTACAGGTGTTCAACCCTGGCTCAGCCAACACACACATCTCCCCAGAGTATTTCAGTTGCCCATTATTCACCCAACCAACAGTCATATATATGTCCCTAATGTCTTGTCTTTCAGGTGCTCATTACTGGCCCGGCCGACACACCATATGCCAATGGTTGTTTTGAGTTTGATGTTTACTTCCCTCAGGACTACCCCATTTCCCCACCCTTCATCAACCTAGAAACCACAGGCAACCACAGTGTCCGATTCAACCCCAACCTATACAATGACGGCAAAGTGTGTTTAAGTGTTCTCAATACATGGCATGGTCGACCGGAAGAAAAATGGAATCCACAGACTTCTAGTTTTTTACAAGTTGGTACTTTTTATTTCTCTTCACTTTTGTCTTGGTGTATGGCTGTTTCTATTAGTGTGTGTGTGTGTGTGTGCATTAATGTCTGTCCGTTCATGATCCCATGTGCAACTATCTTTTTTCTTGATGTAGTCTCTCTCTTTCATGTCACTTCTCACTCAATTTTTTTCTTCTCTTCCTAATGACCTCACCACCCAACCACATATCATCTCTACACATTTGTGAAATATGTTCTATTGCAGGTGCTTGTGTCTATACAGTCCTTAATATTAGTGTCTGAGCCTTACTTCAATGAGCCTGGATATGAAAGATCGCGGGGCACTCCATCTGGTACAGCAAGTTCTCGAGAGTATGATGCGAACATTCGTCAAGCAACAGTGAAATGGGCTATGTTGGAGCAGATACGAGACCCATCACCCTGTTTTAAAGAGGTCAGTATTGTTATAACACCTGGTCATTTGGTCAACTATTTTCTTGTTTTAGTTGATTCCTTGCAGCTGGAATGGAGCTAGCTGTTGTCTTGTCTAACATCAATTGTTCAATTGTTTTTTTATTATTTTACTTTTAGTTCAACAAAGTACTGTACTGCTCATAGCTTTTGCATTCCTTCCCATGGGCTCTTCAGCTCATGATAAAAAAATCATTTGTTCGATGCCACAACTGGGTGGTACATTGTGTTCTTCAAGAAGATATTTCATTTCGCATTACTCCAGTCTGTTCAACTGTATTAGCTGCTACAGTATTAGTTCATGAAGGCATGTGGCCTTGTGGTTAGGATATTGGACTCACAATCATTAGGTTGTGGCTTCAGATCCTGCACCAGACAGCAGATTGTGATCTTGAGCAAGATACTTTATTTCACATTGGTAGTGTTGACTGATCAATTTTTTTTCTTTCCCATATTTTTCATCTTGTTCAACAAATGATGGTTGTGTAGTCAGTTTTTCCTTCTGGCACAGTATGGAGGTGTTGTGTAGTCAGTCTTTCCTTCTGGCACAGTATGGAGGTGTTGTGTAGCCAGTCTTTCCTTCTGGCACAGTATGGAGGTGTTGTGTAGCCAGTCTTTCCTTCTGGCACAGTATGGAGGTGTTGTGTAGCCAGTCTTTCCTTCTGGCACAGTATGGAGGTGTTGTGTAGCCAGTCTTTCCTTCTGGCACAGTATGGAGGTGTTGTGTAGCCAGTCTTTCCTTCTGGCACAGTATGGAGGTGTTGTGTAGCCAGTCTTTCCTTCTGGCACAGTATGGAGGTGTTGTGTAGTCAGTCTTTCCTTCTGGCACAGTATGGAGGTGTTGTGTAGTCAGTCTTTCCTTCTGGCACAGTATGGAGGTGTTGTGTAGCCAGTCTTTCCTTCTGGCACAGTATGGAGGTGTTGTGTAGCCAGTCTTTCCTTCTGGCACAGTATGGAGGCATTGTGTAGTCAGTTTTTCCTTCTGGCACAGTATGGAGGTGTTATGTAGTCAGTCTTTCCTTCTGGCACAGTATGGAGGTGTTGTGTAGTCAGTCTTTCCTTCTGGCACAGTATGGAGGTGTTGTGTAGTCAGTCTTTCCTTCTGGCACAGTATGGAGGTGTTGTGTAGCCAGTCTTTCCTTCTGGCACAGTATGGAGGTGTTGTGTAGCCAGTCTTTCCTTCTGGCACAGTATGGAGGTGTTGTGTAGCCAGTCTTTCCTTCTGGCACAGTATGGAGGTGTTGTGTAGCCAGTCTTTCCTTCTGGCACAGTATGGAGGCATTGTGTAGTCAGTTTTTCCTTCTGGCACAGTATGGAGGTGTTGTGTAGCCAGTCTTTCCTTCTGGCACAGTATGGAGGTGTTGTGTAGTCAGTCTTTCCTTCTGGCACAGTATGGAGGTGTTGTGTAGCCAGTCTTTCCTTCTGGCACAGTATGGAGGTGTTGTGTAGCCAGTCTTTCCTTCTGGCACAGTATGGAGGTGTTGTGTAGCCAGTCTTTCCTTCTGGCACAGTATGGAGGTGTTGTGTAGCCAGTCTTTCCTTCTGGCACAGTATGGAGGTATTGTGTAGCCAGTCTTTCCTTCTGGCACAGTATGGAGGTGTTGTGTAGTCAGTCTTTCCTTCTGGCACAGTATGGAGGTGTTGTGTAGCCAGTCTTTCCTTCTGGCACAGTATGGAGGTGTTGTGTAGCCAGTCTTTCCTTCTGGCACAGTATGGAGGTGTTGTGTAGCCAGTCTTTCCTTCTGGCACAGTATGGAGGTGTTGTGTAGCCAGTCTTTCCTTCTGGCACAGTATGGAGGTGTTGTGTAGCCAGTCTTTCCTTCTGGCACAGTATGGAGGTGTTGTGTAGCCAGTCTTTCCTTCTGGCACAGTATGGAGGTGTTGTGTAGTCAGTCTTTCCTTCTGGCACAGTATGGAGGTGTTGTGTAGTCAGTCTTTCCTTCTGGCACAGTATGGAGGTGTTGTGTAGTCAGTCTTTCCTTCTGGCACAGTATGGAGGTGTTGTGTAGTCAGTCTTTCCTTCTGGCACAGTATGGAGGTGTTGTGTAGCCAGTCTTTCCTTCTGGCACAGTATGGAGGTGTTGTGTAGTCAGTCTTTCCTTCTGGCACAGTATGGAGGTGTTGTGTAGTCAGTCTTTCCTTCTGGCACAGTATGGAGGTGTTGTGTAGTCAGTCTTTCCTTCTGGCACAGTATGGAGGTGTTGTGTAGTCAGTCTTTCCTTCTGGCACAGTATGGAGGTGTTGTGTAGCCAGTCTTTCCTTCTGGCACAGTATGGAGGTGTTGTGTAGTCAGTCTTTCCTTCTGGCACAGTATGGAGGTGTTGTGTAGTCAGTCTTTCCTTCTGGCACAGTATGGAGGTGTTGTGTAGTCAGTCTTTCCTTCTGGCCTAGTATGGAGGCATTGTGTAGTCAGTCTTTCCTTCTGGCACAGTATGGAGGTGTTGTGTAGTCAGTCTTTCCTTCTGGCACAGTATGGAGGTGTTGTGTAGCCAGTCTTTCCTTCTGGCACAGTATGGAGGTGTTGTGTAGCCAGTCTTTCCTTCTGGCACAGTATGGAGGTGTTGTGTAGCCAGTCTTTCCTTCTGGCACAGTATGGAGGTGTTGTGTAGCCAGTCTTTCCTTCTGGCACAGTATGGAGGTGTTGTGTAGTCAGTCTTTCCTTCTGGCACAGTATGGAGGTGTTGTGTAGCCAGTCTTTCCTTCTGGCACAGTATGGAGGTGTTGTGTAGTCAGTCTTTCCTTCTGGCACAGTATGGAGGTGTTGTGTAGTCAGTCTTTCCTTCTGGCACAGTATGGAGGTGTTGTGTAGTCAGTCTTTCCTTCTGGCACAGTATGGAGGTGTTGTGTAGCCAGTCTTTCCTTCTGGCACAGTATGGAGGTGTTGTGTAGCCAGTCTTTCCTTCTGGCACAGTATGGAGGTGTTGTGTAGCCAGTCTTTCCTTCTGGCACAGTATGGAGGTGTTGTGTAGCCAGTCTTTCCTTCTGGCACAGTATGGAGGTGTTGTGTAGCCAGTCTTTCCTTCTGGCACAGTATGGAGGTGTTGTGTAGCCAGTCTTTCCTTCTGGCACAGTATGGAGGTGTTGTGTAGCCAGTCTTTCCTTCTGGCACAGTATGGAGGTGTTGTGTAGTCAGTCTTTCCTTCTGGCACAGTATGGAGGTGTTGTGTAGTCAGTCTTTCCTTCTGGCACAGTATGGAGGTGTTGTGTAGTCAGTCTTTCCTTCTGGCCTAGTATGGAGGCATTGTGTAGTCAGTCTTTCCTTCTGGCACAGTATGGAGGTGTTGTGTAGTCAGTCTTTCCTTCTGGCACAGTATGGAGGTGTTGTGTAGCCAGTCTTTCCTTCTGGCACAGTATGGAGGTGTTGTGTAGCCAGTCTTTCCTTCTGGCACAGTATGGAGGTGTTGTGTAGCCAGTCTTTCCTTCTGGCACAGTATGGAGGTGTTGTGTAGCCAGTCTTTCCTTCTGGCACAGTATGGAGGTGTTGTGTAGCCAGTCTTTCCTTCTGGCACAGTATGGAGGTGTTGTGTAGCCAGTCTTTCCTTCTGGCACAGTATGGAGGTGTTGTGTAGTCAGTCTTTCCTTCTGGCCTAGTATGGAGGCATTGTGTAGCCAGTCTTTCCTTCTGGCACAGTATGGAGGTGTTGTGTAGCCAGTCTTTCCTTCTGGCACAGTATGGAGGTGTTGTGTAGCCAGTCTTTCCTTCTGGCACAGTATGGAGGTGTTGTGTAGCCAGTCTTTCCTTCTGGCACAGTATGGAGGTGTTGTGTAGCCAGTCTTTCCTTCTGGCACAGTATGGAGGTGTTGTGTAGCCAGTCTTTCCTTCTGGCACAGTATGGAGGTGTTGTGTAGCCAGTCTTTCCTTCTGGCACAGTATGGAGGTGTTGTGTAGCCAGTCTTTCCTTCTGGCACAGTATGGAGGTGTTGTGTAGCCAGTCTTTCCTTCTGGCACAGTATGGAGGCATTGTGTAGTCAGTCTTTCCTTCTGGCACAGTATGGAGGTGTTGTGTAGCCAGTCTTTCCTTCTGGCACAGTATGGAGGTGTTGTGTAGTCAGTCTTTCCTTCTGGCACAGTATGGAGGTGTTGTGTAGTCAGTCTTTCCTTCTGGCACAGTATGGAGGTGTTGTGTAGCCAGTCTTTCCTTCTGGCACAGTATGGAGGTGTTGTGTAGCCAGTCTTTCCTTCTGGCACAGTATGGAGGTGTTGTGTAGTCAGTCTTTCCTTCTGGCACAGTATGGAGGTGTTGTGTAGTCAGTCTTTCCTTCTGGCACAGTATGGAGGTGTTGTGTAGCCAGTCTTTCCTTCTGGCACAGTATGGAGGTGTTGTGTAGCCAGTCTTTCCTTCTGGCACAGTATGGAGGTGTTGTGTAGCCAGTCTTTCCTTCTGGCACAGTATGGAGGTGTTGTGTAGTCAGTTTTTCCTTCTGGCACAGTATGGAGGTGTTGTGTAGTCAGTCTTTCCTTCTGGCACAGTATGGAGGTGTTGTGTAGTCAGTCTTTCCTTCTGGCCTAGTATGGAGGTGTTGTGTAGCCAGTCTTTCCTTCTGGCACAGTATGGAGGTGTTGTGTAGTCAGTCTTTCCTTCTGGCCTAGTATGGAGGTGTTTTCCTTTATAATTTATCATTTTTTGTTCAACAGGTGATCCAGAATCATTTTTGGTTAAAGCGCCATGAAATCTTGTCACAGTGTGAGCAGTGGATCTGTGAGATGGAATCTTACAGTCATGACAAACGGACTGGCAGGCATATAGCACACAGTACTTTAGCATTGAAAGTTAGTGCACTTGTCTTTTTCTTTTGAATTTTATCTTGACCAACACATCACATTAATCTTGATATTTTGTAGGCAGGAATAATTGGATAGTTTTGTAAATATTCAATATTTATCTTCTTGTTGCCATATATCTAATGAAAGTCATTGCCTATGATTTTCAAATAATTTGGGTGTATTTAGTAATAAAACTTTCTTATTTACCTTAAGTACTCGAATATAAGCGCCCCCATCCCACCCCATTTTATGTCTGACGCAGCTAATCAATACATTATGGTGCTATTTTGAAATTTTCTTGAGTGGGGAAAATATGTTTGAATATTTTTATATTTTAAATGTTTTAAGTGTCGTTTATAGTTTTTGTTTCACAAATCCACTACATAAAACGGATGAAATGCTTACTTAAAAGCACGAGAAAATTCTAAAAATAATACAAAGAAATGGAGATATATTTAACCATTATGGAGATCATTAAATAGACTAGGGGAGATTGAAATAGGGAATAGTTGAGAGAGAACAACTAAGAGAATACTGTAGAAGGGGAGGAATAAAACAAGATTGAAAGAAAAAGTTGGAATGTGTGCATGCATCATCATCATCGTTTAACATCCATCTTCCACGCTTGCATGGGTTTGGACGGGAGTTTTCCCACTTGAGGCAAGAGTGGTTGTCTTGCTCGCATAGGACTGTCTGGCGGGTTTTCTACGGCTGGATGCCCTTCCTAACACCAACCACGTTTACAGTGTGGACTGGGAGAGGTTTTTACCGTGTTACCTACACGGCTACATTACAGCGTGGACTGTGTTTTTTTGTCGTGACACCTACACGACCTCATTTGTTTCGGACTGGATGTTGTGGTACCAACATAACTTTACATTGAAAGGGGTGGGGGTAGTGGGACGGGGGTGTATTTTTGTTAGAGGTGCCTACTGACTGTAGTAGGTTTCACTTTGTACTTAAGTAAGGCGGGTCTTCTGTATTACTGTGTAGCGCCAAAGACCTATGTCCAGTGACATTGTCTTGGAGGTGTAGGTGTGTGAGGTTGGAATTTATCAGGTCGTCCCAGGTTTTTCTGGGTCTGGCTACCGTCTATTTTTATTGCCCTGCACTTTTTTATACAGCTGTCGTCTTTCATGCGCATCACGTGACCGTACCAACGAGTCTTCTCTCAAGTAAACAACATCTGATCCCTCTTATTTCTAATTTTTCCCTTAGTTCGTTTATGCTTTGCCGTTCACGTATATTACTATTACACATCCAGCGGAGCATGCAAGCTTCGTTCCTCTCCAGTCTGCGTATATCCTCTGCACACAATGCCCAGGTCTCACTGCCATGTAACATTGCTGTTCGTATGCAGGCATCATACAGCCTGCCTTTCATTTTTAGAGAGAACCCTTTAGCGGCTAATAGTGGTATAAGCTCTCTGAACTTTTTCCATCTCGTTCTGACTCTAGCTACTGTACTTTCAGAGCACCCTCCACCACTGCTGATTTTGTCACCCAAGTAACGGAAGGTGTCCACTATTTCTATAGATATATTATACACTATATATATATAATATATATATTGTATAGGCACATGGCTTAGTGGTTAGTGCATTGGCCTTGCAATCGAAAGGTTGTGAGTTCAATTCTCAGACACTTTATTTCACATTGCTCCAGTTTACTCAGCTGTAGAAATGAAATGATAGGGACCCCAGTCCCTATCATTCCACTGCAAGGTGGTCATGGAGGTGCCACGGCAAAAAAGCACCCAGCCCACACTGTAAACTGGACGTGTAGGCGCCACGGAAAAAAAGCACCCAACACTCACTGTAAATGAGGTTGGTGTTAGGAAGGGCATCCAGCTGTAGAAATCAAGCCAGAATCAGTTCCCGTCCCACCCTTGCAAGCAGGGAAAAGCGGACGTAAAATGAAATGATGATGATATATTTATATATTATATTAAAAAGTTCAAATAATAATTTGTTGGGAATGTTCTCAAGGCATAAATGATGATATAGTAAATATAGAAAAACAGTGTTACATTGTGAAATAATCACCCCAGATATTTTAGCAACTTATTTAGAATTTAAAGTTAAAATAAAATATTTGCACTGGTTATAAACTGCCTCCACCATTTTACAATGTTTTTGTTGTATTAAAAGGATTATGGTATAGATGTGACCTTGTGATTAAGAAGTTTGTTTTGCAGCTATGGGGTTTTGGGTGCTATCCCAGCTCATGACACCTTGATCAAGTGTCTGCTATAACCTGAGAGAATTTGATAGACAGAAACTGTAAGCCTGTGGTGTGTGTATATATGACTGTGTGTTTGTCCTCATTGGACTGTAGTTTGATAAAGATCTATGGTTTATATACCTTACTTTAAAATAAAGTGTGAATTATCATGAGAAAGGACATCCATCAATAGAATACCTTTTAAATAAGTCTGTCAACACGAAAAATTGGTGAACATAAATATACTGTTTATAAACAGCACACTCAATATAAAATATTTTGAAATAGAGAACTTTTCAGTCCTGTCATGGACATAACCTCACTAGAGCTGGCACCATGATAAAATGCTCTCAGTACACTCTGTAAACTGGTTGGTGACAGAATGTAAAAACCATACCAAAACTAGAATATATACAAACAAGACATAGCTTAGGAGAATAATTGCTTCAATAAAGTACTAACTTGGTTTGTGATGACTTATCTAGCATGGAAGAACATGTGTGTGATATAGCCCCCCCCCCCCCCCCTCCTGCCATGTATTACCAATGTTGTGTCTAACTGTGATTTATTATATTTCCAGAGACATTATAATCATTTAAGAGAGGAGTTTTCTAAAATGGATCCACCGTCTGGAATGGAAGGAGAAGTAGCAGACATACCGGAGGAAACTAAGCCTGAATTTTCCCACAGCAAAAGTTACACAGAACTCGATGTTGAAGAAGGGCCTACCCAAGTGGAGCCAATAAATCTGGACATCACTGACCCTATATCAGTCCTTGAATCTCTACCTTTTGGGCCTAACAGTATTGATTGCTGACAGTGAATAACACACCAAAAACTTGTGTAACATAGCAACACCTTGTGTAACACACCGACACCTTGTGTGGGTTTTTGAAGGGCTGCTTTATGAATGCCCTCTGGAAAATAAACAAACCAAAACAATAACCATCTTGGGTTATAATGGTGATGGTGGCACTAGTGATGCTGGTGGTGAATTCTTCAACTTTGTGTGGCAATGAAGATATTTTCAATCTAAATTAAAGACAGGAATACCTGGACTGCTCCAGAAATGGGGGGCAGGGATAGAGAGAGAGTGATATATATATATATATATATATATATATATATGAAATAGTGGACAACATGAAAGAAAATACTAAAAGTTTGGAGCAGATAAAATTTCAGTTGTTCTCTTTTTGTTACTATTAGTGCAGCAACTGCAACCGTGCTGTTTATCTGTCCAGTTCCCAGTTATTTCAAACACCAAAAAACAACTCATCTTTACTCCCCTACACACTATTGCATGTGGTTTTCATTTTTTAAGTGCTACCAACAGTTGAAAGCATTAAATGTGGCCACCACATGAATGTTTCCCCTTCTGGAGGTATAAGACAGTGTTACGGGGGTAGAAGTGGACAATAGGAATGATACCCCCCTTTTTTATTATACTTATTTGATTAAGTACCAGTAAACCACCAGGGTCAGTATAATCGACTTTCCCCTTTTCCCAAAAAATGTTGGGCTTGTGCCTAAATTGGAAACCAATATTATTGTTATGAAGGCAGTGGGTTGACAAAATCATTAGTGGTGGACAAAATACTTTGTATTTGTTCCTATATTTACTTTGTTGAAATCCTTCTGAGGTCAACTTTACCCTTCATCCTTCCAGGGTCGATACCAGTGTTAGGGTTGATGCACCCTTACTCTAAATTGCTGGCCTTATGCCCAACTTAGAAACATTATTAATTATTGTCCTTTGCCAAGTCATGGCTGTCTCAAATCTGTTCAAAGAAAAATTGTTTTTATTATGGCATAATTGGTAGAGCACCAAACAAAATACATTGTATTTTAAAAGCCAGTGTCCACATTGCCTTTCATCGTTGGTGGGTGGGTTGATTAAAATAAAGTACCAGTTATATACTGGGATAGATGTAATTGAATTCCCCTACCCTGAAATTGCTGGCATTGTGTCTAAAATAGAAACCATTATTAAATTAAAAAGAAAAGAAAAGATACTTTATAAAGGCCTAATGTTATTCGTATGAGAGAATTATGGGTGCAGTGATTGGCAGAATTGTTAAAGCATTGGATTAGATGCCTTGTGGTATTTGTTCCAACCCTGTGTTCTGAGTTCAAATCTCACTGTGGCCTACATGGGTGATAGACTTAATTACCAAAATCCACACCGATAGAGTGTCCGTGGCAGAGTCCACTCTGTTGCAAGCATTCAGAGCAGGTCTTTAGTGTGAAGACACTATCCTTCCCTCTCTCCCAGCAGTTTTGGAGTCCCTGAAAAGGGTCATAGGCACTACTCCCTGCCTCACTAAAATTAAAAACCCTCTTTAATACAGTTGAAATACATTCAGTAGCCACTTCTTCACTCAGATCCTCCCATCCTTCCTCTCGGCTTTCATGTTCACATGTGGAGGGGTTAAAATGTAATTACTATATTTAAATGTAACAGGGATTAACTTTCTATCTAACCAATTTGTTACCAACCATTTTATAGGCGTTCCTATTTAAATTAAAATCTTCCAACAATTTTATATAAGAACCATATAAGTTACTATTTTAGTAAAGAAATACTTCAATTTGTTTAGTTATTTCATTAGAAATAGTCAAGAAAAGATTAATCCACTCCCACAGACGTGGGGGGGGGGGGAAGGATCTAGTGATATTAGTCAAGGGAAATAACTCCAATAATTAATGGTAAGGAGGTCACACAGTTTAGGTAGAGATTTTCAAATCTTAATTTCTTTACATTTGGTTGTTTAAGATGTTATTTTACAGCTGTAAGGTTTAATATTCCTATAAGTTATTGTAGCCCTGTATAGTATTGGGAGTTAGCTTTATAATTGACATTTTTCATACACCCCCTCTACCTACTGATCCTAACATCTTAAATTCTCTTGCTCCAGTTTCAACAGTTTTACTACTATAGGAAGTCAGTTGTACAACTTTCTGGCACAGCTTAAAGCCAGATTTTGTGTGTGCATATGTTTCCTAATTCAATGCATGTTGAATGTGTTTATCACACAAACCCATAAAGCAAGCATATATATATATATATACATACAGGCATGACTCAGTAGTTCAGTCCGTGTGTGGTACCTTGGTTAAGTGTATTCTAATAGAGCCTTGTGAGTGAAACTGGTTGCTGCAGACAGCAGAACCATGTCATGCATATGTCTTTATGTCCTGTAACTTAGCAGTTCTACAAGATACTGGGTTATCAACTAAATTAAGGTGGTGCTCCAGCATGACTTGTAATATGATGTGAATGTTTTCACTTTTCTTTCAATCAGTGTTGAAGACCCTCCACATTCTCTCTCCTCCAGTTTAGGTCAACTGGCTTGTTACACGTGTTTATTTATAAATATATATAACCATGTATCATACTTGCATTAGCTTACACTGGCTGATGGTATGCTATATAAAAAGGTGGCCGTATCTGACTTGATGTAATTGTGCAGGAATTACCTCCCCTTGTTTAATGCGTTACAAACACGACCACCCAGTTTAACAATTGTACTTGGACATTTAAAGCAAATTAAATCAGTTTTGTTGATGGCTTTCTTCTTTGGATTCTGTGAAATATAAACTTTTCTTCCTCCTCATCTTTGGCTGTAGCAGTAATATGTGGGATAGAATCTGTGTGCCCTGCCCTCAGGAAGACTTAGGTTGTCATACATGCCCCTTCCGTAAAGTAAAATAGATTGGTTTCACTTGTCAACTGAAAGTTGATGTACTATGTATGGATTTATTGAGGGCATCGTGCTTAACACATACTCGACTTGGGGAGAGTTGCCAATGACACTTGTTTCTTAACCCTTTAGTGTTCAAACCGGTCACTTTCTGTTGAAAGTGGCTGTAACTGGTCGCTCAAACTCATGTTAAGGTATTGTTCTCAAAATCTCATAGATTTGATATGCGAGATAATTAAAGCCTTTACGACGAAAATATAATAATATAAATAAAATAATGTGAATGCTAAAGGGTTAATTAACCCTTTCATTGCTGTATTTCTAACGAAAGACAGTCAATGATTTTTCAAATAGCAAAATAATAAAAATTTAGAGATTTAGTAATATAACTTTTCCATTATTAAGCTGGTATTTGGAACAAAGTTTCTTAGATAAAATTATGATGGAAGGTTTGGGGATAAAGAGAAACACTAACCTTTTACCATAAATTAAATAATTATGAAAATAAGTACTGTAACTTTCTCAATATTAAGCTGGTGTCCTGGACATAGCTTAACAAAGGTTCTGATATAAAATTATAATGGAAGTTTTTTTTAGATAAATATAAAAACTTTAAAATAGCTTTTCATCATAGAACCAGATGTAGTTTGGTATTAAAAGGATTAAAGTTTACAGCATACATTCTTTAAAAAAAAAATACAATGTTGGTTGAGGAAGATAAAATAAGCTGCAGCGTAGGTCAATTGTAAGAATATTTTTAGCTTGGTGCTGAGTCTGGCAGTGCTATAAGGGTTGAAACTACCACCCATAGGCAGTGAAAAGTAACAAACAAGCTAAAAAATACTTGACTCCCCTACCTTTCATCTTAAATTATAAAGTGTTCCATTTAAATACTCCTGTAACCCCCCTTCACAGCCATTGAGGCTTGAGACAGATTTTGTGAAGAAGTACAGCTGTATGGTGATTACAGGCAGTTTTGTAAAATATTTAAGCTATAGAAATTGTTGAATAGTTACTACAAATGGTGGGATTTAACAGTAGATAGGTGAGTAACAAAAATCTTGCCTTTATTTCCAATTATAAATTTATGGAACCCCTAGAAATAGTTGGTGTTCCCAAAACAATTTGATTCCCTCTATTGATCTGGAGGTCAGTAGATGTTAGTCCTGTACTAGATAAACTGCCAAAATGCTGGTGTGAAACAATGGGTCTCACGTAAGTTTAAATATTCAGTAAAAAACAAAATACACACACTATTCGGTAGCCAGCCAGCCATTCTCTAAATTGCTACAATTTTAGCTTTTGGGGCAGCCTTAATAATAAGAGACCCAGCACTATTATTTTGATATTGTCACTATAAAGCAATTTAGAAGAGTGATTTATTTCAGTAAAAGGAAAGTGGAGGAGGTCTTTGGTAGTCAAAGGTTAGAAAGCAATATTGTATCAGAATAATTTTATATTAACGATGACTGAGATATATCGCATAATGTCAATGTTTGAGAAAGAGAGCCATATGTTCACTGCTGTCTTTGAAATTATGTGAAACGATCAAAACATTTCTGTGAACAGAAATATGCTTCAACAGGAAAGGTTTTCTCTGATGTTGAAAGTAATGAAGCTACCATGAAGGATATATTAGTATGACAGATACAATGAATAAACATTGACACTATCACTTGACCACACCAGCATCGTTTATGGTAGAGAACCTGTTGGTGGAGATCTCTGTACATAGTTTCACAGTAAGGAACCCTGAAACAGAAAATTGATGGTATTATCTGGCAGTAAAAATAATGTTAAAAAATTAAACCAACCTATCTTCCAAAACCATCCCACTTGTACAAGATTGTGAAAACTATGTGCATAAAAGACTTACCTGTTATTTATGATGAATTTGACACAAATGGAGTGCAATGACGGAAGTTGTAGACACCGTCGGAGAATATGATGAGGTGTCGTAGAAAAACAATTGTGTGACAAATCAAGCTCGTTAAGGCGTAATTTTGTGAAATTGGCTGGTAATAAGGGCAGTTGGTTGTTAGAGATGTGTAAATTCTGTAGACTAGAGAGGTTTCCTACACTGATAGGTAGTTGTTTCAGTTGGTTGTGTGACACATTCAGATTTTGTAATTTCTTCAGATTGTCGATGTGTGAGGGGAGTCTTTGAAGTTGATTGTCAGTGAAGTCTAGCATAGTCAGATTATCACAGAGAGGAGATTCCAGCAGAACTGGAGGAAAATCAGTAAACTGGTTCCCCTTGAGGATCAAGTCAGTTAGGTGAAGACACCTGATAGAATCAGGGAGTACCTGCAAGACATTGCTTGATAAGTTGAGATGTTGGAGGTATTTCAACGATAGTATCCTGGAGTCTAATTTCTTGATGTGACAAGCAATTATCTTCAAACTGACCAGAGAAGATGGAAAACCTTTCAAGAGAGGATAATCTTGTCGTTTTAATATGGTCAGCTTCTTCTTACTGTTTTCAATTTGTTTTGGTGTGATGGCAGACAGTGTAGAGAAGTTGGGTCTTTGTTGGATACAGTCACCCTTTAAACTGGCTTTTAACACAGTCAGGAAGCTTTTCAACTGAATTGAATCTGCCTGGAATAGTAATAAACATTGATTAGGTTAAAACATCAGAAGGGTGTTGGACTTAATGTCATGGATTTGATTTTTGAACTGGGCAGCATATATTCTTGAGCAAAATGCTTTATTTCAGTGCTTTTCAGGATAGGAAAGGGGCTCTTATGAGTTACCTCAACCTACATAAGTATGAGCTGTATTTTTTTTTTTTCCCTCCTGAGATGGAAAACAAACATCCTGGCATTAGTTGGACAGGTTGTCATATTTGAAGTAGCAGGCTAACATCTTTTTATGGTTGTTTTTTTTTTTATATGTACTAGAATATTGCATACAGGAGTTGGATAAAAAAAAGTACTAGGAGATCCTTGTGGAAGAGGGTTGACCAAGAAATATATAAGCAGATGTGAAAGATGACCTCAGGATGCTGAGCCTCACAGAAATGCAAGGTGCTGTGTTGGAGAGGGCAGCCTGTCCAACCTACATAAATGAACAGATAAAATGTACCAATAAAAGAAGGTAGAGAAAGCTTGTTAGTCATACTGAGGACATGACAACCTTTCTAGTGTCATGATCAAATGCAGCCAGTACACTATGTGCCCCATAACACTAATCACTTTATAGAGCTGTAGAAGACATGCCAAAATTAAAATATATGTAAAGCAAGCCATGGCTCTTGGCAAATGTTAAACCTAGAGTGTAGTAATAGACTCACCTTACTAATATGTAGATCTACCTGAGGGTCTTTAAACCTAATGGTAGTTTTACCATCACTGATGAAATTACAGAACACCTTCTCCACATTATCTTTCACCTGTAACATAAACCATCATTACATTTGAGTAATTAGTGTAAAGAATTACCTTCCTACCACCACACTAAATATAGACGTAAACAACAATGTTCTCATACATGAAGAAAACAAAACTAGAATCCCAAAAGTAAAGAACAGGAATTTCAAATATTTAAGAGAAAATAAAAACCACATATCCGTGTGTGTGCGTGCGTACACACACACGTACATAGATATGTACATATATCATCATCATCATTACTGTTTGACGGGTCGTCCACACCGGGCCAGGATTGGCCATGTGTCACACTTTGCTCCAACGAGGACTCAAAATTTAGCTGGATATTTTACAGCTGGATGCCCTTCCTAACACCAGCCACATTTACAGTGTGGACTGGGTGCTTTTTGTCGTGTCACCTACAAAACCACTTTACATGGGGTTGGGTTATGAGGTGCCACTGACTAGGTTTAAGTTCGTATTAGAAGCTTCTGACAGGACTCTCTGGAAGGTGTGCTATGTCTGAGGGTGGCCTCACAACCCACGCAGGAATATGTGGACAAAGAAGAAATATCATCACCGTTTTACATCCATTTTTCCACGCTAGCATGGGTTAGACAAGATTAATAGGACACCCTACATGTATTTCACGATCTCCATCTCTAATACCTCCCACCGAGATGTGGGTGTGTGAAGGTATATGGCTTTGTGGTTAGGGTGTTCAGTTCATAGCTGTAATGTTGTCGAGGTGGTACGCTGGGTCCTTGAGCAAGACATTATGTTGCTCAAGTCTACTCAGCAGTCCAAAATGTGTTATACCTGTAATTCAAGTGGCCAGCTTTGTCACACATCATGCTGAATCTCCCTGACAACTACATTTAAGGTGTATACGTTTGTGGAATGCTCAGGCACTTACATATTAATTTTATGAGCAGTCAGTTCTGTTGATTGAATCAACTGGAACATTCATTGTCAGAAACGACTGAGGAACAACATATACTAGGGTCAGCTGAAAAGTTCATAGGCTGACCAAGACTCTCATGGAATGTGACCTAATGAGGTTTATTTTTCAACATAGTCCCCCTTACACTGCAACACTTCTTCCATCAGTGTTGCAGTGCTGGGATCTCATTGGTGAAGAAGCTTTCATCCTGTTGGTAAAAAAAGTCATCAATAGCAGATATGACGTCATCACTGTGGTACTGGTTCCCACTCTAAAGTTTTCTCATGTTGGGGAACAGATCATAGTCAGATGGGGCCAAATCAGGAGAATAGGGAGGGTGATCAACCAGTTAAAAACCACAGTCACACACAGCAGCCATTGAAACCAAGGACTTGTGTGCTGGAGCTTTGTCCTCATGAAATAAGACTCCTTTCGTCAATTTTTTTGGCATTTGGTCTCGATAGCCTTTCGTAACTGCCAGCAAGTTGGTCCATTGATGGTGTGGTCCTTTTGAGAAGAGTCAATAAACAATGCTTTTTACAAGCCAAAACAACTAAGGCCATGGCCTTCTTTGGAGCAGGTGAGGAGGGGTGTTTTCACTGTATGGATTGTCTCTGGCTCAAAGAGGTGTACACAACACTCATCCTGGGTTAGGAAACATTCAAGGAAACCAGCTGGATCTGCCTCAAACAATATCAGATTTCCCCATGATGTGATCAGCCAGCTGTGTTTTTGATCAGGTATCAAAAGATATGGCACCCACTGAGTAGAAACATTTATGTCAAGTTCATTATGTAGAATATTCTCAACTCTCTCATGTGATATGCTAAGAGCATTGGTTATTTGATTTAGAGTCAATTGCCTGTCATCCATTACCTTGTGGTGAACATGATCAATGTTTTACCATGATGGTGGCAGTTACAAGACATCCAGACCTTGGGTCATCTTCAAGACTCTCCTTTCTCCTCCTAAATTCAGCTGCCCACATTTGCACGGTTGATAAAGCTGGGTCCTCTGCCGTTACCCTCTCTTGCATCATGGCCACAGTCCTCTCTCCCACTCTATTTCTCCAGCTCAACCCGTCTGCTTGTCTTTTGACGTGATTCGATAGTGGCCCACCAGTTTCCCACACATTGAAAAAGGTTCTTGTCTGTCCATGCCAGTGCTCAGTTCTGGGACTTCATTTCCCCTCCGAAATACCAATTTGCCCATCTTGTCTCTTTACAGCCTGAGTCCCAGTGTGGCTCCTCTTTCCATTTCCTCTGGCAGTTTCGTGGTTAACCCAAACCTTCCTAAGTGGCTTGAGACTTCTGCAGCCAACATTACGGTACAGCTTCCTGATGAAAGAGAGGCCAAAAGACTGCGCGCACTTCCGATTATGACATCATTGGCACCTTAGCCCCACAGGTTTTAAGATAAATACAAACAATATAACCTAAACAACTCTGTATCATAGAAGAAAGTGTGATTTAAGGTGGTTCGATATTAAAAGGGTTAAAAAATGCAAAAGTTCTCAGAAAGTTCCTAAGTATAAAGATGAAAGGTTAACTCACCACAAATTTGGTACCAGTTTTATCTTTAGCAGTACAAAGCATGATAAAGACAGTCCTCTGTTTATTGGTACTTCCTGGTTTTTGTCCAATACTTAAATACCCTCGACTACACCGACCTGAGCTCTTCAAATTATAGGAAGGTAGACATCTGTTGATCACTTCCATATCACACTGAAGTCTCATCTTCACCTAATAAAAACAAAAGACATTATTTCTGAATAAATATATATATATATATATATATATATAATCATCATCATCATCATCGTTTAACAGCTATCTTCCATGCTAGCATGGGTTTAGACGGGAATTGTCCCATTTGAGGTAAGATTGGTCATCTCGCTCGTATAGGACTGTCTGGTAGGTTTTCTACAGCTGGATGCCCTTCCTAACACTAACCACATTTACAGTGTGGGCTGGGAGGTTTTTACCGTGTTACCTACATGGCCACATTACAGATTGGGCTGGCTGTGTCTTTTTGTTGTTACACCTACACGACCTCATTTATTTAGGACTGGATGTTTTGGTACAGACATAACTTAACAGAGAAAGGGGTGGTGTTGATGGCGGTGGGGGTAGATTTGGTTAAGAGATGCCTACTGACTGTAGGTTTCGCTTTGTATATAGGCAAGGCGGGTCTTCTGTATTACTGCATAGTGCCAAAGATCTCGGTCCAGTGACATTGTCTTGGAGAGGTGTAAGTGTGTGAGGTCGGAATTTATCAAATTGTCCCAGGTTTTTCTGGGTCTACCTACTACGTAACTTCCATCTATTTTGATCGCCCTGCACTTTTTTATATGGCTGTCGTGTCATGCACATCACTTGACCATACCAACGCAGTCTTCTCTCGAGTAAACAGCATCTGATCCCTCTTATTCCTAATTTCTCACTTAGTTCATTTATGCTTTGCTGTTCACGTATATTACTATTACACATCCAACGGAGCATGCATGCTTCGTTCCTCTCCAATCTGCGCAGATCCTCTGCACACAATGCTCATGTCATGTAACATTGCTGTTCGTATGCAGGCATCATACAGTCTGCCTTTCATTTTTAGAGAGAAACCTTTAGTGGCCAATAGTGGTATAAGCTCTCTGAATTTTTTCCATCCCTTTCTGACTCTGGCTACTGTACTTTCAGCGCACCCTCAACCACTGCTGATTTTGCCACCCAGGTAACGGAAAGTGTCCACTATTTCTATAGAACCATCTGGGCAATAGAAGGGGCTAGTATCCTGTGGGCACTTGCTACTTATTGCACCTGAGCACCGGCCACATATAAAATCTATGTTCTTAGTTAGCTTCCCTGTGATTCCACTACATCTTTTATGCACCCATACTTTGCATTTGGGACATAAAATGGAATTTCTGCCTACTCCTTTCCTATACACTGAGCATGGCCATTTCCCAGAGGGGACCTGTGCCCTATTTTCCTTCCTACATACTAGAACTTTAGTCTTAGACAAGTTAACTTTAAGGCCTTTTGATTCTAGGCCATGCTTCCATGTTTGGAATTTCTTCTCTAGTTCAGCCATCAATTCAGCTATGAGCGTTAGATCAACTGCATATAGAAGTTCCCATGGGCAGCCGGTCTTGAACTCCTCTCTTATATCCTGAAGGGCAATAATACCACCAGGGAACCCTTTGATTAAAATGAAATATACTTAGCCAAGTACCCTGGGCAATGTAGTTTCAGAATATATATGGTTATGGGGATTTATCTCCAAAACCATAGGAGGAGTTTGTGAACAAACAGACAGGAATACAACTTTATATATATATAGACATGAGCTTATGTATGCGTATATATAGGTTTTTTTATTTATATATATATATATATATATATATATATATATATATGTGTGTGTGTGCGTCTCTATATATGTGTGTGTGTGTGTATGCAAAAGTATGTGTATGTGTGTGTATGTATGCATGTGTGTGTGTATTTATCTCAGACCGGGTGATGTGTTGTTTCCTTGAGCAAGACACTTTATTTCACATTGCTCCAGTTTACTCAGCTGTAGAAATGAGATGATAGGACTGAGTTCCCTATCATTCCACTGCAAAGTGGTCGTGGAGGTGCCATGGCAAAAAAGCACCCAGCACTCACTGTAAATGAGGTTGGTGTTAGGAAGGGCATCCAGCTGTAGAAATCAAGCCAGAAGCAGTTCCCGTCCCACCCTTGCAAGCAGGGAAAAAGTGGACGTAAAATGAAATGAAAAATGAAATGATATATGTGTGTGTGTGTGTGTGTGTGTAGATATGAGTATGTATATCTCTTTATGTATGTGTAGGTATGTGTGTACATAAATATATATATACATATATGTGTGTGTGTGTGAGCATGTATATATATATATATATATGTGTGTGTGGGGGAAATCGGTGGTAAGGTAGTAGCAACTAGTGACCAACTGGGTGCTGACAGGTGTCGCATGACCAGCCAATGGATGAAAGAAAGTGGTCAGAAAGATGATGATGATGGGATTAATGAACCAATGAAAATAACAGGATGCTAATATGTACTGTGGATAAAGAACAGCTGAGATGTTTGAACACACAAGACATATCTGAAGACCCTGCCAATGCAGAGTCTGGTTCAATCTGTAACAGATCCTGCCTCGAGCTGATCAACAGGGAAACATATGTAATATGTTAATAAATTGTGATTTGATGCATCACTGATTCCTCGTTGTTTAATTTAAATACAATGCATTTCATTAGAAATATGGTAATGAAAGGGTAAATGTTTATATCTAAATTAAAACAGTTCATCATAATTTAATCTCAGGATATTTTGTTAAACTTTCTTACAATATTTAGTAATTCCCTCCAATTTTTTATATTTTCAAAATTAATTTGAAAACAAGCAGTATGTCTCATCAGAAATATGGTAATGAAAGTGTTAAGGGTACATGTGTCAGATGGTAAGTTGAACAAACAACTGAATGGTCATCATGGAAAGTGACAGAAGATCCATCATTATCATATTAGTTATTAAGACACTTCAACCTCAATAGTCAACCACTGCCCGGTTATAAGTAGATATTACAAGTGTTGTGTGATTCACCACACACATCAGCAACATGAGAGCATCTATGTGGTCATTTAATCCTGCCTGAAATACTAGTTAAATGTCCCTAACATCACACTCTGCTTCTTAAAAAATTATGCAAAGATTGGTTAAATGTCGCCTGGGGTATACTTCGGCAGAAAACAATATTTTCTTTGCACTTCAAATATAACTGAAACAAATATGTACAAATCTCCACTTAGCAAATTTAACCTCCGAGTAGGCAAAATTTACCCCAGGTTTGGAACTCTTGCTCTATGACAAGCAGCAATCTAAAAATAAACAACAATTTCTATATGTCCTCAAGACAATGTCCACATGAATTCTTAGTAACAATAACCACTGAAGTATTAAGGTCAAATTATTAAAACAACCATCACACCTACATTTATCATCAGCACATATATTACTATATATATTCACTCATATATACAAGTATATACTAACATATAAGTTATAGCAGTAGCTTAATATTTTGGTTTCATTTGGTTTAATATTTTGTTATTATTTAACTGTTTTGATATCAACCCACCTGAATCCATCCCCATTTCTACCATCAAAAAATGTTTTGAAGGGTTTCTATTTACTTAAAAACAGCCGACGGCTATCATTCAATATTCATAGCTTAACCCTTTGATACAAAACTGTTTGGGACCACTCATGGTATTACAATACAAAACTGCAGACATATACTTTGCCTTTCATCCTTACGGGGTCAATAAAATAAAGTACCAGTAATGCACTGGGTATTTGCTGGCCTTGTGCCAAAAGTAGAAACAATTATATATAAACTATTGAAGTGCCAGGAAATATGAGATTCTTTTTAGAAAATGTAAGAAAGACTGTAACAGTCAATTCTATAAATAATAGCTTAGAAAATTTGGGTAAAATACACCTATGGACAGAAAAATATGGCCAGCAGCTACTACAAAGAATTAAGCTCCAGGGATACACAGTTCAATTCTTCATAGCAGTTGCTGGCCACATTTCTCCATCTATAAAAGTACTTTACACAATTTTCTAGGCTATTATTTATAGCAATTGACAGTTATTACAGTCTTTCCTGTGTTTGGGATGCCTACATTTTCTATAAAGTACAACATTGTATTTTTTAAAGTGTTTATATTAGTAGTATGTATTGTGAAGACACACACAATCATCAACATCACTTTACAACCATATCCCATGCTTGCATGGGTTGGACAGGCCATCATGGTTTGAAACTAGATAGATTGGAGAACCTCATCTTGCTTATACACTCCATTTTTGGCAAGGTTTCTATAGCAGGATGTCTTTCTTAACACCAAACATCTACAGTTTCCATCTACCAATTTCCACTCATTGACCAGAGTGTAATGCAGTGTGATCGAACATAGAACCACATGGTTAGGGAAGCAAACTTCTTAACCACACAGCCTCATCCTTATATCTATTTCTATTATTTGTTCAAAAAAAGGATGGTAGATTAGCAGAGTCATTAGAGCATAGGACAAATGTTCGACTGTATTTGTACTGGGTCTTTACTTTCTGAATTCAAATCCTACTGATGTCAACTTTGCCTTTCATCCTTCCGAAGTTGATAAAATTAAATACCAGTCATGCATTGGAGTCGATATAAAATTGTTGGCCTTGTACTCGATTTAGGAACCATTATTTGTTCAAAAACCTAAGAACAATATAGCCTTCTCTGTCATCTCTGTAACGTAAGTAGACAAACAAAAGCTGACATATCTAACATGTTTGTTAATGGTTGCTAAATACACAATGACTTGAGGGGGCTGGCCATTAATTACCATAATTAAGTAGTTAACGACCAATAGACTTCATGATTACTAGTAATGAACAATGTAGAGTCAAACAACTGATATTTCATAATAGTAATTACATTTCTACAGAAATCATTGTAGTTTTTGTTTAATTACAACTCAAAACAGCTATGATTTGATATAAGCTACAATATATATATTATTAAATAATTGAAAGTTTGTTAAACATGACCTGAGTCAACACTGGCTGAAACCTAAGTTATATCTATATAACGTGATAACCCATCTAGCCCATACAATTGTGAGAAATGGATGTTAAACGATGATAATCATATAAATAGAAGTTTTCTGTGTTCACTTTGTACTCAAAAGAAAACACCCACTAAATATATATATATATATATATTAAAAAAAAAAGGTGACGTGGTTGCCTTAACACCGTATGACATAAATTCAGGCTGTTCAGTTTGTTTACAAACGAACAAAGCGGCGTTATAATAAGCGTCCGCTAAACTGATGCGTGCATATATGTATGTGTACCTGTATGTATATGTATATATATATATATATATATATATATATATGTATATATGCATGCTACTGTACGTCTGTATACATACATACTTACATTTAAGTAAGTGCCATACTAAGAGTGAGAAATGAAATTTCGTTTTCATTTTATTTCAACCTATCGTTTTCGGTCCTGACCGATTTAACTCACTCAATATGCAAATTAGGCTGCTCAGCCGTTAATTTTCATAAGGAAAGTATATACTTTCGAACGTTCAACTATCTGGCAGATGGGTATACGGTGCTGATGATAGCTAACAAGCTTGAAACTAGTACATCGTTCTTGTGTCAGTGTTGAACAAAAAGGTGATGTGGTTGCCTTAACACCGTATGGCATAAATTCAGGCTGTTCAGTTTGTTTACAAACGAACAAAGTGGCGTTATAATAAGCGTCCGCTAAACTGATGCGTGCATATATGTATGTGTACCTGTATGTATATGTATGTATATATATATATATATATATATATATATATATATATATATATATATATGCATGCTACTGTACGTCTGTATACATATATGTATGTACGTATCCATACATACTTACATTTAAGTAAGTGCCATACTAAGAGTGAGAAATGAAATTTCGTTTTCATTTTATTTCAACCTATATATATATATATATATATATATATATATATATATATATAATTTAATGTCCAGTTTACACACTAGCATGGGTTAGATGAGTTGTGCTGACATGAGACAAGTCAGATCAGGTGACTGTGTCTTACTCATACAGAACTGACAAGTTGGACAGGGTACTTTTTGTGACACCAAATACAGAGAGAGAATCAAGGCGACTTGACTGGACCGATATAAATATTGGCATACTATCTAGGGGGAAGAGATATCATTCATCTGCTTCCTACCCTTAAGAGCTTTTGGGCTTTAGAGGTATATTTTGTTTTATAAGGTTGATGATAAATACTCCAAACCCTAGAACAGTGGTTTTCAACCTAGGGATCTAAAAAGACTGTACGGAGGTGGAGAAAAGGTCCATAAGCAAACTTCAAAATTCCATGTACTTTGCTAAAAACACACAATTGGGTATGCATTCTTTTCTAAGCATAAATATTTCAATTGTTATTCTTGCCGGGAGTCCATGGGAAAATTCATTTAACCCTTTTGATACCCAACCCCCAATAGTTCTATGATACAAAAGTGTATTTTTATTTAAAAAATTAAAATACATGCCATAATTTTATGTAAGAACCTTTGGCTATACCAGCTTTATAATAAGATATATTACTAAATCCTCCAAATTCTCAATTATTTTCAAAATGATTTGAAAATCAGAGGCAGTTTATTTCATTAAAAATATGTTAAGAAAAGAGTTAATAAAAGAGATCCTTGGTATTGATAAGGTTGGCGAACTACTGTACTACACTATCTATATCCACTACCATCATTGTTGATCCTTTATACTCATTCAATATTCATTGAGATAGAAATAATGAATGAATTAATCAATCGATGAAAGAAGTGAATGAATAAATAAACAAAAATAAATCTAATAAGAAAATAATTTGTATTTGAGCGAGACACACAGACAGATAACAGTGGAACACACAGACTCATCGCAATGATAGAAGCAACAGAGAGGGCGAGGGGGTGTATCCTTTCTTTCCAGGTTTGGCTGAAGCCATGAAAACAGACAAGTTACACACAATACTGTTTTATGTATATTCAAACCAACAAAGTTTTATTTTGGTTTCACCAACACTGATTTATTTATTATTATTATTATTATTAGCAGTATCGGTAGAGGGTTGGACGCCATGCTTTCTAGCATAGTTACGTCTCTTTACGGTCTGAGTTCAAATCCCGCCAAGGTTAACTTTGCTTTTCATCCTTACGGGGTCGATAAAATAAAGTACCAGTAATGTACTGGGTAATTGCTGGCCTTATGCCTAAAGTAGAAACAATTATTATTATTATAAAACACACAGATGAAAGAAAAGATTAGAAAGGATTACTATAGATGGATTAGATTACTCCTTAAAACAGAACTAAATGTAATAAGGTAATTGACATCAATACTCCCTCTTCCTTGTGAGGCAAATACAGGAAAAGTACCTAGCTAAAAGTAAGCCACTCTACTTGGCATTTGTCGACCTTGAGAAAGCCTTTGACAGAGTTCCACGTGCAGTAATCTGGTGGGCTCTTAGAAAACTAGGAGTAGATGAATGGCTTGTGAAAGCGGTACAAGCCATGTATAGGGGAGCAGTCAGCAAAGTTAGGATTGGCAATGAGTATAGCGAGGAATTTAGCGTACAGGTTGGGGTCCACCAGGGCTCTGTTCTTAGCCCTCTCCTGTTCATCATAGTCCTGCAGGCAATAACGGAGGAGTTTAAGACCGGATGCCCATGGGAACTCCTGTATGCTGATGACCTCGCACTCATAGCTGAATCTATGGTAGAACTAGAGAATAAATTCCAAACCTGGAAGCAGGGACTAGAGAGAAAGGGCCTCAAAGTCAACATGACAAAGACTAAGGTCCTTATAAGTAGACGAGAAAACAGAACCCAGATCCCCTCAGGGAAATGGCCTTGCTCAGTATGTAGGAAAGGTGTAGGTAGGAACTCCATTCTCTGCCCCAAATGCAAACAATGGGTACACAAGAGATGTAGCGGGATCTCAGGAAGCTTAATTAAGAATGTAGGATTCACATGCAGCAGCTGTGCTGAAACAGCAAGCAAACAGCCACAGGAAACAAGTACCACCAATCTCTGGGAGGGCCCTGTAGAAACAGTAGACAGCTTCTGCTACCTAGGTGACCGAATTAGCAACGGAGGTGGGTGCTCAGAAAGTACAATAACTAGGGTAAGAACGGGATGGAAGAAGTTTAGGGAACTACTACCACTGCTAGCTGCAAAAGGCTTCTCCCTCAGAATGAAAGGCAGACTGTATGATGCGTGTATCCGAACAGCGATGTTGCATGGTAGTGAGACCTGGGCGCTGAAGGTGGAAAACTTACGTAGATTAGAGAGAAACGAAGCCTGCATGCTCCGATGGATGTGTAACAGTAATATACGTGAACGACAAAGCATAAAGGAATTGAGAGAGAGACTGAGCATAAGAGGAATCAAATGCTGCGTGCAGGAGAGGCGGTTACGCTGGTATGGACATGTGATGCGTATGAAGGATGACAGCTGCATAAAAAAGTGCAGAGCACTAGAAGTTGATGGAAACCGCGGAGTGGGGAGACCCAAGATGACTTGGGATGAGGTGATAAAAGCCGACCTTACCCAACTACACCTCTCAAAGTCAGTGACACACGACCGTGACTTCTGGCGTCACGCAGTAATACAGGGTACCCGACCTCCCATGGGTACATGCTGAAGCATATAAACAATATGCCCACCCACCCACCGCAAGGTGGTCGTGGAGGTGCCACGGCAAAAAAGCACCCAGCCCACACTGTAAAGTGGACGTGTAGGCGCCACGAAAAAGCACCCAGCACTCACTGTAAATGAGGTTGGTGTTAGGAAGGGCATCCAGCTGTAGAAATCAAGCCAGATCAGTTCCTGTATGAGCAAGGCATGGTCAGCCGACCAGACACTGCCCACAACAGGACAACCCGTCTAACCCAACGGACGTAAAACGGTGATGATGATGACTCTAGTGATTCTAGTTTCAATATTCTGTACTGGACACTAAAAGGACAGGAATAGATTAAAAAAAAAACAAAGAAAAATAATGACTGCATTTTGAATATACCATCCCAAATCAGATGTAGAAAGATTATACCTACCACAAACACAAGAAGGAAGAGGCCTTATGCAACTAGAAAACTATTATAAAATACTGTAGGGAAGTTAAAAAATATCTAATAAAGAGCAAAGGAAAGTTAATAGAGATAGCCTCAAAAGATGAACAAAACAAAAAATTGTTTGGTCTTCATGGAAGCTAACAAATCCAAAAGAGAAGCTGGATTGATAGACAACTGAGAGGAAAATGAAAACAGAAGAAACAACAATAGATATTGTGAAAAACAAAATCTAAATTGAAAATAGACCTCTAGAATATTATGCTAAAACGATGGCAAGGCCAATACATGAAAGAGGAAGTAGACAAGCAAAACTCACAAAACTGGCAACAAGGCAGAAGACTAAAGGAGAGATGGAAGGATTTCTATTTGCAGCACAAGATCAAAGCCACCACACCAGAAGTACATAATGAAGCAGAACGCAGTAACTGCAGAATATGTGCAGTTGATAAATATATATATGTGTGTATGCATATATATATATATATATATATATGTGTGTATATATATATATGTGTGTGTGTGTATATATGTGTGTGTATATATATGTGTGTGTGCATATATATATGTGTGTGTGCATATATATGTGTGTGTATATATATGTGTGTGTATATCATATATAGTCCGATTTCACCCCTCCCGACCCTTCAATCTCATTCTTTCTTTACCTTTTACATATATATATATATGTACGATATTAACAAATGGAAACTATATTTATATATATGTGCATATATATCATCATCATCATTTAACATCTATGTGTTAGGCAAGGGGGGCTAACACTTAGCTAAAGAGCAAAGCATATAGATATTAATACTAATTAAATTCCTAATAAAGAAAATTAGTTATCAGTTACTCTAATGCATGGGAAGGGCACCTCAATACAGTAATTATTAGTATTTTCTTTTATTATTATTATGATAGGGCGGTGAATTGGCAGTACCGGTAGAGGGTCGGACACCATGCTTTGATGCATAGAGTTACGACCCTTGCCATTCTGAGTTCAAATCCAGCCGAAGTTAACTTTGCCTTTCATCCTTACGGGGTCAATAAAATAAAGTACCAGTAATGTACTGGGTAATTGCTGGCCTTGTGCCAATAGTAGAAACAATTATTATAATGATACATCCAAAAAAACATGGCTATGCGTTCGGCCGGTTCTACGTATATTTAACAAGAGTGAAAATATTCCGGGTTAACCTAAGGAAGATTAAAGACTAAAGACTAAATTTCTTTATTAAGAATTTAATTAGTATTAATATCTATATGCTTTGCTCTTTAGATAAGTGTTAGACCTGGCATACTTTCACTAACAATCTTCCTTGATTCTCACATGCTGAAATTACTTTCTTACCCCTATTAATCCTTTAGCATACAAACCGACCGTATCCGGCCAGAAATATCTCACCTATTTCTGTTCAAACCAGTTGAAACTGGCTGCTTATACTGATGTTAATGTAGTGTTCTCAAAATAAATAATATCAAAATCTCATAGATTCGATATTATGTAAGATAAAGTGTTTACTACAAAAATACATAAGCATATATAATGTGAGTGCTAAAGGGTTAAAGATAGTTGTAAAGATTTCTCTCTTAATGCCTAACTGGCTTGGCATCCACAGGTCAGTCATCTTACTCCCTCCTCTTTGTTCTACAGTTCAGCTCCCCCCACCCCACCCCCCCACGCCATTATGAAGGAATTTAACCATGTTCATCCCCAAATCATTGACCACTCCCCGTGACAGACAAGAAAAACAAAAAATTTTTAAGATTGTTTGATTTGATATTTCTGCTTTGACTGCATGCCCATATATGGACTGTAACCCCTTGATAAGTTCAGCTAGGTCCCTGTCATCCTAATACTGCTGGCTTAGTTCGGATCTAGCTGTCAAAACGGCCAGAGCTCAGCCGTCGGGATCCTGACTCTTTTCCTATTACCAAAACGACCAAAAGAAAATAAATCTTATCATTCCACATACAAAATGAAAAAAAAACGAGGTGACCTACACGAGTGAAAGTATAAGGAAAAAAGATGAAATCGAAAATGCAACTGGAGTCTTTTTTTTTTTAAATATATTTATTTGGTTCCTTTACCGGTTTCGCAGTTCTTCTGCTTTTCAAAAGTAGAATCGAGATGGAGGCTGTGGTTTTTCTCACATATATATATATATATATATATAAGAAGAAATTAAAAGATGGTTAAAAAAAGTACATGTATTTTATTATGCGCATTTCAAAAACAAATATCATCCTGGGACGATATTTGCGTTCTCATCAGATAAAATAGGGAGACATGATATGAAGCTTAAAAAAAAACACTTGTGAGCAAGGTAGTGTCTAAACAACATATGTTGTTTAGACACTACCTTGCTCACTATCTGATGAGAACGCAAATATCGTCCCAGGATGATATTTGTTTTTGAAATGCGTATAATAAAATACATGGAACTTTTTTAACCATCTTTTAATTTCTTCTTATATATACTCCAGTCCAATAAACTGTTGAGTGCTACTTATCCGATATTTGCATTGCTTTATTGTGCTACAATAAAACTCACCTCCTACATATATATATATATATATATAACAAAGAAAATGTGGTAAGAAACCAGGTGGACCATAACACACCAGAGTACTCGATACTAAGTGAGAATGCCGCTGTGTGGTTACCAATAAATATTATTTATAAAATGTGAGAGTAACATAAACACAAGGACAATTCCCACTCATTGGATGTCTTCTGTGAATCACTGATGTTTTGAACGTATTAAAGACAGTACATCTCACTGTAGTGCGTTAAAAGCTAAAATAGATAGCTATCCGGGAAGAAATACAACAGACAATAACGAAGAGAACGATAAAAAAACAAAAGCAGCAGTTTTTTTAGTTGGATGCCCTTTCTAACACCAATCACGTTGACAGTGTGGAACTAGGTGGTCCCATTATGAGAGGGATCTGGCCAGTTGGCTGTGCCATACCCTAGCAGCTCCATATTTGGGAGCTGGGTAAACCCTTAATGAGGTAGGTCTGGCCAGTTAACTGCGTCGAACATTACTCATAGTAGGGCTTGTGTTTTGGCTGAGGATTTTTACATCTGCTGGATGCCTTTCCTAACACCAATCACATTTACAGCGTGAGATTAGGCGGTCACCTTTATAAAACAAGCCTAACCAGTTAACCGCACCGTACCTTGCTCATATGGGACAGTATCTTTGTTAGGGTTTTATGGTTGCTAGGTGTCCTTCCTAACAACAACCACATTTATAGCGAGGAACTGTGTGTTGCCGTTATGGGGAGGGTCTTGCAAGTTGGTCTTCCCGGAACTTGTTCATATGGGGCCGCGTTTTGTCTGGATTTTTTCAGCCGCTGGATGCCCTTCTTAACACCAACCACATTTACAGTGTGGGGGTGGGTGGTCCCACTTACAGGGATAGTCTTGCCAGTTGGCTGTGCCATACTTAGCTCATACTGGACCCCATTTCAGCTGCTCGATGTCCTTCCTAAACACCAACCATATTTACCATGTGGGACTGGGTGGTTCTGATATGAGGAGTGTCTGGCCAGTTGGCCATGCCATACCTGCTCATAGAATTGTAATATAAGCCCAATTGTCAGCTTTTGAAGTACTGAAAATATATGTATATATATACTGAGGTGAGGATTAAAGGAATAACAGGATGAAAGGGGGAGGGCATGACTGGTAAGATAATGGATTGCTATATTGATGTGAAAGATAGTGACAACAGCTGGGTAAACAGAGTTGGTAAAATAGATCAGAGACTGTGTGTAATAGTAAAATTAATGAGAAATATGTGTGTAAAAGAGTTAAATTGGTTGGGTGAAAGTATACAAATTAGAGAGCAAGAGAGACAGGAAGAGATAGAGATTGGAGATAACAGCGCTTGATAGAGCATGAGGGTAGGAGGAAGAGAGCAAAGGTAAGAGAATATAGGGAGGAAGATAGTGTAAAAAGGGAGAGAGGGATAGAAAGAGGAAGGTAGTGTAAAGAAAGATACAGATGAAAGATGAGAGAGAGGGGGAGAATTTATGAAACAAATAGTGAAGATTGAAGGAACAACAGGATGAAAGAGAAACAATAACAGTGGGTCTCCCCACCACTCCTCTCAACCAGAGAGATAAATGGAAAAGGACAAAAGTAGTGTAATGAGTTGAAAGGCGAAGAAGAAAAGAGGGAGGGAAGATGGTAGGTGGAAAGGTTAATGAATTAATCTAATTAACAGTTTATTTCAGTTGATTCAATGCTGTTTCATTTAGTTGTTTATTTAATTTATTTCATTTCTTTATAAATTCAGAAAACAAGCTTCAACAGGAGGAAATATATCCA